>WEKX01001871.1:340254-419664 GCA_013390025.1 Pitta sordida
CGCTCGGCCGCCCCTGCGCGTTCGCGCCCCTGCGCCGCGGCCGCCTGCGCGAAGCCCGTCTTCAGCCGCCTCGCCGTGCCGGCGCGACCGGCAGCACCGGGGGACATGGGGGACATGCCTTTGCTGCTGCTTCTCCTGCTCCTCGCCCAGCGCGGGCTGGGGGGTGCCGCCGGCCAAGGGCAGGCAGTGCGCGGCCGGGAGCGGGCGTTCGGAGGGAGGCAGCCTATTTACAATCACATCAAGAGCCGGGAGCCTCCGCCGGCCCCGCGGAGCCGCTCTACCGAGAGCACCATCTTGGCGCAGCGGCTCGCTGAGGAGGTGCCCCAGGACGTGGCCTCGTTCCTCTACACGGGTGACTCCCGGGAGCTGCGGCGAGCCAACTGCTCCGGGCGGTACGAGCTGGCCAGCCTCGCCGGCAAGTCGCGCTTCACCTCGCACCCCTCCCTGCACGGGGCACTGGGCACCCTCACACACGCCACCAACTTGCTCAACATGATCCTCCAGAGCAATAAGTCGCGGGAGCAGAACGTGCAGGAGGACATGGAGTGGTACCGCGCCTTGATCCGGAGCCTGCTGGAGGAGGACCCCAACATTTCCAGGGCAGCTATCACTTTCAGCACGGAGCCTTTCTCCTCCACTCCGCAGATTTTCCTCCAGGCCAGCAGGCACGAGAGCCAGGTTCTCCTGCAGGACTTGTCCTCCTCGGCTCACCGCCTGGCCAATGCCTCCGTGGAAACAGAGTGGTTCCACAGCTTGAAGCGCAAGTGGAGGCCACATCTGCACAGGAAGGTCTTAAACACGGGCCCCAAAACTTTGGAGAACAGCTGGAAGAGGCGGGAGGGCTTCACTGCTGACAAGAACCACATCAGGTGGTCCTCGCCATACCTGGAGTGTGAGAATGGGAATTACAAACCCGGCTGGCTAGTGACTCTCTCGGCGGCTTTCTATGGGCTGCGGCCAAACCTCCTTCCCGAGTTCAGGTAGGAGGAGTTCTGCTTGCCTTCCATCGAGAAGGGGAATAGAGTGGGGGTTTGGTACTGTCTCCATCCTAGATGAAGTTGTGCTGTGTCTCTGGAGTGACCTGATCAACCCCTGCCGCACGGGCTGCTCAATCACTCCGCAGAGTGACCTCAGGCCTTCCTGTTGAGCTGTGTCTTCGTGTGCCTTAGGGAGCTGTTGCTCAATAAAAGCATCACCGTCTTCAGCGCTGTAAGACAGCATTTGCTTCACCTGTTCCCATTGAAGCAGGTGTGCATGTGGGTTATGTTGCTGCTCTGCTTGTCGTGGGGACAGCAGAAGTTGCTGCCTGAGGTTTATTTTTAACTGCAAGAGGGAAATATTAACTGAGGTGTTATTTCTTAGTATACTGTGTAATCAAACCTAGCTTGATCCTAGCTGTGATTTTAACCAGTTGGGAAACAACGTTACTGTGCTGGTAACTGCAGTTTCTAGTGTCCAGAGCACATCCACCGTGGGGCGTTTCAGCCTGGTCAGTGGTCAGTACACTGGTAGGTAGGTAAGTGTTGGTGTCTGCCGTTCTGTCATAGGGCATGTGGCTGTAACCTGAAGTGGCCATAGGACCGCGTTCCTCAGGACCCCCCCTGACTATATGCATAGTTGGTAGCTGACATACGTAAAGATTGTTAAATTGTTTTATTGCTATTAACCCCAGGACCTTGTCACTGGGCTGTGACTAGCAGAGGGGAGAATATAAAAAGGCTCTTTCTTCTATTTTGAGAGCAGAGAGATTTGCTCGAAGAATGAGAGCAACCTCTGGGGTAGGAGATGTTGAGTTTTCCCCTGGCACTCCTGTGGTGGGGTTCAGGGGTAGCTTTGTCCATTGGGGAGTGCCCACTGCCCAGACATAGCTGGTATTTGTCAGAGGATGAGAGAAGAGCAAAGGATTTGCTCTGTGCTATGAATTAGTAGTAGGTAAAGATAGATAAGAACACAGCAGACACCAATGAGATTTTGCCACACCTCGGTGGCAAGGCAGTAGTGTCTGTGGATGCTGTTTTTCTTGGCTTACTCTGAAATCCAGCAGGATCAGAGAGATATGAATCCCTTGAAATAAAATCTGTTGAATGGAAAGTGGTTGCTTATTTCTCTGAATTGCTTTTTGCCTTGAAATTTTCACACTTGTGGAGATGACAGGGTTAAGGTAAAATGAGCTCATCTGTACACTGTTTTTGTTGCTGAATTCCTCTTGAGACCAAAACGCGAGAACAGGTCTACTGCAGAGAAATTCTGGATCTTAGGGGTCCAGAAAAGTTCAGGAAACTTCTCATAAATCATTGAAATGCAGTGTTTAACACTTGATGAACTTCAGGATGTGGATTAGAGTTAATGTAGGCTGATATTCTCTTGTTGGGGATAGAGGTTCACAGAACCTGTAGAACCACCTGGCTGGAGGTGAAGTGAGAGCCACAAACCAGCTGAGAAACACTTTATACCAAAATTAGCTAGCTTGAAGAAGTTTCAATCTTGAGTTCATTGAAGTGGAAATAACCCCATGTCTAAAGCTTCAATCACAGTTCTGTGACAGATCCTGTCATGCCAGGAAGCATCTCAGTGGTGTAGGTTTCTGCTGTGGTAGCTTTAGGGTGCAGAACATCAGGTCCTTTTGGAGTAACCCTGGCCAGCCAAGGCAACCAGTAGATGTCCTCCTGGATGCAGGACAGAGCACTGCCTTCCCTGCCTCACCTTCCCCACCTTTGTTTTTCAGGTAGGAGTTTCTTCTGTTGAGGAAATAAAATAACTTATTATAACTTTGGTGCTTTGAAGAGCATCCATTGAGCTCATCTAAGCTTGGAGAACCACTTCTTATTTAGGAGGTCTTGTGATGGATTGTGCTGTGCAAGTTCGAAACATTGTATTGCTGTTATACCAAGCAGTTAACAACAAAACTGTTAGTTTTGTCCTATCAACAGAGACGGGCTGGTATGGTTTTTGTAACTATTAAAGAAACAGGTGCAAGGAGTACATTTATAAACACACATACATATTCTGGCAAGGCTAAATGATAGTTTCTGAGTTCCTAATTTAAGGTATGTTACATAAAAGATGGGATTCTATTATAAGTTTATTTATTTGGGATATTGAAAAAGTAACTTTGTAGTTACATAGGGAATACTATATGCAAAATATGCTTCTTCTAAAACTTGTGGTTTGTCTTAATATTTGGAGAGTGTTTTCTGTATTCTTAAGAGGAAAAATGGTTTCAAGTATGAGCACATAGTAGAAAAATGTAAAATCCTATGTAGTTACTGAAAAATTAGTGTGAATCACTGTAAGGTGCCTCTTGAAATAAGCTTTATTTCCCTTCACCGTCAGTTTCAGTGACAATATTTTGACTTGGAATTCCTGTTTAAGGCCTGGAGGATAAAGCAGTATTTATTAACCTCTCTCTTTTTCAGAAGCTACACTGGTTCTCCAAACAGTGTCTTTGAACCATCTGTTAGGAAGATGTTAGTGAATTAGTTAACATGCTCCTTCCATTTAATAATCTGACATGAGATTGCTAATGGTTATTTAGTGCACTTTAATTTTATTCTAGCAGTTTGTGTACTCTCTTTTGTTGCATTAGTTTTATGACATGGTCCATGAAGGTAAGAGGTGTTCAGGAACATGCTATATTCATGGAAGAGAGTTCTTTCAGATTACAGAAGGAAAAGCTGCTACTCCTGCTTCTTGGTATTTCTTCTGTGGCAGTAACAGATGGGTGTGTCATGTGATGTAGCAATGGAAAGAGTTTAATGAAGGCAATACTAATAATTACTACTGGCTCTGTTCAATACATGCTGCTACTGCAGTGCTGTTGTCAATGGCATTCTGAAAGTGCCGCAAAAAGCAGCAAGCTTTGCTCTTCACATTGTGAAGGGTTATAGTGCTTTGTACTGGAGGGTGCATGTTTCAGAGCTCTTGCAAAAGCTTGCTGTTTTCAGTTTCTCCTTCCCCTTCCCAAGAGATTACTGCTGAACTGTCTGAAGAGAAAGCCAAGGAGGTAATATGGCTGTTTAGGTTGTTTTGCCAAGGCAAACACTGTAGGCCAAAGCTGAAATGGAGTAACCAAACACAACTTGATTGTGCTGATAAATGTACCAGAAGCTATTCAGGCCCGGTGGGACCACATTAGCCCGGTACAATGCTACTCTAGCAGTGCTCGCTGGTATTTATATTGTTGTCTGCATTTGCTGGTCTTTGGCCCACTAAAAGTCAGGGACATGTAATTTGGAGCTGGAGTTCATTATCTAATGAGCCTGATTGCTCTACAACTCTAGGGCTGCAGAGGGTAGAGCATGATAGCATTAGTCACAGTCCTTTGTGACCCTCCTCTGCTACTGCCTATTATACGATGGGAATGAACCATGTTCCTTGGCGCACATGGTGACCCAGCTGGCCTCTTTGCAGGCCCACTGAGAAAGGTGTGAGAAGCTGTATGTTGTAAATAGAGTAATCCCTTGCTACTTCATGGTTCACCATTTGCTGCTTCAATACATTGCAGATTTTCCGCCTCAGCTCTACCATATTTACCATCTTTACCACTACTTTGCGGATTTCGCCTATTGCAACATCTTTCTGGAACTGATACCCCACAATATTTGAGGGATTCCTGTACAATTTCTTCTCTAAAAGTATTTCTTTGGTCCATGGTGAGGAAATGGGATGTTTTCATTGTTTCAGCGATCTAGGAGACAAATGTGGAAGATTAGCTTCTTGAACTGGAAGAAACATGACCAAGTAGTCAGCTGCTAGGAATATACAAATTAAAAAACAAGTCCTCCTGGGCCACTGAGTCAGTTCTCTGCTGTTACAAGCCCACTTAATGTCATCAATTGACCAAACTCCATCTTAAAGTAGGTGGATTTTTCTCTTGCCTCTTCAGTTCACTGGCATGCCAGACCTAATACTTAGACAGTTTCTTTTGGTTTCTGTCTGAATTTACTTCACAGTCAGTTCTTACCCATTTATTCTGGCCCACAACTGCTTTTTTATCTGGTGTAGCACTCTTTGTTGATCTTTACTTCTCTGACTTATTTATAGTCAACAACCTTCTCAACCTTTGTTTACCAGACTACATGAACTGGGTTTCTTTAAGTTCCTTCTATAAGCTCTTTGTTGCCATATCCCTCTACTCAGGTCTTGTTCTACGTATTATTTCCTGAACAGGGTTAGTCAGATTCATGTGCAGTCTTTCAGCCCTGTGCAATGACATCAATTATCCCCAAAGTCTGATGAATGAGTTGCTGCTTTTGCAGTTCAAAACGTTCTCTTGCGTGCTCTTCTTATTTTTCTTTAGTGTTGTGTTGTAATATGTCAACATTTTGGAAACTGGTCTTTGATCTCACATTATTTCTCATCTTGGAGGTCACATTGTGTTCAAGATATGGGGCATTGGTATTGTTTTCCCCTCCCACCATGCTCCGGCAAGTTGTTCGCCAAATCCAGGGCAGTATTTGCTATCTTTCTTTGTGGACTTTTTGGAGAATGTGATGGTCTGTAGTATTTTTCTAAGGACTTTAGGGCGAATAAAATGAAATAATGTGTGTTTTGGCAGGAAGGTACTTGGTCAGCAAGCTAAGTTTAAAAAACAGTTATTCTGAATGTCACATTCAGAATGAAGTTTGGGTCAAGTGTTACATCTTAATATTTTTCGTCTTCCATAACTTTGCTACTTTTCTCAATTAGTTGAAAACTTTTCCTTGATGCAAAGATAATCTTTACTGCATAGTTGAATTGAGCTGTTTCTTCCCTAAAGACAGTGTAATGCAGTGATTTCCACTGTACTGTTAACACTCACTCGGACCACTTGGTGTTAGTCTCTAATGGGACTCTTAGTTAAGGAACATTACTGAAGGTAATGGAAGTAGAAGTATATATGACTAATATATGATTTCTTATGGCTTATACACTATTTCACATTCTGTGAAATATTTTGCAGCTATTAAACTGCTTGGTAAAAAAATCCTCAAATGTAGAAATGAAAAATGAAGGTATTGGATAGGGATGGAAAACTGGATGATGCTGAAACATAGGAAAGGAACAATAAGTAGGGATTTCTCTTTTTAGAAACATGATTTGGCTTTCTTCAGTATTAGAGAAACAGAAACAGGTCTTTGAAGAAAGAAGTTAAATATGGCCTTGAGAGGATTGAAACACACACTGCATTAATGTCCACAATTACATAGAATATGCTAAGTTGAAGTAAAAGGACCTATTTTATTTTGGTCAAACTGATGTTTCCAACTCCTCTGTTCTCTACCCCTCCCCTTGAGCAAGATTTCCAGCACAGCTGGTTATCACATCTCTTTTGAAGGGGGTGGACATGTGGCAGTCCTTACTCTCTGAGGTTCAGCTCCAAGTCTGTCACTAATCTTCTGTTTGTGAATGTGGGCTGAGATAGAGAAATGTGCCTAAAGGTAAGAAAAAAAGCTATGTTAGGTCAGATGAAAGGCTTACCTAGCCCTCGGCCCAAAACCAGCTTCTGGCAGGTACTTAAGGAAAAATGTGAGAGCAGTGGAAGTGCTGGTTTCTCCTGTGGATCTCCAATGGATATACAGTTATACCCCGTCCTTTGTGAGGAAAGGGACAGGCGACGGCCCTCACAAAACCCTAAACTCGCAAAGAAGTGCAGGTCGTTAATATTCATGCAGGCCATGCCCATTGCCCCAACCCCCCCGGAACTCCGGAGGGCTCCAGGCACTTTTTTGCTTCTCCTCTCAGACTCTCTGAGCACAAGGAAGAAAAGGGAACCGTTTCTGAGCCCCCTCTGACTCGGGAGATCCCCGCCACCCGGAGAATCTGTGGGCCTCTCCGGGCCACCGTGACTGTGTGCTCACAGCGTAAACCCCCTCGCCGCTTCCCCTTCCCCCAGCACTTGTGCCTGGGCACCCCAACCCTGCAGCGCAGCCCCTCGCTGGCAGCCTGCACTGGGATGGCTGCTGCTCCCTTGCCCCGGCCCGTGCCTGGCCGTCCCTGCGCGGGCTGCCAGCCTGGGGCTGTGCCAGATGGTTCAGCTGCGGTCCCACGCATGCCAGCAGTGCCATGCGGGGTGGGGGGGGTCAGCTGCAGCAGTGGAGTGAGCATGTCCTGCTGGCCGCTGCGCCCAGCCCAGCCCCACTTTCCTGGGGCACTGCCCTTCCCCGCCTGTAGCCATGGAAACAGTAACATGCGCCTGGGGGGGGTCAGTTCCCCAGCTGCGCTCAGAGTAACAGGGGACAGCGGCACTCCTGGCCCCCCCCCCGCCACTGGGCCAGGCCAGCGCCGCCCCATGGGGAGCTCCAGCATGGCCCCTCGGTGGAGCAGAGACACTGCGCACGTGTGAGCCGCAAAATTTCGCAAGTGGTGGAATCAAAACTGGGATAAATTCACATCACAAATATGCGGGGTCGTAATGGAGAAGTCGCGATGCAGCGGGAATTCACTGTATTTATCCATTGGATCCATGGTTGGATCCAATTTACCAAAAGCAAGCAATAAAAATAAGCTTTTCTTCTAACTCTATCTGAATGACTGTTAATAGTGAGTATAGATTAAACTGACTTTCATGATTCCAATTCACTTTTTAATGCATTTTTTGTCTTCTGCAATGTAGTTTGGTGTTGTATTCCAAAGTATATGGCAGTATGGGTTCCATCACTTTCTATTTTTAAATTTGCTTCATGAATCTAAATTTGTTGGGACATCCCAGATTCTTTATTCTCAAGAATAAAGAAAATAGTGTACTAACAAAGTGTTTTCTTTATTACATTTTCTCTGACAGCCAGATTTAGTTGTGGGTTGTATCAAATGTTTTTATCACCCCCAGATCTTGTCAGTTGCCACCCATTTGTGGCCGTCTGTGAATGTGCCAAGCAAGGAAGGGATAGTTGTGATGTCCAGCTTGTTAACTGCCTTGCATGTGAAAGCTGACTTTTGTTACATTGATGCTTTCAAGAGTGATGAAAATAACTCAGTTTTGGCCAAAGCTGTCTCTATTTTGTGCAATTCTTATGTCTTGGTTGTGTTTGCCTTAGAGATTCTACTTCAACTTTCCCTTTTCTGAGATATTTGAAATGTTTATAGTTATTAGAGCCTATACTTTTAACATGTTCGTTCTAAAAATGTTTTGGTGTTTTCTTACATTATTGTAATTTATGTTCCTTGCCCAGGTTTTTGCCTTTCCATTTCCTTTTTTTTTAATGTTGATTTCCACTTACTTTTCAGTTTTAAAATTACCGTAGTACCTTTAAATAAATATTCAGGGTCAGAGAACTTGTATAGCTATGCTGAGACCCATCTGTCCTGTGTAGGAGTCTTCTATTTCAAAAACTTTTTGTATTCCTAACTTCTTTTAGTCTACTGTGTTCTGTACTGTTCCTTGAGAACCTTTCTCTCCACCTGTCTCTTTGACCCCTTGAATAGTAATGAAAAAAAGAGGTGCTGGTTTCTTACTAAGCAACTTGAATTTGGCTCCAGGACCTTTATTTCTAGAGAGAATCCGATGTAAGTTGTGTCCCACCATCGCTTAGACCTGGCATTCCTATACAAGGAGATGCCTTATGACAGAGTTAAGATGCTAGCAGCAAGTTAGGCATCCTCCAGCAAAAAAAAAAGAAAAAAAGAAAAATCACTGCCCCTTGGAGTACCTAGGAAGCTCTGACTAAACTGCAGAGAAATCCCCCGGGAGGAAGCACTGCGTGCCAGAAATCTGAAGGCAGATTGAAATCTGAAATTATTCTTCAGACAACAGAGGATTCAGCTTTGTGTTCTGCCCTTGTAGTACTGTTCCAAATGGTCTAGAGGGATTTTCTGTGCCGGTGAATCGATTCATGTGCCCACACTGCTATACCTTACTCTTCAGATGAGTTTATTTTTAGTGAAATCTGGTTCTCCTATGAAAATGTGCTGAAAAACATCAGTCATACCATGGCTGAAGAATTAGGTGTCTGTCTCTGTCCTATTAGTAAGGAATTAGAGGTTTAGGCTGGATGTTAGGAAGAGTTTTTTCACAGAGAGAGTGATCTCTCAGTGGAATGGTCTGCCCAGGGAGGTGGTGGAGTCGCCATCCCTGGAGGTGTTTAAGAGAAGACTTGATGAGGAGCTCAGTGACACGGTCTAGATGGTGGGAGGCTTGGATGGATGGAGCGTGGTGCCCATGGTTTCACACTTGTGGGTCTGATCCATGGGTGGGTGTTCGCTTGGGAGTTGGAATAGATGGTCCTGTGGGTCCCTTCCAACTCACAATAACCTGTGAACTCTGTGACTAAGTCAAAATCATGTTGTATGTAATGTTCCAGCTGTCTTTTCTGAATGTGGCTGCATATGCAGAGGTAACAATATTAACAATGTCTTTAAATGATGCAGAATACTAAATCTTAACTTGTAAGAGTAACTAGAGCCTGATAAATCTACTGTTTTTCAGTGAGACTTTATACTTGAAAGTAATTTGTGCGTTTGCCACTAGGATTGTTTTTGGGTGGTCAGATTAGATTAGAGCAGCTTCAGGAGTCAGGTAGTGTGCGCTATTGGAAGATTAATATTCTTTTAAGTGTTAGCCTCCAAAATGAAAATGGTCAGAAAAGGCATCTGCCCTGCAAACCTTGGCTACCTTCAGTACAGTGGGCATTTGTCTAGAGGTGCAGGCATTTGCAGACTTGGCATGGCTGTAGAGAACTTGGGTTTTTTTATCTCCTTGTTTTGTGGCAAGGAGGACCTATGAAGGATGGCATGTAGGGCTGAATGAACATGGCAGCAAGAATCTAAGCAGCTGTTTAGATTTGGGGGATGATGTCTGCTTCAGGGTCTGAGAACCGTGCGTTATACCTTCGTTATGGTTGCTTGCAGTGCTTTACAGGTACAAAAATAAGTGTACAAACTTAGAAGATAAACTTTGCTTGGTTTAGCTGAGCTGTGATGACCTCTGTGCCAAAAATGCTTTGGAGGATCTAGAGGACAAAGATATTATTTATCATTATTTAAATGTTGGCAGGCTATTATTCTGTGCAGTTCTGGCTCAAGCTGACTGGAGAAAAAGAACATGCTCCTTTTGCTTTTTTTATGATGTAACAGTAGAGGCAAAAATTATTATGCAGGCAGAGGTTTTACAACATGTTGTTACAATGAAATATTATAACTACTAAAACTATCAAGATAGCTAGTAGGTTGGGAAAATAAGCTTAAATCAATTTCTGGCACAGATTTCAAGGCAAACACCATGCCAACAAACAGTGGTACTGGAAATAAAGACAGACATTAAAGCCTCTTAAATCAAACCTCTGACCTGACAGAAAATCCTTGATGACACCATTCTTCAATGATTATCTGTTACGCACAATTGAACTAATTCTTTCTTAAATACATGTTAAACATGAACATGCAATCCTTAAACGTATTTTTTTGTGAAAGGACTGTAACATTGTGGCAGGAAACAAATATTTTTTGTTATAAGAAGATTAACAAAATATACTTACCTGCCAGATGGTCCACAATTACCAGTAATATTGTTATTAACTTATGGCTGTGACTTGAGTTAAGCCAGGCAGTATTGTCAGTGAGGATGAATGTGTTGCACTGACAAGCTGAGTCTACTCATACCCCTGATATTTTTCTTGATTACTTCTCTCAAGATAGTAACACTGCCATTGTTCTCAATTATTTCAATAAATATAACACAAGTTGGTCCATATACGTGCCAGGAGGATGTGTTCTTCCATATGTTTCATTTTCTGAATGCTGAATCAAAAATAACTGAAAATGTGGGTGTCTAAACGGGCTGTGCCGGCTACTGTATTAATCACAGATGAATTTAAAAAATATGTAATGTACGTATTGGTGTACTCTGTGTGTAATAACTGTGGGGTACAAGTCCGAGATGGTTTTAAAATGGCAGAGCATCCCAAGTGAAAGCAGTAGAAGTCTTCTACCATCACGATGCTTTCTGTAAATGCTACATGTGCTTAAAGAAACTTTTCTTTTGAAAATGTTACCTCCACAAGTAGTTGCAGACCCTGGTGCTACTTCAGAACTGTGATGTTACCATGAGGTGTGTATTGGAGAGGTCTAGTGAAAAGAGACTCGTGCACCGTGGGGGGTGGAAATTGAAAGCCTACCGGAGATTGTAACTGCTAGGAGAGATTGCTTTCATGTGCCTGCTTCTGGACTGTACTGTCTCTCCTTACCGTAGATTTTCACCCCAGAAATTCACATAGCTCTGAGAAAAGGGAAAAACAGAACAACTTGACCATATCAGAAGTTAAGGTTGTACAGATACAGAGGAAGTAGTGTAGGTAAATTTTATACTGAGATGACGCAGATTGGGTTTTGTGAAAGACAAGCATTCTTGAAAGTCAAGCTTTAACACATGAGTAAGGAAAGGTAAACACACTTAGTTTGAAATGGAAGAATTCTATAGTGTTTCTTGAAGTATTGTGAAAATATTTTGAAATCGGATAACTTTCGGGTCTGCATGGTTTAACAGGGAGATCCTAACAAAACTCAAGCACAAAATGAAAAAGTGCAAGAGGTGGAAGTGGGGTCAGGTAACCTGGGAGGAATATGCAGATTGTCTGAGCTATGACTGTGACCATGAACGTCTTGTATCAGCAGCAGTGTTGCCAGCAGGAGCAGGACAGCAATCATCCCCCCTGTACCCATCACTGGCAAGGCCACACCTTTAATCCTTTGGGCCTCTCACTTGTTGGTGACAAGTCTAGAGCACAAGTCCCCTGAGGAGCAACTGGGGGAGCTGGAGTTGTTTAGCCTGGAGGAAAGGAGGCTCACTGTATAAAGGGACTCCTTTAGAGTATTCAGAAGGATGCTAATCCTTGATAGCTTTGCCCATGTGACTGGTGTGTAACATGAATTAAGAGAGCAAGGAGTAGTGTAGCTCCTGGTCCTGCTGCATGCTTCATGCCTCTGTACACAGTCATGGTGAGATTATAGTAATTCCTCGAATATAGTGGGGGGCCAGTTCCGGAAAAATGCTGTGGTAAATGAAGTCTCTGAAGTAGCAGTGAATATGGTGAATGTGGTAAAGCTGAGGGGAAAAAGCCATGATGTACTGAAGCCATGAATGGTGAAGTGCTAAGTCATGAGGCATTACTGTATTTCTTTCGGAACAGGTCCTGTCCTTAGCGCACACACTAATATTTATATTGGCTTGTAAAGGTCCAAAAAATGTTAGAAACCCACCTGGTGGGATCTGCATTGTGACCAGATGAGTAATTGGTTGCTGCTTCTGTTATGAGCATCTGAGTCAGGTACCTTCTTACTAGGTTAAGTTTGTAATCCAGTGATATCAACATTTTAAAGAGATAATCTGTGTGGTATGGCAGTTTTTCCCCTTGAGGTTATTCGTCACCTGGAACATGGCAAAACCAGTTCATTGGGGTGGAAATGTGGTTTGAGCATTCCCTGGAGAAACTGTTGTTCAAAACAAGCGTGCGAAGGCACAAAGCTGTAAAGTAAAAATATATCAGAATGTTCTAGAAGTGTGGTATGTGCTATTTTAAATTGAATTTGTTAGACCACAACATTTCAGAACAAGTATTTCAGGTAATTTTGAAGTGTGTCCAGCATCAGATTATTTAGATTCTAGGCAGGAGACTAATGGGGATGAAGTGCTCCTGTACTGTCTAACTTCCTATTGGCTGTCTTAGGTCATTTTCTAATGTATTCTTCTTCTGATCACTTAAATAATGTGCTTGTGTTTCTCTAATGACTATACAGCATGTCTGACAAATGCCCAAATTTAGCTGTTGTGGATGCTTAGTGCTTGATTGTACTGGGGTGAGGTATGAGGGACCAATATTGTCCTGGTTTTGATCAAGTTGTCTCTCATGCCTGGTCTTATTTTATTAGTAAGCAGCCTCTCAAATATGTGGCTCTGTAGCTATATATTTATTAGTATATTATTATGATCTTTAATTAAAAGAGGCAACACACTTTGAAGTGGGTGAAGTGCTCCTGAGGTAGAGGTTGGGCCATGCCCTTGTTAGTCTACAGCCTGAAAGAAGGGATGATAATGTTTGTAGTTGTGGAAATAAAAAATTCTATCTAAAGTGGCTGAAATGGTTGATTTAAAAGGAATGGTACCCTAGGTTGGAGAAATCAGTACAGGGTGTTCATCCAGGATGGGAGAGTTGGTGTAATGATCTAGCAGCTAGAAGCTGCATATTGACGTTTTCTGAGTCCAGACAGCAGCAAAGCAGTCACAGATAATGTGCTCTCACAAAGTGATGCTATAAATGTTTTGCATTCAGAGTCATTCTGGAGGTTATTTTAGAGGGAATATTAAAGTCTTTGAGGGTTTTTTTTAGGATCTGAAACTTCAGTCTTGCAATTTTTTTCTTCTGGTGATTTTCAAGTTGTTTATAAAACTCATTTTACAAAACCGAGTATTGGCTTTGAAATTCTTGCTAGCTTTTCTTTCAAAATAATTTTTGAGGGAAACTTGTTGGTGAAAACTTGAGACTTCTTGATATAGGACTTAGGCAGTTTAGATGGTACTTGAGGAAACTTTTTCTTGGATTTACAGAAATCAGTGGCCTGCTGCTGGCTTGTGTTGATTTCTGGTGTTTTAACAGGTTTTATGCCAAGGCTGCCTGGCAGAGATGGGGTGGGGGGAGGGTTTGGATGCCTTCTGGAGCTGCAGAGGAGAGGTCTGGATGTTCCTGACTTTGGGATGTACAGAAAAAGACTTTTGCCAGTTGTTTTGGCAAATA
The DNA here is from genome assembly GCA_013390025.1 of Pitta sordida. NCBI lineage: Eukaryota > Metazoa > Chordata > Aves > Passeriformes > Pittidae > Pitta > Pitta sordida. The sequence goes on from WEKX01001871.1 coordinate 353,958, forward strand.
GGGTTCCCTGGAGCAAAGAAGGGGATGTCACTGTCGCTGGATGGAGCGAGGTGTTGTGCCTGCTGCCTTGTACTTAGAGTTCACTGGGGAGGTTACCGGCCTCCGGAAAAGTAGCGTAGGTCTTTCATTGTATTTATTTTGGGTCTTTGCTGCATTGTAAAATGTGACGTGTGTTCAGTTGTTTGAATATAATAACTTGTTCTTAACTGCCACCTTACGCTTAATGCATTGAATTTACTGAGCTCTTGCCATAATACATTTCAGTAAAGTCTAAAATAAGAATGTTTTTCTGTGATCATGTTTGGGAGCACAAAACTGTTTTTAGACATTTTCAAATTCTGTATTCAGAAGAAAGTTGTGGTTCTACTTTGCAGGTTACAGCATCATAAAGAAGTTTAACCTATTTTTATAGTTATGTTCAAGGCTGCTTCTCTCTGTTTTCAGAGGTGTTGTCAAGGTTGACATCAACCTACAGAAGGTGGACATTGACCAGTGTTCGAGCGAGGGGTGGTTCTCGGGGACGCACAGGTGTCATCTCAACAATTCTGAGGTATGTCTGTCCCTAAGTGACTTCACTTCAATAACAAATCTTTCCATTATGAGTAGTGTTTTGTACTATAAATGTTATTTATTTTGTAAACACTAGATGTGGTTCCTAGGCTGAAGAAGCCTTTCTGTGCAAGGTGTTATGGCGTGCGTGAGTTTCAGGAATGCCTGCATTTCCTGAATTATTTGAGTTAAACAAACCAGGAGCTAAGTTATTGTGGAGAAAGAAGTTACAGAGAAAAAGATTACCAATGAAGTGACTTTTGAGGTTCTGCTTTGCAAGTCAAATTATTTTGCACTCCAAAATAGGCTTTTAATGTCAGTGTTGCTTTTGCTTGGAAAGCTTTGCAAAAATATGGTAGAAGTAGCTCCAGTGCTTATGGTAGTTTTTTCAGAAAAGCATGCTCTTTTGATAGATTGATACAGAATATCAGGCAGAATTGGATACTGTATTTCTTTCTTAGTACACATGCCAACATTTTGACAGAGCTGAATAAAATGTTTCTATTCAGTTCCTTCCTGCTTCCCCTTTCTTCTGAAGGTCTGGATCTGGCTCCGTCTGTCAGTATATCATGGATCATTGAGGCTGGCCATTCATATGTGTTCAAAACAAAATATATTCAAAGATTTTTTTTTTTCTTATTTATTATGGCATGTGAAATTGTTTTCAAAGGCACCCATTTGCTTTCCCTGAGAGTAGGCACCTCTTGCCCCTCTGTGCTTTCTGAACGGACAGGAGGGAAAGTTGACAGGCGTCTAGCAGAAGTCAGGAGATGTTTGCCAAATTTGCTGTAAAATACCAATTTATCAAAGGCAAATCTAAATTTAGGAAAGCAGTTTGTCTTGATGATTTCAACTGCTAACATTTTTGAGCAAGAGCTTGGCATTTTTGTAAACATAATTTTTTGGTATTTTTCACTTTGATTTTTTTCTCTTAAAATCAACTTGAAATGGAAAAATAATTTAAATTAAATATTCCTGCAAATAAAAATAAAATATTTTCTTTGTCAAGTACTCTTTGACTTCTGAATTCAAGGGAATACTTTTTAAGTATCTCATTTTAATTCCTAGAAGAAAATACTGTTTCCCATGTGATCTGGTTAACCTTGGTTTTTAATATATGCTAGTTATCCTGAATGTGATCATATACTTTGGCAAGTGTTCCTCCTTTTCCTACTGTCTTATGAGCAAAATTTGTCAGCAGAGGGGTGGGATTATAAGTTGCATCTCTTTCTACAACCAAGAAGAAAAGGGAAATTGAGACTAAAGAAAAAAAAAAGACAAAGGGAAAGTGGAAAAAAATGGAAAAAGACCAATGGTGGGATCACCTAGAGGTGTTGTTAACATGGGTAAGGAGCTGAATGCCACTTCTTGAATGGTTTTTCAACTTGTATGCAGAGGAAAAACCTGCAAGCTGTTCTTCCTTCTCCCTGGCACTAATTAGAGTGTTAAATGAACAAGGCTGTCCTTGCTGGAAAAAGGACATATAGGTCATAAAACCTCCTCCAAAATGAAACTTTTAGGAAGGGAGTGCCTTTCCTTACTGCACCTGTAGAGGATGAGACTAGACTCCTTGTGTAGTAAGAGTGGGATGGGGAGTTGCTGGGAACAATATATAGAGAGGCTTCCTCTCCTTTTATCCAATGGTCACTGCTTCAGGAGAGGACAGGCTGTAAAGAAAAATGTTCTTTACAAGCACATCTCTTCTGGTTTAGCTCCAGCTGGCAACTAAGTACCACACAGGTGTTCCGTTGTTTTCCCTGCCACCAGTCCTTGGGGAGGAGAACTGGGGGAAAAAAAAGTGAAAACTTGAGATAAGAACAGTTTAATAATAAAATGAAGTAAAATATAATACTACTAAAATGTACTACTACTAAAATTATTAAAAAAAGGAAAATAAAACCCACGAAACAGCAAGTGATGTACAATACAGTTCCTCACCACCCAGTGACTGATATCTGTCCCCCAGCAGCAATGCTCCTCCTGCCCAGCTCTTCCCGGTTTATATGCTGAGCATGATGTGGTGTGGAGCATCTCTCTGACCAGTTTGGGTCAGCTGTCCTGGCTATGCTTCATTCTGGCTTCTCATGCACCTCCTCACTGGCAGAGCACAGGAAACTGAAAAATCCTTGACTTAGTGTGTTAAACAATGCTTACACTGATGTTTTGGTTGTTGCTATCAACATTATTCTCATAGTGAATCCAAAACACTGTCTCAGCTGAGACTAGGAGAAGGTCCCATATGCTGCTTTTCATACTTTGGTTTCATTGAAATTTACTGTGTGGGATAAGGGTAACTTACATAGTTGTGCAACAATGTGTTCTGCACACTTTTCCTTATAAATGCTACTAAAATGGTGCTCTGCATAGTCTCTTCTATCTACTTAGAGACACACACAGAAATCTGCTGCTGCTGGAATGCTCTGCCCCCATTTACAAAGTCTGTCTCCAGCAGAGTAAGGAAGAGAATGGAGACCTCTGGATTTTCAGTTCTGTTTGTTAGACCCTCCTTGTTCTCTTTAGTTTTATGAAGTGACCTGAGTATTTAGTGCAGTGTATGCCCTAGTGAATTTCTGCTTTAGATCTGAAAATCTGCTTACTGCATAGCCCCATACTATGTGGCTGGGCTACCAATGCCATTAAATCTGAGGCATAATGCTCAATATTTCAACAATTTCAGAAAGTTTCCCTCTTATCTTCCCTAATGCTACGAAAACATAATGATTAAGGAGTGGACAAGAGAGGGGAAAAAACCCCCCAGCCTATGAATTACTTGAAATGCTTCTGTACTTGGTATTGTATTTCAGTTAAGTTTATAGTTGCTAGAACCTACTAGGCACATTGTAGTCATTCTCCTGTTTTCTGTGCTGTTCTGTAGTGTTTATATTCTAAATAAAAATAAGTTGAAAAGGGGGAGATGTAAGTGCATTACAATAAATGTAAGCCTAGGGTAAGCCAGTGGTCTGTATGTGCTAAACAGAAAAAAGGGAAGGAATGCATAGGACCTAATTATGTACTAGCAGAATATAAGGAGGCTGTTGTTGAACGTATTGTAATGGCTTCACATGGTCTGGCACAGAATCACTGTGGCACTGGGATTTGTCTTTGGAAGGTCATCTAGAGCAACTTGATTGTGATGGAATAGTTACGGTGATAGTCCTTTCCTGAAAGAAAAATAGTGTGTGGTTGAGGAATTGGAGATTATTATGACTCAAATATGCACTATATGCATATATAATATGCCTCCTTAAACTTCCAACTGTCCTTAGGTTTAGGTGTTCTTCCTTAGGATTGGAGTCTCTTAAATATCTTGCTGATTTCATTATACAGGCAATGTTGTATAATGTACTGTCAGGACTGGTTATGGGAGTAAGAAAACATGCATTTTTGCCCTGTTTGAAACCCTTGAGGACTGTTGTCTATTATGTTTTTGGTTTTTGGGGTTTTTTTTCCCCCATGCATACTGGCAGCAGCTGCTGGCACTTTTAGTAACAACTTTTGAGTCCTTATAGAGACACCAACAATAAAATCAAGGCTGAGGAGCATCTGAAGAAATCAGCTGGTGTAGCCCAGTGAGCTCAGCCGAATGCTTTCAACCAGCAGCGTCAGTCTGTGAAAAATGGCAGTGGATTCCACACTGTTCCCCCATCCTTAATGAGCCTGCCAACAGCTTGCAATGTGAGGCAGGCTCAGCTGACATCCCTTTGGGTTTCAACAGTATTCCACAAATGACAGCATGCAAAAATATCTAGAGGAAATGAGAGAGGCAGAGTAAACAAGAAAGCTGCATTGCTGTCTGTATACAGTGTGTGTATATCTCTGTTTGCAGAAAGATGCATAGGCCTACTGTGTGTATTTATTCTGCCCAAACACAAAACCAATTGAAACAGGAAAACAAATGTGCACTACAGCCAAAATCTTTCTTCTGTTGTTTAGCAAAAACATTTGGGACCATCATATTTTAATCCACTGTCCCCAGTGTTACAGACAAGCAGCTGAAAAAGCAGGAGGCGGGGGTTGATTAAAAATAGAATTGTATTAAGGACTGAGTTGGAAGAAAGGGGAAAAAAACCCCCACGAGGCTTTCCAGGTTTTTCAAGCAAATTCTTTTCAATGCCCTTGTCACACTGGGAATCATAGTATGCATAGTCTGTGGGAGGGGAGGCGTGGCAGGAGATTAGGAACTGAAGTCCTAACGCTGTGGGTCATATCTAGTATCACTGGTTTTGCTTATTGCCTGCATGCATTTTTTGTCCTGTCCACTAGGAAAGGTGTGGTCAGAATGAGAAAAATTTGAAAGAAAAGTTGTTTGGTGACTCAGACTGAGTAGATGGGCTTATAGCATATACAGTCAGCCCTCTTCCATTTTGCACCCCCCATATTGCGGCTTCACATCTTAGTGGCATGATTTTTCAGCGATTAAGGAGGCCCCTTTTCGCAACTGCGCATGCGTGACCTGGCACACATGAATATTCAAATAGGCAGTCATGAATATGCAAATCAACCCCCACAGCCACCGCTGTGGCTTGGCCGCTTGCCCCGTCCCAAGTGCAGCAGCAGCGGCTCTGCTGCTTCGCCACCCGCTCCAGGCGCCGTCATGGTGGCTCTGCCACTTCCCCACCCCCTGGCACAGCTGCCACAGCAACCTGACTGTACTTACCTTCTAATTTGGAAATAATCATTCTTGGAGCTACAGTTTGCATCCAAGATGGGGCAAGAGAAGTACCCAAACCAGGTTCAAGAGTGTATGCCAGGATATGTTTCCTCTTAGAAGGAAATAATATCTGTAGTGGTAAAATACAATGTGCTATATCAAATCCTGGGCTGAAAGCTTGGGAGTTGCACTAGATGATCCTGTGGGTCCCTTCCAACTCAGATTTCTCCTTCACAGGTTATTCTAAGACAGAAAGGACAGTGGCTCATTTCAGTACAGAGGGAAGGAAAACAAGCCAGCACTTCAGAAGCAGAAAGATGTATCTGATCTCTCCAGCTGATGGGTATTTGAAGAGCATGCAGTAGATCCAAAGAACATTTCAGATGCTATTTTAAAAATAATTTTGCATTGTCTGCATTCATGGGAAAAGTCCCTTCATGACAGTAGACTAGATCTAATCTGGCACTCCCTCAGACACTGTTACATAAAATAAGGTGGAGGTTTGTCAGAGTTCTCAGTGATAAACAAGGTGCCAACTTTCAGTTTAAGGAAGGGCCAGGTTGCTTAGCTACAGCATTTTTGCTTTTAAGAAAAAATTTTAAAGGAGACTGTGTTTTGCAGGAGCTAATCTTGTTTAGCAATATTTTCTTCAAAGAAGGAAACCTTTGCAACAATTCCTTTCAACCTAGTTAGCAGTCTTAACTTGAACATTTAATTTCTTCTGGGTCAGTTCTATTTACTTCTGTTTTCCTTCCCCCAGAGTTAAAACATGAAAAGTGATAGATGTTTGGCTGCATGGTGTTGTCTGTCAGAAATTAAAATAGCAGGGAGGTATTTGGTTTATCTTGGATATGACAAGTGATGTTGATGACGTTGCATTAGTTCCCTTTTCTTTCAGAGCTGTGACTACAGTTTTTGGATCTTTCTCTTCTTAAGGAGAGCATCCTGGCAGACAACACTGATTAGCTAAACTGATGCTTCTTTCCATTGTGTTACGGAAGGGAAGAGGTGAGACCCAGAAGTTTAGCTAGCTGTGGAACGTGGACAAAATATACCTTGTGGGAGCAAAGGGGAAGTGGCAGGGAGGTGGGCACAGGGAAGAGCTCTTCCTTGGAGAGAGACTGAGAAACTCTGACTGTGACAAGAGACAAATTAGTGTGTATTGGGAGTCACAGAAAGCCTTGCAGCAAATAGCCTGGGGACTGTAGCCAGGCTGCATCATTCTTTTGGCAGACTGGCTGTGAACTACCTTTCCCAGATGTGAAGTGGCAGAAGCTGTGTCAAATCCAGGAATAAACAGGGTACAGCTTCATTCAGGGCTCTCATTTGTTACATTCAGAAAACTGTACGATATCTGAAAAAATGCCTCTAACAGCATTAGATAACTATACAGCATTTTGCTTTCAAAGCATTTGGTTCTTTCTGTGAGAGAAGTGGTACACTTATCTTGGAAGATATGCAAGTACTCCCTGTATCTTGTGAGGTAAAATGGAGAGTATTGCCACCACCTTATAGCTGGGATGCAGAGGTAAAATTATTATCTCTGAACTGAATGACACCTTGATTGGGTTTGAATAGTGATTTCCAGATGTGCAAGTTACCTTCTCCAGAGTTTGGTTTCTGGGTGTTAGATGGTGAGCTGGACTAGATGATCCTTGTGGGTCCCTTCCAACTCATAATATTCTGTGATTCTGTGATTCCAACTCATAGTATTCTGTGCTTGAAAAAAAACCCCAAATGATGTAAAGTAAGTTGAGAGTCAAGGCCCAGGCTGGATCATCTTCAGAATGGAATTTTGGTGGTGCATTACAAGATGTACTCACCTCATGTGTTGTACTTTCAGGAAGAGTTAACCACTCTGATTATGTTTTTGAAGCTTGTGTCTGACCAGCTTCATAGTGTTCTTAGTGATCTTGACTTGTGATGGAATTCTGATCGAAACCGAAGCCACACAACCTTCTTTTAGCTAAACACACTGTTGCTACACTGTATGACATTGCAAAGGACACAGCTTCATATGAACTGTGCAGACTCTGTTCCTGACTTGCACACTTAGCTATTAATCAGGCAATATACAGCAAAGGGTTTTTTGGCTGTTAAAATAAGATAATTCTTCTCATGCACACATTCTACAGTTAATTTTTTTTCTTGAAAAAAAACCCCAAACCCAGAGGCTTGAGAAACAGTTAAATAATAGAAAAAGCTCATTGTCTGTCTTAGAAAAAAGCTTTTATGAAGTGTAGCGACTGTTTTTCCTGGTTTTTTAATACTTTCTAATACCTGCACAAGAGGCAAGTTTAACCTAGAGAAGAAAGTTCATTCCTTTTTTTTCCTCTCACAAAGTTAAAAGTAGATTGAAAACATATTAAAGATCCAAAGATGAAAAACTGGAGAGAATAGCTGCTGAATCTTCATATTCAAAGCAATGCACTGAGTCATTGTAATAGCCTTAATGGAAAACACCTAATTTAGTTTTATTTTTTGAAGCACAGTTTTATAACATTAGACATTCAAATACTGTCATTTTTGTTGGTGACTTCTGGTAGGAGGAGATTGCTTTTTTGCAAATGGAAAATAACTACTTTTGTGTTACCTATGCCTTTGTTTGAAGCTCAGTGATTCATATGATTTATTCTTCTAGTTTGCATTTGCCAGTGCTGTAAACTGAAGGCTATCAGATTATCCATTCACTGAGCAGGGACTGGTTTCCTGGAAATTTCTTAGTCTTTAGTAACCTACTTAGTATCTTCTTTTGTTTCATCATTGATCTCTTGCCCTTTGCTGTTCTAGATCATGAATATATTAAGCATCAGTACTAACATGGGAATGCAGAACATTTGATTTTTCATCTTTAGCTTTCTGAGTATTACTTCTTTTCTGTCTCCTAGCTGGCTTACTTATAAACCATTACTGAGCCTCGTCATATGACTGTTTATTTATCATTCATCTCCTGTAAGAGTTTGACTCTCTGTCAGTGAAAAAGTAATGAAGGAAAAGCTTCTTCTCAACATCTGATGCATATAAACTTCTTAAGATAAATAAGATATTTACTGTCTTTGATTCCGCCTTAACTTACAAGAGATGGTGAGGGTAAGTAGACATTGCCATAGAGACCAGTTGAACATTTTTGGATTTGTTATACTGCACTGTTTTCTTGTTGCAGCAGGATCAGAATTACTCTGCAGTTAAATTTGGTTCCTAGATTTACCACAACTATTGTTCTTAAGGCAATCAGTTTTTGTTTACTTTCATGAAACAGATAGTAGGGTTAGCTTGCTGAGCTCCACTCTTTTGTCAGAATGTAATTGTAGTTACATTCATACATAAAATGTGGTTACTTTCCTTTCCACCACTAATTCCATCTAACTATTTTGATATCTTTTCTTCTTTCTTTCAAATATTGTTTGCTAAGGGGGAAAAAGTGTTCATGGAGTACTGTAACTATGCATTCTAATTTAAGCAAAGAGAGTCTCATATCTTTTGTCTAAACCACTTATAGTCTTACTGTTACATTTAAAATAAAGCTAACTACATTGGCTTGACCTGAGAAACAAACTGAAGCTTTCTCAATACTGATAAATTGGCGTTTACAAAGCCCAAATATTTTTTTCTGGGTATGTTTTTATACAAACATTTATTTACAGCTACCCTGTGTTTGTGTGCACACGTATGAACATCAAATAAACGCCTGTGTGTGAACATCTGTATATACTTATATTGAGCTGTAATTGACTTGGTCCTTTGCATAGAGACATTCTGCTAGAGCTGCTTTGTGATGAGATGTTAGAGAGGCTGGGGAGATACGGGCCCTTGTCTTGCATTACATTCCAATGTATACAAGACATGACACATTGTTTTTAAGCATGTAAGAGCAAACATTTGTTCTGTAGAGCTTAAACTCCTGAATTGGTATTGTTCCAGAGCCCTCCAAAGTAAATACTGCATTACACTAGCTGAAGGAGACATTTCTTGGTAGTTTAGTTATACAGAACTTTTATATGGGTAACTAATAGGTTGCTTGTTTGAAATGAATGTATAAACAAAATGCTCCAGTAATCCTGGTATGAATATTCTGGAACATTTTTGTGAAAAATTCAGTCTTGGAGGTTTTGTTTTTTCATGGCAATGGAATGAATTTTCATTTTGAAATTTGCGTTTTCTTGCAGGATAGGACTCCACAAGAATGATTTCTAAGGGACCACTTTATTGCTATGTAGACTGTGTAATTATAAAGAGCAATTTTTATGAAGTATTATTCAGTAAGGTACTTAAGGAAGAAATATTTTTGCATGTTTAATGCAAATTTCAGTTATGTTTCCTTTCCATAGGTGATTGAGAGTTTCTTTTAATTATGCATAAATGGATTATTCTAGCTGCTTTCTAACATTGTTTAAAAGCAATGGTACATTATAGCAGTATTTTTGTTTCAAGTGTAACCTAAAAATATTTGATTCAATGATCATATGGAGAGACATTTTATATCTTTGTCACTGTATTGTACTGCAGCAAATGTAAGTGTTTCCTCTATTTGTAGATCTTGGTTATAGCACTTATAGATGGTGAAAACGTTGCAAAACCTGCAGTAATTGAGATGCAGCAATTTTGAAGTCTTTACTTCTCACGGAAATTTCTACAGCCCTTGTGTTAATTCTGTGTTTAAATTTGTGTGTATTTTACGTGGGGCATGACTGCCAAGTCTCATAGATGTGGGAAAGAAAGGAAAGTTGGTGTGCACGTGAAGCACCATGTATGTCAGTGAGATCCCGTGGCCATGGAAGCTGTTGCCATAAGCCAGAGCCATGAGCTTCAATGTCCTATCAAGGAAAGAGCGATGGAAGAAAAGGACTTGAAAAGCATAAATTTTATGTAATATGTAGCTGATTACTCACCTTCTTAACAAGAGTTACATCATGAGGATAACACTATTAACATTAACTCTTATTTACAATGAAAGAATATCTCCCTTGTCAATTGCGAACATCAAACATTTGACTCTGCTCTTACTCCATTTTTTTCTCCAAAAACATAAACACTGTTACAAAGAACTTGTGGGTTTGGGGTGTTTTTTCCCCCCCTATTAGTTCTTACCTTGATTAAGTCCCAGATAATGTTGGGTTGCAATATGAGAATGTTCGTAGTTACTCATTCAATAGCTGAATGTATTTGGTGTTGGGTCTGGTCCTGTTCAACATTTTCATTGATGATATAGATGACGGGATTGAGGCCATCATGAGTAAATGAGTAAACTGAGGCCATCATGAGTAAATTCGTGGATGACACCAAGCTTGGAGCCCGTGTTGATCTGTTAGAGGGTAGGAAGGCCCTGCAGAGAGACCTGGACAGACTGGAGAGATGGGCAGATTCCAACAGAATGGAATTTAATAAGTCTAAATGTCGGGTTCTGCATTTTGGTCATAATAACCCCAAGCAGAACTATAGGCTGGGAACGGAATGCTTGGAGAGTGGTGAGGTGGAAAGAGATTTGGGGGTATTAGTGGACAGCAAACTCAACATGAGCCAGCAGTGTGCCCAGGCAGCCAAAGGGCCAACGGCATCCTGGCCTGCATCAAGAATGGAGTGGCTAGTAGGTCAAGAGAGGTTATCCTTCCCCTGTATTTGATTAGACCGCACCTTGAGTATTGCGCTCAGTTCTGGGCCCCTCAGTTCAAGAAAGATATCGAGGTGCTGGAACAAGTTCAGAGAAGGGCAACTAGGATGGTAAAGGGGCTGGCAGACAAGCCCTACGAGGAGAGGTTGAAGGAGCTGGGTCTGTTTAGCCTAGAAAAGAGGAGCCTCAGGGGTGACCTTATTGCTGTCTATAACTATCTAAAAGGAGGTTGTAGTCAGGCAGGGGTTGGTCTTTTCTCCTTGGTCTCTGGGGACAGGACGAGAGGTCATAGTCTTAAGCTTCAGCAGGGAAAGTTTAGACTTGATATTAGGAAAAGGTTTTTTACTGAAAGAGTGATTCGGATGTGGAATGGGTTGCCCGCAAAGGTGGTTGAGTCGCCAACCCAGGACATGTTCAAGGGTAGGCTGGATGAGGTGCTGAGTGATATGATCTAGATGTAGATGCTAGGTTTAGTTGGATTATAGGTTGGACTAGATGATCAAGGTCCTTTCCAGCGTTATCTGTACTGTGATACTGTATTCATAGCAATAGCTTTACATTAGGAATTGGTCTTTCACTCTGTAGCATGCAGACAGTTCTCGCTAATATAATTTCAATCCTTGTTTGGTCCTGAAGAACAGAGGCAGTAATCTGTCATCTCCCTTCTCCCTCCACCAAAACCCACAGCACACTTTGCCTTTTTGGAAAAAAGACAACCCAGATAACAGTATAAATTTGACTTTTTGGGTCAGAAGTCTTATTTTAAATTGGACTCTCTAGGTCAGCTTAGGTATGATTTCAGATTGTGTTCCTGGATTTGGGAAGCATGTAGATGTAAATGATGTAAATCTGTGTGAAACCCCCCATTAAGTCTGGCTTTGCTTTTCTCCTCTCTAGGTTGATTTCCCACTGAAATGTGTTGAAGCTTTGGCTTTTCTTTCTAACATGATTTCTGGTACAGTCACCCCTCTTGCACTTCATGCCCCCCATAATGCGGCGGCATGATTTTTCAGCGATTAAGGAGGCCCCTTTTTGCAACTGTGGATGTGTGACCTGACATGCATGAATATTCAATTAGGCAGTCATGAATATGCAAATCAACCCGCACAGGCCCCGGGGCGGCGGCGGCTCTGCCGCTTTCTCTCCCACCGTGCAGCCGCCGTGGCAACCGATACACAGCAACACAGTGCTGAAACAGTGCCAGGGGGCTGCGTGAGGGTGCAGGCTAAATTTGTGTATTAATGAGCTGCCATTCAACGTGGAAGTAGGTCTTCACGGGACCCCAATAAGATCGCAGTACCGTGGTTTAGGAGACCTGACTGTATTTTCTATTATTACTTTTGTATTATTTTTATCTTCTTAACAGTTTACATAGCATCTCTAGTAAATATATTCTGTAAGGCATTGGGATAAAGTAGGTTTAAAATGGGTGGCAAGTAGCATCTTGTGCAAGTGTGTGTGTTGAGATGCCTGGGGATCAGCAGGGTGCTGCACCCTCCCTAGGACCAGGGGCTGCCTTCTCAGAATCACACAGAATCACAGAATATTATGAGTTGGAAGGGACCCACAAGGATCATCTAGTCCAACTCACCACATAACACCCGTACAGAGACCGAGAGCACATCCCAGAGCGTAACACCAACCTAGATCCCTCACAGTCTAGCAGGCCACTNGGGCACACTGCTGGCTCATATTGAGTTTCCTATCGATCAGTACACCTAAGTCTCTCTCCACTTCACTAGTCTCGAGCCACTCCTCCCCCAGCCGATAGCGGTGCATGGGGTTGTTATGGCCGAAGTGAAGAACCCGGCACTTAGTCTTGTTAAACCTCATACTGTTGGAGCCTGCCCATCTCTCCAACCTGTCAAGGTCCCTCTGGAGGGCCTTCCTACCCTCTCTCTGATCAGTGTGAAATCTTGACTGCCAGCCAGTAGGGGTGTGAAGGTGTAGCTGTTTGTGTTGTTAACCGTGAAAATCAAGTCCAAATGTGGTCCAACCTCTTCTCTCTCATGTTTAAATGCAGATCAGATACCCTCCATGAAAAGCTTTAGAAGCCATTCACATACCATCAGGATCCAGGCAAGAGATGTTTTGTTTGAATTGGCGTGATCTGTGGTCAGATTATATGATCTAATACTCCCCGTTGTCTTAAAATATTGTCAGAATATTTGTACAGTGCAGTCTCAGAAGTGCTGAATCATTTCCATCATATGTATGTCCTTGGTCCTGTGCTCCTCCTGGGGACCACCCCTGAACTGGTCACATCTCTTACTGAAAATAGCCTGTAAGAAGGAAAAATAGGTTTTGGATGCCTGCCTGAGACTGCTGGTTTAGCTTTTGCAGAGGAAATGCTACGGATGTGAACTGAGTGAATCTTCTTCAGGATAGGTACAAGAAACAGCCTGGCTTTTTTAAAGGAACTTGCACAGTTTACTTATTCACCTAAAATCACTGTGGCCATCTGTAAGGAAAAAGCTAAGATTCAGAACAGTGGGCATTAGACTTCCTTACATTTATTTTTGCCTCTTTTGCCCTGCTCGTATGAAGTAGGTTCTCCCTTAAACCACTGATAGCATTGATCTTGTGAAAGAGTTAACTCAAGAAACTGTGCTCTGACTTGAAAGGTAAAGATTACGTATTGGAGGGTTGGTGAGTTGTCAGAACATCTAAAGATATTTACAATGTATATTCAAAGATGAGTACAGTCAACTCCTGGAACTCGTGGGCTGTTGGGTCTGCCCAGATTCCCGTGAATTATGGAATCCGTGAAGATAGCAAACACTTGAGTATTCAGGGGGAGAATAACTTCCCTAGTTCTGATGGCCACACTATTCCTGATGCAGGCCAGGATGCCATTGGCCTTCTTGGCCACCTGGGCACACTGCTGGCTCATGTTAAGTTTTCTCTCGACCAGCACTCCCAGGTCCCTTTCTGTCTGGTTGCTCTCCAGCCACTCTGTCCCTAGCCCATAGTGCTGCATGGGGTAGTTGTGGCCACTCTGAAGAACGCAACCCTTATACTTGTTGAATCTCATCCTATTAGAATGTGCCCATCTATCCAGCCTGTCAAGGTCCCTCTGCAGAGCCCTCCGACCCTCTAACAGATTGACACTTTCTCCCAAGCTTTGTGGTCTTGCTTTATAAAACACAGATCAGCATCTTCTAGGTCACAATTAGAAGGTCCTTTCTTATTTTTTTTCCCTGAGAACTTAAATTTTATGACAGTAAATAAAAAATGCTTTCATGTATGAGAAGTAATGAGGATCAGCAGGCTTCTTTGATAAAAACCCCCTAGTGTAATAAAAGATAGATAAATAACAGGAGCCTCATACTTAAAGATGTAATTATTTGAGAGAGTATAGTGACAATATTAACTAAATAAATCAGTTTGGGAAAAACCCACTTTATTAAGTTTTGTCTATGTGAACATTGAGAAAAATGCAGTCCTATTAATATAATTTGTTTTATTAAGATAAGTGAACCATTTTTATTCAGTAGAGAACTATGTAGAAAGCTGTTACAATGTAAGTTAGAAGTAACATATTTTAGACTCTAAATTTAGATATGTATATAAATTTCTATCAGGCAGTATTTTTATTGATAAATCCCTGGGTTTAGTGTTAATTATATATTAGCTAGAATTAAAGTAATGCTGAAGTTGTTCTGTAATAAGACTTTTTTTGCCCAGTAAGTATAGTTCTGCCATCCCTTTTAGGAGACACGGAATCGTAAGAAATTTCAGATACAACAGAGCAAGAAGTTATTCCCATAGAAATACTAATGAGCACATATACAGTTAGTTTGTCCAGCTATGGTCTCAGGATTTTCAACTACATCATATCTGTTCACACCCTAAATTCCTACATGAGAGCCACAGTTTGGGCAGGTCAGGCAGCCCTCTTCAGCTGCTGAACCAAACCCTCTGAGGGATCTGGTGTACTTTCTTTAAACAAGATATGAAGGATCACAGAAATCTGTCAGCTGATAGTTTATGTTCTGGGATGAAATGAGGACAAAAAAATCTGCTAGGTTGAAGAGTTATGTCTTGGTTGACACCTTTCTCACTGATGTTTGGCGGTAACCTTTTATGCCAGCAGAATAATTTTAGTTGAGAAACTAAAAATCCCTTCTATGATGCAGAATGTCCTAACAGTAGCATTGCAGAGGAGTCACAGAAGAAGTGCCTTTTGATTTTGAGGTGAATGTCTTCCTTCAAAGGTAGTTTAAAAGAATAAAAAAGAAAAAAACAAACCGTAGTGGGCAGTGGCATACTACCTGCAGAAGTATGGCTACTACATAGTCAAGTCAGGTAGTAAAGTCAACAGAAGCTGGTCTGGTCAGGTTTTCAGCTTTTACTCATTGGAGAGTGGTACCCTAGACTTCTGTTTAGGACTGAACTTCTCACTGCAGAATTTTGCCATACAAGTGGTTGAACATTGTGTGGCCTTTAAATTCAGAAATAAATGACAAAGACTTTTGAAAGCATTTAGAAGTTTTCAAAGATTTCTAAAATGCTTATTTGGAGAGAAACTCCTGTATTAAAACTTCATAAGAGTATGTGTTGTTTATGGATAAAAGGACCCTACACTTATTAAACTAACATCTCTGAAATACCTTTGTTCTTCATCCCCTATGCAAATGCTCCTTGCCACCTGAGCACAAATGGACACTTGTCTGCCACCTCCTGCATGAGTGCT
Organism: Pitta sordida; assembly: GCA_013390025.1. NCBI lineage: Eukaryota > Metazoa > Chordata > Aves > Passeriformes > Pittidae > Pitta > Pitta sordida. Next base: position 369,462 of record WEKX01001871.1, read on the forward strand.
TGAACTTAAATTGGACAGATGTGCCCAGTGGTTGGTATCTTCCCAATGCAAGGGGCAGCATTGCCTGTGCTGTTTTACAGGTGTACCTACAACAGCTGGAAGTTCTTTGGTATTCTGTAGCATCCTGTGGCCTTTAGAGAGACGTGCGTTTCTGAGGACTTTCTTGGAAGAAGGTGGGGAAATCATTACGTTTTGGTTTTGCTCTGTCTGAGAAGTCAAAGTAGATCAAATAACTCCATTATGCAAACAAGTAACAGATACATTATTCATCTCTGTCGCTCCCAGTTCATGCATTTTGTATATGATCTATTTCCTTCCATTTAATGAAGAAACTGAAAACCCCTTGGTCCTGCACTAAGTAGCTCTTTTTTTTAAAAAAAAACCCCAATATTTTTGCCAGTGCTGTCTCATAAGAAGTCAAATCAGGGTCAAGGCATCCAGTTTACCCAAAGCATAAAGGCTGGACCTGGTTTTAAAATTTGGAACTTCAGCAGTGGACATATTATTTGAGACTTGTTTTACTGCTACAGTTGGTAATGGATATGCAATTGTGTGCCTGGGTGGAATGAGAAAAACCTGATGTAGGAGCTAGGCATTCTAAGAAAGAAGCAAACTAAACTATTGTGTGGCCGGGAACATATCTTGCCTGAGGCATTGCCCTAGCAATTGTCACGTGGAAGGTGTTTGGTCCCCCCAAAGTCCCAAAATATGACTCAGAAGTTTTTAAAACTATTGCCTCTTCCCTTCCTTTCTAATTTCTATTTGTGCCATTTGGGGAGGGGAAGGGAGGTGATGCCTGGGAGGTAGCTGGGCTCAGCTCTGGTGTGAGGGGCCAGGGCGGGCGGGGCTGCAGAACGGCGAGAACCGTGGTCGTGGTGCAACCTGAGGACCCAGGGTGAGCCATGCCTGGTGGAGAGAGACACTGCACGGCCTCGTGGCAAGTGGCTGTCATAAAGTGCGTACACCGTGTAACCTTTACAACACAGATAAGGGAGGGACTCTGGGCGGTTCCCGAGTGAGTTGCCCTGCCTTGTGGGGCGTGGCTGTCCTGCCCTATGGAGTGGGCTGGTCCCTGTGCACATGCGCAGACAGGAAAACACCATGAGGAATCAAGGAGATTTTACTGAAAAAAAACCTGTGAGGATCTGAAAAAGCAAAAACTAGAGCACAACTTAGCGAAGTATGACTGTACAAGACAAAATCAGGTTCCTGTTTGTCCAACTGTATTAGTGTATCATGGAGATACCAATGATTCAGATTCAATGATTGAATTAAAAAATTAGAATGAAATTAATTTATTTACCTGAAACTAAGTTACTTGGTCTTTAAGGAACTTGAGGAGCACCTTTCTCCAAAGTTGTGTGTGTATGTTACTGCTAAAATTAGGGGGAAAAATCTCCTGGACTTTCTTCCCATCCTGATCTATAGCACAACCAAACTTTTGAATAGTTTGAACAAATCAGTACTCTTGTCTAACACTGAGTGCTAAATGCAGGTATGTAATTTAACAATTTCCAGTTCAGTGTTTCAGCATTTCAGGTGTAAATGTTGTTTTGAACTTGCTTTTTGCAAGTATTTTTATGCACTTTGCCTACAGTATTTGTCAGTTAATCAGTAGTAGAGGCTTCCAGGGCTTACCTTGTAAGGTTGACTGTATTGGGGTGGAATTTTTATTCATAAACCATTACTATAATTAAAGTCCAATTTTGTTTTTAGTTTGTGTATTCCCACCAGAAAATAAGAAAAGTAGGTAAAAAAGCATGACTGTAAATACAGAAACTATTTTTGGAAGCAGAGTTCAGCTCTTAGAGACTTTGAAAGTTCAATTCTCTTGTGACTTACAGGTGCTGAGCAGTCTAACCTTTTTTTTCCTATGAATGTAGTGAAAAATTGAGGAATTTAATTTCTCTGGGATTTAATTACAATTATCTGTAGAGTAGTTGGACCATAATGACCTTATTTTAAAAGTCATGTTAGGAAGAAAGGGTTGAGACCCTTGTTTCTGTATAACAGTGCAAACAACTTTGAGAACCAGCCATAAAGGAACTAAAAATTAGGTTGGCCGTTTAAAGTCTTTCGCCCTCAAAAGAAGACTTTAACCTTCAATCCTAGATCAGACCTCTTCTGCTCAGAGAGGCTGGTGATACCCCATCCCTGGTATTGTTCAAGGCCAGGTTGGATCAGCCTGGTCTAGTGAAAGATGTCCTTGCCCATGGCAGAGGTGTTGAAACTAGGTTATCCATAAAGTTACTTCCAATCCAAGCCATTCTATGACTCTATGTTTGGGAGTGCATTAGGAACAGGATAGAACGACTTAATCCGCAATGATACTGAAATGCCGCCTTAATTTTCAGCACAAGCTTAAGTGCATTCCTGATATGAAGTCTGGCTTGGGAGTGACTGAAGAAATGAGGTCAGCACACTGTAAAACTTGTCTTCAGTCAGAAAAGCGTACAAGACCACACTGTTTGGATTTGTAGGCTTCCCATCCTTGTAGTGAATTTTTTTACATGCCTCCAGGAGGAGATTTGTAATACTGAAAAGGATTGATTAATAGGCAAAAGTGTTTTCAAACTTAATGTGACAAAAGTTGTGCATAAGACAACTTTCAGCTGCCTAGCCCAGATAGCAGCAGTAGTGAAGACTAGGGTAACACAGAGTTCAGGACAGTTTACACCAATTTACACATCTGTGTGCCACCTGGTTAAGTACACATAGCTGAGTTCTTCCAGTTCATGTTGAAGACATGATTTCCCAAATATTGCATAAATACATACAGGACTTCATACTTCATAAGTAACGTCAAAGAATTTTGAACAATACAAAGATTAAAAACGCTGAGAAAATGCCACAATGACTGGCATAACCTTGTCTGTCCTAATCAAGAGGATGTGTCAGCATTTGTCTCAGCAGATGAACACTTAAGTAATGGAATTGTGTCTGACAGACACGAAGCCAGCCATTTTTATTTGAAGACTGATAAAGACATACTAAGAGTACGTATATATAGTCTAGTGAGCTTGCTGAGACTCCTCAGGCAAGAAAAAACGTTTTTGGCATCTGTTTCATGGTAGGAAGGGACAGTAACAGAGGTCTGGGGAAATCAGAGATGGGTTGAGCCCTGTGGATCTCATTTGTTATTTACTGAGTATCTCTTCAGTCTCAGTTCTCTTGTAAAAATGGTGTATTTCCTACTGGGTAAAAGTCACATTTTTTTATTTGTCAGCATTATCATAGCAGTAGAACTGATTATTAGATTTATAGACCAGAAATAAATACTAACATTTTCTTACTCATGTTGATTACTGTCTCTACCAGTGCTTTGTAGAAATAGGGAAATCTTTTTTTGTACACAGAAAGATGAAATGACATGTAAATTGTCCTTTAGCCTTCAGTCTCTATCTTACCAGGCTTCGTGTTTTTTAGAATATAGAAACATTTCAGTCTGAACAGCCCTTTTTGCAAGGTCTAGTATTCACTGATTCTAAGGGATTTCTTGGTGAAAAAGGAAAGAGAATTATGTATTTACTGGGTTGTTAACAGGGGTAAGAGCCATCACCCTCTGCATCCGCAGCTTGTTCTGATTAAGATCAGTTAGCTTGCATTGGATAAAGACACATTTTTCATTAAGGCTTCATAAGAGCAAGAAAAATACATAGTTTTATGTGTGTCTTTTTGGCATCTAAAATAATTAATTTCTTTCTCTTTTTCAGTTAATAGTGATGTTGATTAATTTCGTACGAGGAATGATTCTCGTTGTCATCCTGGTCACAACTAACCTTACCTATCATGAACATTAAAATCAGACTCATGTTTTTAAATTAAAAAAAAAAAGGATTCTATCATCCATTTTTACAGAAGGAGCAGCCATGTTCCTCAATTTGCAGTTTTATTTCAGATTGTTTTTCTCTTGCTTTCGGGAAAGTTTTCATGACTGTGTTTGCTGTATTGTCATTTTTATAGACTACAGCTGCTCTTTCTACCTCTGAATTACACCAAGATTGTAAGTCTTTCACGGTGAGGCAAACAAAAATCAAAGGCCACCAGCTGAATTTCTGAGACAATTGAAAATCATGGAGTGGTAGCAGGTATTGGGACTGAACAAGAAATGTTCTCATCTTATGTTATTATTATAGAATGTACCCCAGGCTTGCTTTCTTTCACCTTTTGTGAAACACTTCTGTGCAGTAATCTCCTGAGAAAAGAAACCAAAACTATAAAAACCCCTTGTGAACCTCAGCTTACCTAGGATCACCTATGAATTTCTGCATGGACTTGGTAGACCACAAGATGATGATTTGGAGAGGGCAATCCTCTTGTGTTTACATTTCAAATAATAAATGATCTGTTTGGTGGCATAATAGGTTTTCCAATGTGAAAATAAGTCTCTTATTCTCTATTTGTGTTTGTCTAGCTTCAGTTTGTTTTTAATCATAAACATCATAGGCAGATTCAGTGATAACAAATGGGTATCAGCCTTATCACATCATGTTATTTAAAGGTCTCCTTTACTATTGATTAACTTGTCCTAGAGGTATTTGGCTGGTAGTCAAATGAAGTTTGCTTTCTTTGTGGAAAGGTGTTTCAATCTAAACTACTCAGCCTTTTTTATCCTGAAGAAGTAAATCTTCCTGTAAAGCCCATTTTCTGGTGTTCAGCTCATTTTTATGGAACTGTTGCTGAATTTACTCTGGTGTACCACTGATTTTTCACAAAATGTATGCACCAGGAATGGGCATACATCCCAGAATGTGCTTCACCGTTGCTGAATTCAGAGATGATATAATTTCCCTACTTATTTTGTATTTTTCCTGGTATTATATTCAACGATTGTTACCTTTTAGTATTTCAGGTGACTGTAATGTTTACCTGCTGATTTTTTTCACGTGTTTACACTTCTAGGAGTATCAAAGCATGTGAAAGAAAAATTGTTAAAAATGGTTTGATATCTTTACCCTGTGAACTGATTGTAGCCAATTGTAAATTTCGAGTGCATTGATATTTTAATTCAGCTTTTTGCTGCTCTTGAGAATGTAAAATGTGAGTTACATGCAGGTTTTGTGTTTGTGTATCTGCAATTGGTATGAAAAAGAATTGGAAATTTGAAGTGAACTGCTCTGGTAGATCCATGATGTTTCAGTATTTTCCTAGGGCTCTTCCCTGTGCAGGTGGGTGACTTGAACCAACAGTAATTGGTTTTTTGGTTGGCCTGTCATTGGTTTGTCTATTATATCTTGCAGCACTTAAAAAGTGCCACTGAATATAGCAGGTGGCATAATACCAGGTGGTTTTACTTAACACCCTTCCAAGGCAATGTTCCAACAATACAGAATGCCTAGGAGTCAGTTTTCCATAAAACTTTCCAAGTATATTTACTTCAGACTCAACTGGGTATTTTCAACTGTGGTGTGTTACTCAGAGTCACTGTGACAGTGCTTCATGTCAGGTGTATTCAAGTGACTCTTGGATAAATGATATGAAACCAGTGGAGTTGCCTTAATGCACTGAATTCTAAAACTTTTGAAATAGCTTTGTCAACTAGGAGTGAGAATAGTCTTCGTATAATTTTGACTAAACTATTTCTTTGGTCTCTGCAGCATGTTTGTAATTAGTTATTCAGTTTCATCAAGGTTTCTGCGAAGGTATTTGATTGTGGCTGAATTTTTTGCAGTGATTTGTGTCCAACCACAAGAGACAACAGGCTATTTCAAAAGTCTGTAACTTTAATTGGCAAAAATACTTATTTTCATTTTGAGGTTATGTGACTTTGGTTTCTAATAATTGGAATGAGTCAGGCCATTTTGTGGGCCAGAGGCAAACGGTACTAGAAGTCTGTCTGGCAGGAAAGTATTTACGAAACGAATTGATTGTTATTTTCTTTTTTAATAAATTATATTATCATTGTGCTTATTTCCCAACCTTTAACTCATTCATGTTGCTGGTTTTATCTTCTTCCTTTTATTTATCCTTATCTTTTCTGAAATTTGGTTGCTAAGACAAGACACTGCCTTTTAATTGTGCCCTCATGAATGCTGCAGTATGATATTAATGTTGTCTCTTCACTCTTGCACTATTCCCTTCCTGATACATGCCAGGATCAACTCTGCAGTCAAAAGTGATTGGTGATGAATTCCTTTTGCTGATTTCAAGTTCGGTGCCTATCAGACTCCTAAGTATTTTCTGAAGGTCTGAACTTCAGTCACGTTCTTTGGATCTGCTTTCCCTGACACTGTCCTTTGTCTTTTTTAACTCCTTGCTCCTTTAGGTGTAAAATTCAGGTTACATGCTCTGCATAACCTCCTTAACTGGCTATGAAATTCCTATTTTTCCCATGTAATCTCAGTAGCACTTGTTCTTGATTATGCGCTCTTTCGAGTTTGACTTTCTTAGAGCAAAATGAGGAGTTTCCCATATGTTAAAAAGGGAGAAAATGTCTCTGTTCTTCTTTCAAAGTGAAAGATTTTTTGCATTAACTAGTTATGTGTTTTTTATTAGGTCAAGAAGGTGACTGGATTTATTCATTCAAATTAGGTATCTTCAACAATTATCTGCCCAAGCCTGTTTTGTCAGAAGACTTGAGTAACCCTACTCAGACTACTGGCCCTGGATTTCTTGCCACTAAGAGTTAATGCTTTCTGTTATTCAGAGTTGAAGAACTTTGCATCATCATGTTGGATAAAATTCTGTTCTGCTTATAAAAATGGGAAATTTTTGCAGATGTTTTTGCAGCAGAAGGCAGCATAGCCTTGTCGTGGTTTAGACCCTGGCTGGATGCCAGAGACCCACCCCAACTTCTCCTGAAGGAGAGAAACTGGAGAATAAACCTGGTTACAGGCAAAAACAAGGCAAAACTGTAAGTAAAGAACATAAAGGGTTTATTTTCTAACTAACAAGATCAGAACTGCAAGGGAAGCATCGTTTAGAAGGCAACCTTTCTCCCCCCACCCCTCCTTCTCTTACAATAGATGTAATATTCCCTTTTCCACCAGGAGAAAAAGGGGGAACATAGGGTAGGGGTAAACCAGGCAGGTTGGTATTTCTGACCAGATCCAGGGTAGGAACCATCTCTCTGCCCTTCCATAAAGTTCTCTCTCTCTCACGAGAGGGAAAGGTCTTTCANTTCCTTTTTAGTTTCAGGAGTAGCTTGGCAGCACCAGCAACTTGGGTACAGATGTATCTTCAGGTTTGTAGTAACTCCATAACATGTCTAGACATCCCTGTCTGGCTAAGGCAGTTCTGAAAATGGAATGTCCTGGCATCCTAATGGAAATGGTCAGGATGATTTTGTGCTGTTTCTGGGGGCATGAGATTTTCTTTCTGCAGACTACCCACCCCGCTCCAGCTGTAGCTGTAGGAATTAAGCAGCTTCTGGGGCTCATATGTGAAATGTAATCACTGTGTTGGCTTATGGAACTCGACACAGAGCAGGTCTCTGACACATGCACTAAGTGGCCATAAGGAATACAGGGAAAAAAATTATAAAAATCCTAAACAGGAGGGAAAAAAGCGCGCATGTATTTAGTAACAGAAGAAATTACTTTGTATTCTATTGAAAATTCCTGAGGTAATTCATCGAAGGCTTGAATTCCCTCTAAATAATACCTGTTATTGTGTATAAATAATTCTTGATAAACCTGATTATTGCATGTTCTGGGTCTTTTAAAATTGACAGCACTTAATTTTTGAAGACCTAAAAATTAATAAGGTCCAGCCAAATGAATGACCAATTAAAGTGATGTAGTGTCTTGTCTCTATCTGCTCTGTAGCCTGTGTCACCACCCTTTTCTTCTGTGCTAGAGACACCCATAGGCACTGCTGTGCAGTGTCCATGTTTTTCTTCAGTCAGTATTTTGGAGTGTGGAGATCACATTCCATGTGTATGTGGTTAAAACTCCCATCAGCTCAAAACATTTAAGGTTAGCAGTGGGAATGATTTGCAAACTGGTTAGGACTGCATCTTTTCAAGTGACTTTTCTAGATGTCTTGGCCCACACTCTAGATAGGGTGACTGGATGTCTGTTACCCTGGAGATGCTGAACTGCTTCTGCCCTGGGCTACTACTGGCATCCAGATGAAAAGTAAAATGCTTCTCTCTCTTCTCTGTGATACAGGTAAATATTTCCAAAAGGGTAACTATTGGTGGGGCAAAATAAATCCTGTAATAAAGTGATGAGTTTATGAAAAATAGTGAAACCTTTTCAGTCTGTAGGACAGTTTTTCATGCTGGTGTAACTTTTGGCCTGGGAGAAGGAGATCTGCTTCTATTAGCACAGAAAGGCTAGATCTATTATCTTCAAAAGTATTCTTAGCTTTTTACTCTGCTTATATATAGGATATTTTGCTTATGTTCAGTGGCCATTGCTTATGTAGAACCAGCATCAGCATTTGCTGGAAGCTGGATGTTTTCGATGACTGTATTTTTCAGTTATATCTGGAAACTTGCTCACTGATATTTTTAGCGTTTTCTTGTTGATGCACGATTCTAATTTTTGCTCTTTTTTTTTGCTTGTGTCTGAACAGTTTTGTTATTTCCTGCTGGCTAATGGCTTCTGGTAGGAATGGCTGCTGCTGTGGTAATGGGTTTTGATAGGCACGTTTCAAAAATTCAGGGAAACATACATGATCTACTTAGACTGCCACTAACATAACAGAAGAAATATAATTCTGTAGAGCAAATTAAAGGCTTTTAGTCTTGTGAAGTTTTGTTTCTGTTCTTCTGGAGAAGTCTTCCTAGAATTGATACTCTGCTGTGCTGAGAACAACGAAACCACTAGATATTTATTTAGATTCATGTCTGTGATGTCTCTGTGAAGGGCAATGCACACAAAATCCCACAAGACTGATCAGAGTTCAATACTGACTCAACTGGGGCAAAATATCTCAATTCATTACCTGTGCTTGGTACAGCACATTTTGTGGGGGAAAGTAGTTTTCTTCCACCTCAAGCTGTGTTATAAGAAATTGTGAATTGGCCCTCCCTTTTCATGTGCTTGGTGTCAGTCATTTTATAAACTTCAATCATGCCTCTAGTGAAGCATGTCTTTGCCAAGCTGGAGAGTCCCACTGCTGAGTTTCTCATGCTTGTGTACATTTTATTAATTTTTTTTCTTGGTCAGTGGTGTTTTTGGCTCAAGTGGGCTGTCAGCTGAGGGTCCCATGAGAAGCACAAGCTAGAAGCTCTCTCAGCTTTCTCTGTTGGGAGTGGTACCTAGAGATGGCAGGGCCAGTGCTCAGTTGTGCCTCACCTAAGAAGACACCAGGAGCCTGTGCTGACCACTTGGCTTCCATGAAGTGTTGGCTCCATGTTTATGAAGGTCAGGGACTGTAGAGGTTTGACTGCAATTGGCAGCTGTTTCCTTGTAGTGTTATTCAAGGTGTACCTCAATACACTGTGTTCTCCAATAAGAATTTAGACAGCAGTATAAAGAGGCAATGCCTATCCCTATGGCAGCTGAAAAATCTAATCTGATGTAATAGGTGTTAGTGTCCTTACTCAAGTAACAAACCACAGACATACATGAGAGCTAAGATTTGAGCTGTAACCTATTCCCCTTGCTGGCTCAAAAGCATTTCTCGGAATTGTAGGTAGCATCAGGTGGTGTGGTGGTGGCCGGCTGGCACTGGCATCTGTTTTGACTATTGCACCCTAGTCCACTGTGGCAGTACATTTTTCAGATAATAATTTTTCTAGTTTAAAAAGAAGTCAGTGAAACCACTACCTGGAATACATGTCTGGTATGATAAACACCAGCAGAGCCCAACGGATAATGTTGGAAAAGCAGAATGTACAATTTGTCATCAAGCATAATTGCCAAATTCAATCAGCTAATAAAAAATTAAACAGCAACTGAAACTAAATCAATTGGAAAAAAAGTGAGATTGAAAAGTCCAAAGTTTGTCTAGTTATGAATGTCTGGCTATTTTTTTTTTCCTTTTTGAGCATTAAATTGAATTTTGTGTTGATGAAACACATAGTGTGATGCGTTCAATAAATGAATAGCAAAGTGAGATGGTGTGTAAAGAGGAAGAGTTCCTGGATTCCTTGCTGAATATATCTCTCTCCTGGTTTGTATTAGTGAAAGCAGACTGATTTTTCATTAAATGGGGTAGCATGTTGAGAATTAGCTTGGAAATGTGGCTGATTTTGATTGAGGGCTGCCTTTAAAACAGTGGATGTGAAAAGGCATGGCTCTGTCTGTGTATATGTTTATGTAACATAACTGTTGAAGATTTGCATTTTATTTTGAAGAAACAATTGTTCAAGGAAAGATTAGTGGAAAAGGACATTTATTCCTTTCTGCAAATAATGAAACAGACAAATGCAAAACCATTAAAATTTAAAACAGGATATGCAGCAGAATCCAAATGGAGCTTTCCATTTAAGACAGGTGAACATCTCTTAAATTCAGACATTTTTAAAAATAGTCCTGTAGAGCGTGGATGGTGTGTAAGAAGTGCAGGGTACCAGTGCCCTCGGACAGTCTGTGCCTTCCCTAGGCTCTCTGGTACAGGTCAGCTCTGCTCACTGTGTACTCATAGCCAAAGTTACTTTTGAGCAGTCTACTGTCTGTCTGCCAGGATTATATGGTGTTACTGGAAGCTTGTGGTGACAAAACTTCTCCAAGTTTGCTTCTTTTTTTTAGACTGGTTATTTTCTCAATACTTTGAGCTCCCTTCCTTGCGACTCGCTCTGTATTAGCTAAATTTCCTAAGTCTAGGCTTATTACCCCTGGCATACTGCCGTGTTCATCCGAGAAATGCAGTTAGGAGTTTTCTGTGGAAATGTGTTGTGCATTTCTGTTTCACTTGGGCATATTCTTTCAGCATTTATGTAAAAATCTTGTTAAATGGCTGAAGATAAATACACTGGAGCATGGTCCTTAGATAACAGGTTTGGCTAGGTTAGGTAATAGGTGATAGGTTGGACTCGATGATCTCTAAGGTCTTTTCCAACCTTACTGATTCTGTGATTCTGTGAATGTGAGCAATTTTACTGATTAGTGTGTTAAGTGTATTCGATGTTGTCTCCTATCACTCCCAAAGAGGCTGACAGACCCAGAAATACTTCAGGTTCGTCTCCGCTATGATACTTGTGGCAATGACTTTATTACAAGGGCCCATGGAGGCAGAGTCCTGCAATTTCTGTTACTGACTACAGTTACAACCATCAGATTTAATTGTTTGCTGTGGCCTTTGGGATACAGGTCTGTCCTGGAGAAGAGAGTTCTGGTTTTTCAGATTGTTTGGAGAATACCATCCTGCATTGTCCTTCTCTTCTAGCACTGGAAGCACACGGAGGTCGAGGAGATCTATCTTACCTTTTGTAGTCTTTCCCTTACAAGTGGTGAATACACACCAGAGATACTTTCTCTTTCCATGATAATGACATTCTGGGAAGCAAGATAACAAATGCATTAAGCAGATGACAAAAAGAAGAGAGGATTCCTTTGGGAGATGAATAGTTCAGCACTGAAATTCCTTGACAGGGAGCACTGTGGGAGCTAACAGTTCACATGTGTTCAAAAAGTGTCTGGACAGATGAAAGGAAGCAAAACCAAATGGAGATTATGAAATTCAGTGATACTGCCCTTCCCCTCAAGCTGGAAGTTGGCAGTGCTGTAGAGAAGTATAGCTGTATATTATTCTAGTCTTTATGGATTTCTTTACAATTGCTATTAGGCACAGAACCAGATTGGATGCTAGACACTTTTGCCACCTGATTTAATGTGGCTGCCCTGTGCTTTTGACAAGTTTCTTCAAAGGATGCTCATAATAAGACAACCAGATGAGGTCTCTGGTGGTATGGAACAGAATATAGGAGAAGCTTTCTGGCTTTATGGAGAATAGGAAGGAAATAGTGAATTTCTCTTTTGCTTAACTTTCTGAAGTTTTCTCTTGTTCTCCACCAACATACTTTTCTGAGTCCTAAACCTATGCAATTTTTTTAAAGAGATCTTCTTACAAGCAAAATTTTGGACAGGACACACACAACTCTGCAGTGATCTGAAAGATGAAAAATTACAAAAAATTAATCGTGTTAAAACTAAATATCTACATTACAAATCCCAGATGAATACATGGGTGGACTAAATGTTTTTATCCTGTTGCTGAGTGTGGTTACTTTTTTTCCCTGCTAAGTCTACTGTATGTGTGATTATCTTTTGAATGTGGATGGCTAATAGCTTCTTGAGTTCTGCTGCAGACAGTTTGTGCTGTTCCTCAAACTGGGAGTGGTTCCTAATGCATGCCTGGCCTGCTGGCCTGCTCATCTGGGGCTGTGCTGCAGATCATACAGGCTCTTTCATACAACGCTGGTTTTGTAGGTTGAAAAATAGACAAGGTGACAGTTTCTTGTTTTTTCTCTTTGCAGTTTTTTTGGGCTGACTGTCCTCAGTAACCCCTGCCAACAAAGGGTTTACTAACTTGTCTGCAGCACTCACTGCACACAGGTACTCTGTTTCTGGAGCTGAGCAGTAACTCTGCACCATACAGCTTTTCATGGTGAGGTGTGAGCTTGCTCCTGTTTTCTGGCCTCTTCAATTTCAGGACCCTTAAGCCATGAACACATTTCAAGAGCAGAATTATCACTCACACCTGCAGCACCTCCAACAGCTCACACAGGTTTAGCTTAGCTGTCCAGGAGCTTGGTGTATAGCTCTCCTTTACCCAGTACACCTCCCAAGTATTTCACATTATGCAGTTGCTACTTTTCACACTCCATGTGCATATCTATGCCTAGTGCAAAAATTTGCCAGACTTGCTCCTTTTATTCCTTCATGTTCTGTGTACACCTAAAGTACAAAACTCTGTAGCTGTTCAAATTATTATGGTATTCAAATAGTATGTACCCTGATGCCAGATCTAGTTATTTTTAGTTAAAGAACAAGTATGGCAATTTAACTGAAAGCATTCTATTTGTTAGCTTTGTTAGATCTACCTGCTTACCCAAACCTGTCTGTAGCACTGTACATATTAGTTTAACTCTTCTACAGGTTGTAGTCAGCATAGTCCCTTCTCACTGTAAAGCAGTTTTGCCTCTCGGCAGATGTGTTATATGTTATTCCAATGCGTGCAATATCAAGTTGTCTGAGACCTTGCTGAGCTGTCATAGTAACATAGCCCCAAATCCCACTGCCTGATTCTCAGCGGCCAATATCCCACAGTTACTTGGAGTGGTTTCTTTTGATGAAAATGGTCAAGAGATTGTAAGACCTGTGACGGTCCTTGCAGTAATGTCAAAGTAGTGACAAATCCTTTCTCTTCTGTGGAGAGATACTCTGGGGTCTCCTGTGGTGTTGGCTTTTCTCTCTGAAAGGAGACTTGAAAATAGTTTCTCAGATTGGGTAGAAGCCCTACAAAATTCGGAATATCATTCTATACCACCCACCAGTGGAACAAAATAAGACTGTTAAAGTCAAAGGGTTAACTAAAAAATTGTCTTTTTTTTTTTTTCTTGTAGTCTTGGTGCTGGTACTGAAATGATAGAGCTTCACATTTTATGTGTAGTGGGATCACTGGAATACTGATACAACTTCTGTTTTGTTTCTATGACATTTAAAAAGAAATTCTAATCTTTTTTTGTCAATTTTGAGAATGCTTTAAAGTGAGACAGAAAGTAGGACAATTTTAATTCCACTGACTTAAATTTCCTCTAGATCAGGCGCAAATAGAGCCTCATATTTATCCCCTTTTGCTGCTGCTGGAGTGTGATACTCACAGAAGGATTGAGTGTGGTCCCTGTTTACTTCCCTTGATCAAATTTAGCCTTAATGATATTTTTTTCATTATAGTGGTTACTGCAATGTAAGAAACAATGAGACAAGGGATATATTTCAGTTGGTTGCAAAGTGCTTTATGGTGCTGCTGCTGAAAGAGATTATAGGGTATACTTGAAAATTCTTATGTAACCTTGTATTATTTATGCCTTGGCTGAAGAATTTACTTGCTCTGAGTTGTGAGCTGTGACTCTCTGATATCTGCTTCTAATCTTGCCTCCTCCTAGTTCAGATATAACTTGAGGATCAAATATATAACACTTAAAAAAATTAAAGGAATAGGTTAATGCTTCATAACCTTTGAAATGTTTTTAAGCTATTCTTGGCTAGTACAAGATTTCTATTTCTGGCTGCTCTTGAATTATTGGTTGCTAATATTGCATCCAAATTGAAACAAGAGGAAAGGAAAGTAAAAATGTTATAAAAATTAAATTATGTGATTTTAATGTCTGCTATTGTGCCACTTGCCAGGAATAGAATAAAATGCTTTCTACCATTTGGTAATTGAGAATCACTGTGTTCCATTAGTGCAAGGGATATTCTGCTGCTCATGACCTGTGAGATATTAACTTCCCCAGCCTCAAATGATTTTCTGTGGAAATTTGAGTTCACTGAGTCTTGCACTAGTGTACTTTTAATCTTTTAGTTCTTCAAAAACATAAAAGTAATATGATAAAGATTACAAAATTGCTTGGTATTCCTCTCTCAAAATAACTGCAAGTTACCAGTGATAAAAATTAATGCATTAATGTTATTGAAAGAAAATATTAGTAGGTTATGTTTTCTTTTCCCTGTACAATCTAAACCTGCTTATTAATTTACTTTAGGGCTATGGCTTGTGTGTACGTGAAATGTTTCCTAATTTTGGACTTTGATTAAACCAAAACTAAGAAACATGTTCCCACCCAAGAACACTGAGAGTTGGAATCAGCCCGGACCTGGTAATTTGATAAGCTGTGCCACCTTACTGTTGTTTTAGATGGAGATGAGTCTATAAAGTGAGATACTATTTGGAAAGTCAAGGCCTTATCAAATCACATATCATGGCCTCAGCTGTGGCACACTGATTTCAGGGCGACATAGAGAAGATACTAATAACTAGTCTGATCATCTGAATTATTCAAAGCAAAAAATGTCATTTTTGTGCTATTTCCTCCTATGGAGGAAATCCATCTATTCTAGGATGTAAGAAAGCCGTCAAGTCTGATAAATTATAATGGAATTTGAGCATCTGAGAGAACCTACAATCTGAGATTAAAGACTCTAATCAATGAGAAATTGCTTAGTTCCTTTGGTAATCACTTTGTTAGTCATGGCTGTGACTAGCTTATACTCTGCTGTTGGGCTCAACAAAGGTGTGTTTTGACTGGATTAAATGTATACTGATGCTGTCCTTTCTCCATTTCTGCCTTTCTCCTTCTGCAGTAATTCTCAAACTGTAATTCTCAACTTGATAAAAAGTGTGCAACGGGATGTGAAATGACTAAATTATAGGAGACTGAAGTAGACTGAAGACTAGCAGGAAATAACATTACCAGTGAAGAGACAATGGAAGGAGAGAATTTTAACTATTTTTAACTATCACCTCATCTTGCAATATAGTGAATATTGCATATAGGCAATGAATATTGAATATGAGCAGAATTGATGCATATGAACTGAGATAATTAGAGTAGTAGTGTTGAAATCATTGAAGTTGTTTAAGTTTGATGGAGAACAGAATTTGGCCATTTATGATCCATTTTTAGTATATTACTCATATAAAACTCTAAAGATTAGTTTAATTTTCAGAACAGGTGTCCTTAATGTTTATTTGAGCAGTCCAAATGTTCTGGAACTTCTGCTTGTCATACAGGGTATTTCTTGAAGCAATATTTGCAAAACTCTTGGATAGGGAGGAAGATATTCTTGCAATGCAAGTAGGAACGTAAGACTGCCTACCTTTTTGGTACAGCCAACTACTCTGTCAGAATTAATCCACTGTACAAGTGGTTTTATAGAGATCATTTCTGAGTGTGATGTGCTGCAGTTTTCCACAGGTTCTTCCAGTTGCAGTGCAGCCCTATGTCTAGGATGTTGAGAGACATCTTCCAATATGTTGTTCCTTTAGCCACATAATTTCACATGATGTTTCAAGTGGCTGTGTACACAAGAAAAATCACAATAGAATCTAATTCTGCATCTTTTTTGTAGCAAACAGTATTTCATAGACATATTACTTTTAATTTTCTTTAGATCTCAACAGATTTTTGAGTAT
Source organism: Pitta sordida (assembly GCA_013390025.1). Taxonomy (NCBI): domain Eukaryota; kingdom Metazoa; phylum Chordata; class Aves; order Passeriformes; family Pittidae; genus Pitta; species Pitta sordida. The sequence goes on from WEKX01001871.1 coordinate 385,494, forward strand.
CTATATACTGTGTTATGCATACAGCTGTGGTACTAACTATTGTATTCTGAGCAGTGAAAACTGAACAATTTACTTTTATTCCCAATTTAACATCACACTGCTATAGTAACTTAAGGTGTAGGCAGATGTCCCTAGCAGTATTTATTTATTTATATTCAAACATGATGACAAATGCAGTGTCAACTGTTGTGAATTTAGTTTTGCCAGCAGTGTTATTTTGAAAAAGATGGGTTATCCTGATGCCTGAATGCAAGAGGGATCTTTAGCATCCATATGCTCAGCAGCCAGGGATAGGCAGAAGGGATTTAGTTTTATCCTCTTATCAGGGCTATAAATAGCTTTATAATTAAAATATATAGCCTTGTGAGTTGAAATTCTGAAGTAATTTTACTGTTGAATAGTATTGATCCTTTATTATTAGACACGTGGTCTGCTGAGTATGTCTGATATGGATTGTGCTTGGAGTCTCCTGGAAGTGAGGGTCATGAATTTAGGCCTTGGTTTCATGGAGGTTGTGGATTAATAGAGACATTAGCACTGCTGTGCAGCAACACCCATTCCTGTTGCTGATGTAATTCAGGATCTTATCAATTGCCCGTAGAAGCAGCTTGTAAAGGTGAGGTGTCACGCAGGGGGTAGTAAGTGCCCTCACTTTTCACTTAGCATCTCTGAATGAATTTTTCCAAAGGAGAATGAGAAGAGCTGAAGAAAGAACAAAGTTGCTTGGCTACTGTGAGGAGGGCTCACAGTCTGAGCCAAGAGTATGGACAAGCCTGAGCCTAATCCAGATTTTAGCTCCTGAAGCTGTTGAAGTTCTCATTATCGGTTCTCCTTAACAATATGTGTGTACTTGCCAAGATGTAAATACATTTTCTAAACTACAGTGATGACATTGTTCTGTCCAGCCTTACTTTGCAATAGCTCATGAATTCTCATGTAAATCATTCCAGGTAGTGGGAGAAACAATAGCAACAAGACATGTCGTGGCGCTGGAGATGCTTAAATATATATGAACACTTAAATTAAGGAAGAGTCACTCTGGCTTAGGAGACTTGTGCTTTCTTGGAAGAGCCTGGACTTCAGTCCTGGCTGTGCTGCCTGGCTGCTCTGCCCAGCCTCTGCCACTGCTTGAACCTCTTCCACGGGGTTTGTGCACTGATTGAGAACAGCATCACTGCAACCTGCTTCAGCCTGTCTCCATCCCACCCTCATTCGACTTTTAACACTACAGTCAGGGAGCCCGAGGTCAATGAAAAAATAATTGGAAAGTGTTAAGGAGCTAGCATGCGAACCTGGGTGGACATGCTGGCCCGAGGCAGAGCTCTGTGCTGCTGCAGCAGCACTGTTTCCCAGTGTGCCAGCCAGCCTGTTTAAAGATGGTATCTCTGTGCTGCACTGCGTCCTGCAGCATCAACACACCCACTGTCTCCTGCTGTTTGATTCCTCCTGTGCTCAGGGAAGTAGGACTTTTATAAATATAAACACAGTTGTGTTAGAGGAATTTGTGGATCTCTAATCAATTGCCTCTCTTTCTGAAGGCAGCCCTCAAGCCATGGACTAATAGTGTATGCCAGAAAAAGCAGCAGTACCATAAAATCACATATTTACACATAGATTAGCAAGTCACTTTGGCCTGTTTTTTACTTCTATTTTATACTTTTTCTTCTAAGCTGTCTTTATCAAGATAAATGCTCTGTGGTGTAACCTCAAGCTTGTTTCTAAGAGGTCACCAAAAAATAAGGAAAACTGAGAGAAAACTGAAGGGCAATATGTCTATGTCAACTGAAGTAGAAAACCTGTAAGAATATAGAACTAATGTTTCTATTAGCCAGTGGGAATTTTGCTGATTCACACCTGCCACAAATCTCCTAATGAAGTAGAGGAGCCAGGGAGACAAATTGAGTGTTTTGGCTGTGAGAAGGGAGCTCAGCTTCCTCAAAACTACTTGCTTCTGAAGAGAGCTGGCACTTGATATTTGTTAACAGGACCTTTTTAGGTGTATTTAGCTGAGGCATCCTGAAATCAGAATACATACAAGAGCAGGCTACTGTGGAAAATGTTACCAAGATTAAAAATACCTTTGAAGTAGTAATAGAAATGTGGGATGGGGGCATTGCTCTACCTGCATTCATAGGAAGACAAGCAATTACCAAATAAACTGTAGGCTGTGGCAGATGCTTCCTGACAAACCTTTGTGTGGTAGATGGAAACATTGCTGTCCTCAGCTCTCTGCATGTCCCTGCTGTTGGAGACCTGCACTCCTGCCACAGGGTGCTGCCAAGAGATTACAGGCAAATAGTTTACGTGCATCAGTTTTCCATCCTGAGCTTTAATGCAAACCCACCTTTACCAGCTGATGATTGTAAGGCCATCAGTAATTCAGCCGTGTCTGAGGCAGAATAAACAGCCGGGGCAGCAATGACCTCAGCAGCAACAGCAGCTGGAATCAGCTGTGCTGGCTGTCAGGCTGAATATTCAGAATAATTACCAACAGGTAGGTTCTCCAGGGAACATCTGCAAAACCTGTCTGTTTTGCATGCTTATGTACCTCCTCTCCTTATGAAGTGTCTGAACACTGACAGCCTTTTAAACAGCCCTCTGTGTGACTGCCAGTGCTTTAGGCATGTGCTGTAAGTTGTGACTTCCAGTGGTGATATGGTCTCAGGCAAATGGCTGAGTTATGTTGGGGTAACAGACTGCTGCTTTTCATTTAAAGCATTGTAACTATCAGCCTGAGAGACTCTCAGAGCTGTTCAGACCGGAAGCCACCTTAGGGGTTCGTTTAGATATTCCTAGTCTCCCCAAGTAAAATGTATTTACTTAAACCTTACACTGAGGTTTTAAGTGAAGCTGCATTGCTTCATAACTGTAAGTCAAATATGGGGAATTGAAACATAAAAAGAAATTTAGGGGAAGGGGAAGCAGATTGAAGAGCAGATATGTGAAGACAGACATTGATTAGTCTAGTCCATGTGACAGTGTACTTAAAGGGCATGGTCAGAACAGCCACAGGTAAGAAAGAAAACTCAGATTTCTAATGTCATATCTGGCGCCACAGCTGAAACTTAAAGAATAAAGTGGTTATAACAGTGGAAGCATTCAAAGGGTGGTTTACTCAACAGCAGTACAGATTTTATGGACAGCAGTAAAAAAATGAATGAGACTATCTTAATGTTGTTTAGAAAAGGAAGCTGTCTTCCCTTGTGGTTCACACAGTCTGGACCACATGTGGTCCACAGACAGGAATTGCCATGACTTCTGCTATCACATTTGGGTGGTTGTTGCTACAGATCGTTGCACGATTTCTGGTAAGGAGATGTATAGTTTTTCAGTTTATATATAAATTATGATAAGCAGATTTATAAGTTCATACTGTTTGTTTAAGATTATCTTGTCTGATGTTTCTGCTATTATCATGTGAAACACAATGAACAAATGCCATATCATGTTTTCATCTAGAAACACTGCCATTTGTTATTCAATGTGTCTTATTTATCCACTTCTGCTGACAGCTTTAATTAATTATAGGTCTTAGAAGTTTTATTTTCCCTGTGGTTACTTGTGACATCATTATTGAATGGCCAATGAAGTCAGGCAACCAAGCACTTCAACAGAAAACCTAATACCATTTAATTTTCCATAACAAGAAAGGAAGGATGTTATGTATTAAAATGAAGGCGTAATAATGAAAATATGATGAGGCATAGAGTAACTAGTGGGTTTCTTTCATTGATATAATGTTGTCCCTTTACTTTTTGGTGTTGTAATTCCCTATTGCTTCTTGCTCCTCCCTCTGATTCAATCTGGCCCTACAGGAAGCTCCTCTCTAAGTTACACGTTTGGAAAAATAGGACAATTTCAATTCTTCCTACCAGACAGGTGTCTTCTTCTCGGGCTTCTGAGTCATCGTGGCTGTGATTCACATAGCTTACCTTCATGGAGATGAGTCACTCCGAGTTTTCTGGCATTAAGACTGTCCTACTGTCTATCAGTGTGTTATCTTCTATACACTGGGAAATGTTCTGAACCACAGTTTTAAGTAGGCAATAAAGAGGGGTAACAAAAGAGAGGGGAAAATCTTCAAGTAAGTGATATTTTGATTTATCCTCTTGGAGGAGAGGGGGAGGTGGAAGACAATGATGCTGATAAAGTATAAATTATTCTGGTGACATTAGCTAATGTTATTCCTTTGGCTACCAAGTTCCATGGGCAGCAGTTCAGGGGACTATTAAATAGAAACTTTTTGCTTGTTAACTGCAAGAAAGAGAGAGAAAAGTCTTTAAGAGGCCAAATAGCTGATGTCTGAAAATACAGCAGTAGGAAGCATATCAGCAGCTGTAGCAAAAGCCAGAAAAGCTGGATGCTGATCATGTGCAGTGTAAACTATAAGAGTAAATATTCACCTTTTCTGTGAGCTGTTCTTTCCTTTCTTCAAAGGACCTAAAGAAGAGTGGTAACAGCAAAAATGGTTTTACTTTGATCATATAACTATAGACATGCACTCTAAGAAGGCTCCTCAGAGACTGGGCAGGTTGTTGCTGTGAATATTCCCCTATTTGCCATTTTCTCTCCTTTCTGTCCTTTTCTTCAAAGCAGGGGAATGGCACCTCGACATAAAAACAGCAGAGGAGGGTTAGTGCATATGTCTTCTTGGGTTTGTCCAAGAGAAAATGTGCTCAAGGCAAACTCCATTATACCTAGGGAATCTTGGGCAGCTGAGCTCTACTTCAGTGATGGAAGTTGAGAGCTCAGAAGACGGAGCAGAAAGAGCACTTGGCTAGGGGGCAGATTGAGATTCAGTTCCCCACTCTGATGCTGCCCCTTTGTACAACTTCTGGCAAGTCACAGAAGGCAGCAGAAAGGTTTCTTTCCATGCGGAACTGCTTTGCTTCGTTATGCACAACCTTTTTTTCTATTTTTCCCATGGAATCTCACAATGGTTTACTCTTTTCATTTAAAATAGCTTGAGGAAGAGCTCCTGCTAGTATCCTCATACTGCAATAGTTTGGTAATTAAAGCTCTCAGCCTGGAAGAAGGGGACCAGATTCCAGTACTATTCCTTCTGAGTGGAGATCACTCTCTCTGTGAAAAACCTCTTTCTAACATCCAGCCTAAACCTCCCCTGGTGTAGTTTGAGGCTATGTCCTCTTGTTCTGGTGTCGTCAGCCTGAGAGAAGAGACCCACACCCACCTGACTGCACCCTCCCCTCAGGTAGTTGTAAACAGCAAAGTGGTCACCTCTGAGTCTCCTCTTCTCCAGGCTGAACAACCCCAGCTCCTGTAGCCGCTCCCCACAGGGCTTGTTCTCCAGTCCCTTCACCATCCTTGTCGCCCTTCTCTGGACCCTCTCAAGCAGCTCAACATCCTTCTAAAAACTGGGGAGCCCAGAACTGAACACAGTACTCAAAATGTGGTCTGACCAGCGCTGAGTACAGGGGAAGGACAACCTCCCTGGTCTGACTGACCACACTGTTCCTAATACAGAGTGATCTCTCATTGGAATGGTCTGCCCAGGGAGGTGGTGGAGTTGCCAGTTGGATGGATGGAGAGTGGTGCTCATGGTTCCACGCTTATGGGCCTGGGTGGCCTTATGGATCCCTGGGTGGGCATTCGCTTGGGAGTTGGACTGGATGATTCTGTGGGTCCTTTACAACTCGGAATAACCTGTGAACCTGTGAATATAAACCCACTCGGATCGGAAGAGTAACGTATCACCGGGCTAATGCTATTCTACTAACCTCCACTAACCTCTCGCTGACTTGTGTAGCCAAGAGAGGAGTCAGATGGGAGAAAAAGGTTGTGGACATCTCTGCTCTGTAGCCAAATGGTCAGGGACCTCACCAGATATGAAGGAGACTTGCATTTTTCCTGCTGCATATGTAATTTCTTGATCTTGTACAATAAATCTTTAATTCTGTTTAATGATGCCTCAGCTACATGGCTGAAGAGCACTTCTCACCTCTTCCTGCCTTTCCTCTCCTTTCACAAGCACAGAGTCCAGAGTCTGGTGATTAGTGCTCTGTCTTGGGATTCATATGGTCAGAGTTTGAACCTTGTTCAGACAAGAGGACTTAAATTTATGACTTTCCATGTCCTATGCAACTGCTTTAAACCAGAAACAAGTACAAAAATGGGGAAGGGGGCTGGGATGTTCAACTAGGCAACTGCAGCAGCTGCCTTGTGCAGGGACCCTGCTTCTGTTGGCACCCATGTAAAAGCCGGATGAGCTCTTGTTAAGGGATTTCTTAACAGCCTGAGGGCCTTCACTACTCTATGACCCAAGGTCTGACTTCTTTTGCAGTGGCTGGGTCATCAAGGCTAGTGATGGAAGAAGTGTTAAGGCCAGCCATTTTTGGGTATGGCCCGGAGTGGATTGATGTGATGGATACTCAGAGCTGAAGGCTAGTGTTACCTTCTTGGAAGGTTTTGTCAATGAGACTGAAGAGCGTTCATACTTAACCAAGATACTTGAACTCTCCTACAGTGTTGTCTTTTCTTTAGAGTCATGTTTTCAGAAGATAGCAACAGTGGAATAAAGAAAGATCTTTGCTTCTCTATTTGTTCAAAAATAGAGAAACATCTAAAGAATTTTAAAATCACCTAGATTTGATTATGTAGCAGAATTTGCATAGTTCTTTCTACTATACTCTTGTTTTGGCACCATCATGTTTTGGAAAGGGATTCACAACATTATAGAAGATAATTTGAAGGAATGCAATTTATTCTGAATTAAAGTTTGTTATTTGTGGCAACATGCATTTTTGTAGTTACTAGACTTGTTTAACATCCAACACCTCCAAACATGCTGAATTTGAGTCAAACCAGGTGATGGTGTCCCTTTAAATTTGCTATTGCAGTGCTTTCATCAAGCTAACTAGCGCAATAGTCAGTGCCATGAAGAAGCTTAAAACATGCATATTTTATGAGTGTTTCAGAGAACTGCCACACAAAAGGAGAAGTAGGCTATGTCTACAGCACCATCACTTCACCTATTGTAACATTCTCAAGGCTTTTTTTAGATAAAAGGAAAACTGCAGTGTATGATCACTGCAGAGCAGGGTCAGAGATCGTAGGAAGGGGGAGGCAAAAACAGACTTATGGTGTCTAAGGAGAATTACTTCATGTCACCTTGGTGCATGCCATCTGATCATCACACTATTCAGAGCTTTATTCAAAGGTTATTGTTGGAGTCATTCAGAACATATTAACTCCCAACACTTGTTTCTGTGATTTTTTTTTTTTTTTTGTCTAAATGATGTGAAATGTTGGCTGAGTGTTGCCTGTTTTTTAACTCTGATGGCTTATGGGAGCTGGGAATTACACAGGATTCATAAGATATATATAGCATCCGTTACTCAGTTTCTATTAGCCCTGGTGAAAACAGCTTTTCCCTTTAATGAGAATGAAGAGAAATGCAGTAGTTGCCTGTTTAAAAATAAACCAGCACAGTCTGCATCCTTTTAGTGTTTTGACTTCTGGAATATATACAGGTTAATTCAACTATAAAATACTGTTGGGAGTAGTGGTTTAGGTATATCTTAGATATAGCTTTATGCAAGTAAAACTGAGTGTGCAGCACACCTTGTATTTGTTAGGCCAGACAGAAATATGTGGAGCAGTATTACTGCTTATAAATATATAGGAAGAATTGCAGCAGTTACTATCTATTGACATAAATGGCAGCCAGGAACAAGGGTAACTTCCACACAAGATGTGGACGTTGTGTGCAGGGTGCTTTGGGACTGTGTGTGTGTGCAGTGAAGCCAGCAGAGCTTGTTCCTGCTGCCAGGATTGAGCAGTGTCAGGATTGGTGCCTCTTGCTGTGCAGCTGGGAGAGTGAACAAAGACCCTGTGACTCCATAAGGCAAGGTGCTCAACACACAGGATGCTTCTAACCTGTGAATGACTGCAGGCTGCTGAGTACTCTTGACTCTGGCATTTGCTTCAGATTTCTCATGAGTCTTTGGAGGATTATTTACACAGAAGGACATCTGGTACTGTTAAGGCAGCTCTCCCTGGAATTATTTTCTATTATTTACTTAGGGGCTTTGTTTGTATGCCATCTTTTCTTGTTCCTGCTCCTGTCTGGCTAACCACTGAAGCTGCCAATCATACCATGTGTAATTATCGGACTGCTTCACCTGTCTTTCCTCACAGCAGAAAAAATGTCTGAGTCCAATGGCATCTGCTGGGTAGTTTTTTCTTTCTTCTGATCTCTGCTGTTTTGCTTCTCTTGGTTTTGGTTTAACCAAAATCCTCTGTGTTCAGGCTTTAGCCCTTTCCCCTCTTGGGAAACTCTTGTTTTCACCCATCTTGATAGGATGGCTCTCAGGAGGACTCAGAGTAGCTGCCCTGAGCAACACACCTTCCTTGCAGCAGCTGTTGAAATGGGGCATGAGCTATGCCTGGACATGGACTGCACAATTACAGACAGTATCCTGTGATTCTCTTCCATGCCTCACTATTTGCTTGGCCCTCCTGAATTCTTCTCCTTGATTCTGGTATCAGATAAAGCAGTCCTGTAAGGGTCACAGAAATATTAATTTCAGGACCAGGATTGGGGGCAGAAGACATGATCAGACAAACCATCCTAGAAAGTCTATTGCTATGTGAAAAAGTAAATAGAAAGGACAGGTGATTTAGTTGGAAATGGCACTTGGATAGGCCTGGGTGTGATTTGTAAAATACAACAATCAGTCATGTAATTCAGAGCAAGTAGATGTGTAATATTTACAGTACTTGGCTTGAGAAAATGGTAGGAAAAGGAGCCAGTGCAGGGCGTTCAGAATGCAGCTAATGACATGGCTGTGAAATGACAATTCAGAGGCTGCAATGGAGAGGTATTTGTGTCTCTCCAAGGCTGGAATGTCCCCAGGAGTGTCACAGGATGGTGATCAAGAACAGTTCTCACCCGCTGGCATGGTATGTGTATCTTGGTGAGCTTTGTGAGACAAGTCAGAAAATGAAGGGAACCACAACAGGGGAGTCAGGATGCAATTTGCTCGCCCCAGCTTTACTAGGTACAACCTTTCTGACTGATGTCCGCTGTAAGAAGGAACTGTGACCAAGCAAGTGGACTTCTTTTGATTTTCTTGGAACATATTTATCTCATATGTTCTGCACCCTCATTTATCGCACTAATATCTAGCTTTTAGGCATTTGCCATTTGTTTTTCATTGTTTGCACCATTATTTTTGTTGGTAAACTACTTGGCTGTTTATATGTGGGAGTTTGAATAATGGAATAGTCACTGAAATTTTTAATCATTCTAGGGTATTATGTGAAAAATATGATGAAAAGATAACATAATGTACATTTAATTGTGTACAACCATTCTTATGAATGCTAATGTATGTTTGGAACGATAGCTGTTTGTATTGGTAGATAGTTAAAGAAAGCATGATTTCTTATGTATGAAAGAAATACATGATCCTAATATAAGCACTTCATTAGTTTCTAGGTAAGTGTGTTTTGTAACTGAAAAAGTTCAAATGAAGAATGTATATAAAATTTAAATCTTTTTAAGGATAGTCACTTTGAGTGGAGTATCAGCATTGTATGCTTTCAGTCCACAGCCACTGAGAAATAAATGAAAAGTCACGGCATTCCCTGACACACACACAAAAAAATCCTTCATTTAGCTGAAAGTGTCAATACGTATCTGCTAATTAAAAATCTTATTAGTTCCCAATACACCAAAAAGCTAATCTTAAATTCAGACTGAAGGCTAAGCACAAATACAAATGCATACTCATATCTTTACTGGAAAAAGTAGTGGCACACAAATCAAAGACATTTTATTCTGTCAGTAAGGATAATGGCAATACCCAAGAGTGGTTTAGTCAACCTTGAACTTGATTTTATTTTTTAAATTAAAAAATTACCTTAGTGAATTGGCACTTCAATTGTTGCATTTTCTTGCTATTTGTTTCTGTTCAGACGCTGAAACTCTTCCTTAATGAAGGCATCTAGTAATTATTTAAACTCTGGAGAATTATGAAGAGGAAAAAGAAAATAGCTGTTGTCTGTATCCTAGACTCTAACTCCTATTTCTCCTAGAAATCTTTTCACACCATTGTTACAGTGCATTAGGAACAGCAAAGACATGTTCCTCGTATGTGGGGAAAAGAATAGAGGTATCTTGCTGTGTGCTTGCTTTTAGGCATAGCAATTCAGAATGTCTTGAATTGAATCCATTGGGAAAATAAGACTAGAAAGTACTTTTTTTTTTTTTTTAAGTAAGCATTTCTCTGTAGTCATATGCATAAAGTTGCATCTGTGGCCTTGGTAAGATTGAGGACAGTCTGATTAACAATGTCTGTCTTGACAATGTGCAGCAGTCCCCCAGCTGTGAGGAAATTTCTAGTGATTCTCAAATTGAAATGCTGCAGGTCAAGGCTGCCCAGCTTGCTGCCAAGGCTAAAAGGTAGCAGATGATGGATCAAATGCTCCTGTATTTTTTCACTGGGAGTAAGTCAGTGGTGCTTATCATACTGTTTAGGTGGCTTTGTATTATCTTTGGACATTTGGATTTTAGAACAAATTCTATTAGACTGCAGATGAGTGACCTCCCTGGTTGAGAAAGCTTCATGAAGAAACGATTATGGCAATTACAGTAATCCCTCAAATATCACATGCTACGATAGGTGAAGTCTGTGAAGTAACAATTCCTGTACAGTAATCCGTTGAATTTTGCAGGGGTTAGGGACCATGTGACATCTGCAAAACCTGGATTCTGCGAAGAGCGGTGGACCATGAATATGCAAATAAGCCATGCCCACCTGCCCCACCCCCTGAGCCCCAGGAAGCATAGGGACACCTTCCCCGCCATGCCCCTCACCATGTGCCGAGCCAGAGGCAGCATCAGGACGTGTCCCTGCTGGCCCCACACCAGGAGGAGGCTTCCGTTCATCCATGCCCTCCCTCACCTCCGCAGGGACACTGACACTCTGATGGGGAACATCGCTGCCTCCTCCCACCATCCCTGGATGGCTGTGGTTAGTGGTGGGACATATCCTGTCCCTGCTAACCTGGGGAGCAGCCCCCGCAGGCACAGCACGGGTGAGCCCACCCTACTCGGACAGGGAGCAGCCCCTGCGGCAGATACAGGCTGTGCACATGTGTGAACTTTCACTGAGCTAATCAGGGGCCACTGTTCTCATGCTGATCGTGTGACCTGGGAAAAACCTGCGAACAGGGGAAACACTTCTTCGCGAAAAAACCTCCTGCGATGTACTGAAGGTGAACCACAAAAGGTGAGTCGTGAGGTAGCGAAGGATTACTGTATATGTAAATATGGCCTGCTCCCTGCCCCCTCAGCCATGAGCAGAAGGAGCAAGCAGCAGTAAGCAGGAGCAAGCAGAGAGGGAGGAAGGCTCTGCACTGAGGCTTGGTTAATGTACCTTTGAGACAGTGTTATAAAGCTTCCCCACCATTTTATTAATCTCTGCAACACTGTTATAAGCAAGCAAGCTCTGGGTGGCCCCATACTGAGCAGTACCTGCTAGCGCTGCCCCCTTGCCCCGTGAGGAGCGAACCGGGGGGAAGCTGGAAAATGTCTTCACAGGAAACAACCTGTGATGTATTGAACGTGCGAAAGATGAACCGTGAAGTAATAAGGGACTACTGTATTAATGTCTTTTTCAGGAGGGAAGGATAGAATATCTGATAGTGGACATTAGATAAATTTTCGTCAGAAAACTGGTTTATGATGATGATAATCAAGTTAATTAATGATTGATAAGCAGTTAGGATTAAATAATGATATTTGCTTAGTTGTTGCTTTCAACAGGAACTGGTTGGAACTTATAATCCCCTTGCTCAGAAAGCATGAAGTTTTGGGCAGTTCTCTCTCTTTTCAAAGCACCATTAATCAGTAGGTGCTCATTTTCTTCTTTCTGCTGTTGGGTTGTGTCATGGTTTAACCCCAGCCAGCAGCCACGCCCCAGGCAGCCGCGTGCTCCCTCCCCGACCAGCTGGACTGGGGAGAGAATCAGAAGGGTAAGAGTTAGAAAACTCATGAGTTGAGCTAAAGGCAGTTTAATAGGGAAAACAAAAGCCACACACACAAGCAAAGCAAAACAAATAATTGATTCATCGCTTCCCATGGGCAAGTGTTCAGCCTCTCCAGGACTGAACCCATATACTGAACATGATCCTATATGGTTTGCAATATCCCTTGGGTCAGTTTGGGTCACCTGTCCTGTCTTTGTCTCCTCCCAACCTCCCATGCACCCCCAACCCCCTTACCAGTATGTATGAGAAGCAGTAAAGGCCTTGGCTCTGTGTAAGCACTGCTCAGTAATAGCGAAAGCATCTCTATATTGTCAACCCTGTGTTCAGCACAAATCCAAAACATAGCTCTGTATTGGCCATTGCAAAGAAAATTGAGTCTATCCCAGCCAAAACCAGCGCAGATAGTTGCAGAGACTACAGTGTGCTAATGTAATAACTTTTATCTGTTATACTTGGCTCAAATGATGCTGGACACGAGAGACATGCTCTTGTTTAGCTATAGTGAGATTAACCAATCTGCAGCTGTGGTAATGCTTGTAGAAACATGGAAGCTAGGGAGGAGATCACAGAATCACAGAATATTCTGAGTTGGAAGGGACCTACAAGAATCATTGAGTCCAACTCTTCAACGGCACCACTGCCTCCCTGGTGGGAATCGAACCCCGGTCTCCGGCATGAGAGGTGGGGATGCTCACCACTAGATAAACAATTCTAAGAAAAAGAATATTTTTTTCTGATGATTTCTACTTTTAATTGGTAAAGTGTCAAATATATTGGAAACTCTTATGTTTCTACAGTCACTTCTCTACCCAGGTCACACAATTAAAGTTGCAATTGCAGAAATGTACAAGCTCAGCAGTAGAAAAGTGCCGAAATTGAACCCTCTCTAATTTTATTCAGTCCAGCCCTGGGATAAAGGGTGTCAAATCTTGGTGAATTTGTGGGCACACTCCAATAACCCAACATTGCTGAACAGGTAGTCTGCTTGGAAGTGTATTTTGGAGCCCAGCCATCTAGGTTAAGTTGGGATAGTCTCAGAGCTCACTGAGTAATGAGCACAGAACTGGGCACTGGGAGTGACAGGATGAGGGTAAACTGTTCCTGTTCGAGGTATTTCTATTGTAATTTTAGCCTGGACTCCCACTGAAAAGACGCATTCACAGCTGTGTTGTGTGACTGTCAGGTTGTCTCACACAGAACATGTCGAGCCATTTGCCAAAATGACAGTAAAGTCACAAATATATTGTGGTCCTTCATGCTTTGTGGAGAGAAAGAAATGGAGGAGAGGGAAAGCTCTCCACGAAGTGGAAGTCCTGGAGTGACTTTATCTGTGTCAGACAGGAGAAGTTGCACAAGTGCAGCAGATGTTGTCAGTGCCCCAGCCAAATGAGATGATTTAAGCAGAGCTCACAGTGAAAGATGAGGTACATCTGTTAAGAAACCAGACTTCCTTCATTGTACTGCCTATAGAATCCTTTTTAAGATGGCAACAATGGCATCCAGAGTAGCAAGAGAAACGTTAAATCCTATTGTCCCCCACCCTTTTTTTAATAGTCTAAGGTCTAAAAGCATGGGCTTTGTATTCTGTCACTACTATAAAGCTCTGCACAGCTTGGGCAGGCATTTTAAAGAAAACTGATTTCTATCAAAATTAAAGGGACAAAGTTTTCTGAATTCTTGCCTACTAACCACAAAGGGTATTCCTGCAGGTTGCTTTAATGGGGCTCTGTTCCTCTGCGGCCTTTTGACGATTTGCTATTCCTATAGGACACGAATGAGTAGTAAAGTGTTACACCAAGTTGCATTTCACTTGTCAGCTGCATCCCTGCTGTTGATGTTTCCCACTAGGGAGTCATTGAGTGAAATGGTGCATAGTCAGCTGGATGTATTTCTCTTCTCTCCCATGCAATGACTTCACCTCATTACCTCTCAGGTGAAACTGGATCTGTCTGCGTCTGCAACCTGCTTATAATTTCAAAGAATGAGCTAGAATTTATAACTGTTGACTATGGAAGGCAGGTACATTGGAGCACTAGCCTGTTTTAAGTCTATTAGACCAACTTTCTGTTTTAGTCACAGCTTCTGGAATAGATTATTGGGCTTTCTCGGTCAGTTTTGTTTTCAAATACTGCAGTAGAAAATTGAAAAACAGAGGAAGGAAAGGAGGGCAACTCTGCAGAAGAAAACAACCTCTTCCTTATGACTGCTGACAAAAGGCACAGTAATCCAAGATGTAATGTTCAAATAGTGCTTGCAGCTCTCCATTGTCAGTTCAAAAAGTGTATACCTAAATATTGAAGTATGCAGAATATAAAAATGCATTAATAAAGTAGGGTGAATCATACTGATTTGTTTGCTTCTGTGTTCTAGCAGCTTAGATAAAACAGACTGAACATTTTTAATTGTCTTTGTAAGATATGTTTGAAAATTCATCAAATCTATTATTCTAAAGCAGTTATTTAAAAAGATGTAAATCCTTTCATTTCTATGGAGATGAGCAATGACAAATAATTACAAGTGTAAGCTAGGATCAAGTATATTTGCAATTAAAAACCTGTGCTCTCCCAATATGTATGCAGCTCCAGAGTGCCCGAATCCAGGCTGCCCAGTGAGAGGTTCCTTGGCATTCATCTCTGACTAGGCTAATCCTACAGTGACAGCACTTAAGAAAAAATCTTTTTTGTTTATTCTCCCTCAGCATAACCTATTTAATGCAGAGGGAACAGCTAAAACAAAAAATCACAAGCTCAGCTTGTTACATTACTCTAAAACCTAGTGTAGAAACTGAGGAAGTTGGATTACAGTGAGCAATTTCACATATACAGTCATACCTCAGTGCACTGTGCTTTCTCCATCATGACCTCACCACACTGAAAAAATTTTCCCCGTGAATCTGCCTCAGTGATTCGCAGAGTGATTTGCGGACCTTCCTGGTCAACGCGTGTGCAGTGCCTCTGCCTCACTGAGGGGTGGTGCTGGTGCTCCCTGTGGGGTGGGACTGGCCTGGCCCCATGAGGCGGGCTCGCGGTGCCTCCCTCTGGCTGGGAACAGCCACAGATCATTCCCTGATGAGTGCTGCTGTGGTTCTGTGGCGTTTATACGTAGTCCCACAGCACTGTGCTGTGGTCCCTGCCTGGCTCCTGTGTGTTTCTATGCCCGGTCCCTACTGCGGAAGGCCGATGCCATGGCATGCCTCAGGGCGCATGGGATGTTTTAGTCCTGCACAGGGAAGCATCAGTACCACCTGCCTGCGGTATGTCCTGAGCGGCCGCTGAGACCTAGCGCAGCACTGCCACACATATGACCGGCAGATGTATGTATTGTAGCTGCTGCAGTTAAAGGGTAAGAAACTCTGACACCAGTGCCACCCCCTGCCATTAGGGGCCCCGGGTGTCGCAGTGGTGCAAAGTTAAGGTTTCCCAAGCTCCAAGAGCGCTAGTGGCATGGATCTGCACCGAACCAAGCCCAGGGACACCCGACGACCCCCTTCCCTGCCACAGCCCTGGAGCTTCCCCACCGTGGAGACAGTGCAAGCATGTGCGGTGGGTGTAAACAGCTGCATAGCTGAAGAGAAGCCTAGGGATTCTCCGGTGGGTCTCTTCAGGCAGAGAGGGCTCAGAAACTGTTCCCTTTCCTCCCCTGTGCTATGAGAACCCATGAGGAGGAGTGGAAAACGCTCCCCAGCGCTCCTGCTTGGGTGGAGCGATGGGTGTGGCATGTATGCATATTAATGACCCGTGACTCTTTGCAGATTAGACGATTCGTGAGACCCCCGGGAGACCCATTCCTTGTGACTATGGAGGTATGACTGAGTTGAGTGGAAAAACATCCTCAAATTCTGTCTCTAGGTGTAGTTTCACATTTCTGCATGTTTTGCTATTTGCAATGCTGTTTCTTAAAGATCCCAGGTGGGAGAAGAACTTCCCACTGAGCCCTTGGGAGTGCATAATGTGATGGTGCCCTACCAGGCTGCATGCCTTGTTTCTAATCTTCTTGGAGGTTACCAGCTCTCCATTAGCTACCTCTGATGGACAAAAAGTACTCCAAATATGGTAATACAGATCTGAGAGGAAGTGTTTGGGGAAGAGGACACAAGTTGCACAGGATTGTAGGGGGCTGATTCATCCTGCGTGAGGATGGCCAACTTCTCCAGCCAACATAAAGGTGCTTCTGAGTTGGTGTTCTGATAGATTCTCTGAAAAATAGCTCACATAAACCTCTGCTTGATGACTTCTTAATTCTTAAGCATTTCATGTGTTCTGTGCTATGGGGACCAACAGTGTGATTGCGNGAGACAGTGCAAGCATGTGCGGTGGGTGTAAACAGCTGCATAGCTGAAGAGAAGCCTAGGGATTCTCCGGTGGGTCTCTTCAGGCAGAGAGGGCTCAGAAACTGTTCCCTTTCCTCCCCTGTGCTATGAGAACCCATGAGGAGGAGTGGAAAACGCTCCCCAGCGCTCCTGCTTGGGTGGAGCGATGGGTATGGCATGTATGCATATTAATGACCTGTGACTGTTTGCAGATTAGACGATTCGTGAGACCCCCGGGAGACCCATTCCTTGTGACTATGGAGGTATGACTGAGTTGAGTGGAAAAACATCCTCAAATTCTGTCTCTAGGTGTAGTTTCACATTTCTGCATGTTGTGCTATTTGCAGTGCTGTTTCTTAAAGATCCCAGGTGGGAGAAGAACTTCCCACTGAGCCCTTGGGAGTGCATAATGTGATGGTGCCCTACCAGGCTGCATGCCTTGTTTCTAATCTTCTTGGAGGTTACCAGCTCTCCATTAGCTACCTCTGATGGACAAAAAGTACTCCAAATATGGTAATACAGATCTGAGAGGAAGTGTTTGGGGAAGAGGACACAAGTTGCACAGGATTGTAGGGGGCTGATTCATCCTGCGTGAGGATGGCCAACTTCTCCAGCCAACATAAAGGTGCTTCTGAGTTGGTGTTCTGATAGATTCTCTGAAAAATAGCTCACATAAACCTCTGCTTGATGACTTCTTAATTCTTAAGCATTTCATGTGTTCTGTGCTATGGGGACCAACAGTGTGATTGCGTTTATTTATTTTTTTTTTTTAATATTATGAGTTGGAAGGGACCCACAAGGATTATCTAGTCCAACTCACCACCTAACACCCGTACAGAGACCGAGAGCACATCCCAGAGCGTAACACCAACCTAGATCCCTCACAGTCTAGCAGGCCACTCCGAGCCGGAAGGGGCCCAGGGTCATCCAGCCCTACACCCCCCAGCTAGACCATGTCACTAAGCTCCTCGTCCAGTCTTCTCTTAAACACCTCCAGGGATGGCCACTCCACCACCTCCCTGGGCAGCCCATTCCAATATGCAATCACTCTCACTTATCATNCTTGGGGAAGAGGACACAAGTTGTACAGGGTTGTAAGGGGCTGGTTCATCCTGCATGAGGATGGCCAACTTCTCCAGCCAACGTAAAGGTGCTTCTGAGTTGGTGTTCTGATAGATTCTCTGAAAAATAGCTCACATAAACCTCTGCTTGATGACTTCTTAATTCTTAAGCATTTCATGTGTTCTGTGCTATGGGGACCAACAGTGTGATTGCATTTGTTTTTCATTCATATCAAACTAATCTAACAGAAGAATTGAGAAGAAGGGAAAAGTCAGAAGCAGAAAAAGATTCTGACGGAAATTTAAAAAGTGGGGGAAAAAAAGATCAACAGAAGACTCTAAAGATGCCTCTTCCTGAAAGGCAAGGGCTCTTGAAGGCAGATAGGAGAGGAAGGAGCACTAAATGTAAAACCTCAGGAAGGGCATATCTGAGAGCTCAGAAATTCTGATGCCCAGCTGCTTCTGCTGACATGCTGTGCCTTGTCCTTGCCTGCTTCTCTAGGCTGTGAGTTACCTGGGCAGGGATCATGTGTCTCTGCCATCCAGTGCTCTTGTGAGTGCTATAAAATATTTCAGTGCTCTGGTGAAATGTGTGAAAACTGAGAGGGTACCTTGAACAGAAGGGAAGCGTGTGATAAAAAATGTAACGGAGTGTTTTGGTGTGAGGAAATGGAAAGTACATTTTACACTTCAACTATACCCTATTAGTGTTGCTTAATAAATTACTTATAGTGCTGCCATGAGACACAGCATCACTAAGGAGGTGTGAATGGATTAGTAACCTGGTAGCTAAAGGGTGCAGATGGTTTTTCTAAGGCACATTCAAACACTTGAACTTAAATGCCCAGAGATCAGTATCTTGCACTGTTCTGTTGAATCTGAGAATACTGAGAATCTGAATACTTCCAGGACAATTCTGCCAGAGCAGTCTCTGTGGGTGGGAGATGCAAGTTTGTCTCCTTTCAACACCATGGGAGGACCTGGACCTGTGATGTCTGCTGTACTATGGTAGGTGCAGGTTCTCCTGTTTCTTAAGTGCCCAGTGGGAGACGAATTCTGCAGCCATTACTGAACCCATGTTTCAATCATACAAAATTTAAGCTCTCCCTCTTCTCACCAGTATTTTTTCACTGAAGTGGATTCAGACAGTTAAATAATTTAAATATGACCCAGACAGTTCTTATTTTGCAAATAGTAGTTGGAAAGTATTTGCTCAGCCCTGACCCATAGTAGTGCTAGTGCTTTTCTTCAGCCTACATCTTATTGCTGTAAGCTAGCAAAATAGGAATGACCCCAATTTTTCAATTTCTGCTCTCCTCAGTTGGCAGAATTCAAGTATTTGTGATATACCCATCACATGACATAGATTTGTTAGGGGAAGCAGTGATATCACAGCTGCATTGCTGCCATTAGCACTCACAGGGAGATCTGGTGCACATTCATGGGTTAGGGCATGAAGCAGCTGAGCATGACAAGGGGTTGTGGGAAGGGTCCTCAGTTTGATCTGCTGGTTAAGATGACTGCAAGAAATGCATCTGCATAGCTTGAGATGGTCCTTTCCTCTTAGAGAAAGATGGCCATGGTCCATGTGTAGTTAGCTGGGACCCCAGGTTGGCAGCAGGAGTGTAAGGGCAGGCATCTGAAACCTCTGTCAGGCAGGAGGGGTGGGGGAACACAGAGGAGGTCAGGAACATTTATGGTGTTGGCTTCCCATGTACAAGCTTAACTTGTACATGGGAATGTTTTCATCTTGTTCTTGTTGAAACAAATAATACTTCTGTCTCACAGGCATGCTTTTTTAGCCAGGATTCTGTCTGGTTAACGTGGGGGGGACAGTGGGCCATAGACTTTGCCACTGAGTGGGACTGATGCTTTCAGACCACTTACTGCCTCCTTGTGATCCACATTAAATAGGGCAGAAAGTAAAATTGTGCTGTGCTAGGTATTTTTTGGCAGAAAAACTGCGATTTGCTAATGGCCTTTCCCCAGTTAGATGCTGTACAACTACATTCTTGTAATTAATATTTAATGAGACACTAATAGTACTTTATGCAGAATTCAAATCTGCTGGTGAGACCTTGCTACATCTCAGTGCTTCAGGCTGTTGTGCTGCTTAGAGAACACTTGGGTCTATATTTTAAAATTATAACATCAACAGACATCTCTGCAGTCAATTTAGAGGAAATATAACATAGGTAAACATGTTGTAGGTAAACATAGGTATAGGTAAACATATTATAAACATAGGTAAACAGAGTTGTTTTGCTCTATGAAATTTTACAGCACTGACAACAAAATAAAGCCTTTGGAGACCATGGTTCCTTCAGAAGACTGGGCAGTACATTTAGAAAAATATTATTGGATTTGAACTGGCATTTACCGTTTCTTTTGAAAAATTTACCTAGAAAATTAAGGTTAATAAAATTTACCATTTTTCTCTTTCTTTCTTCTCCTTTCTTCTCCATCACATCTTTTACCTGTGCCATCAAGTGCTATGGCTTGATCTCTTGTGTTCCTGAGAATAAAACTTTGGACTACACTGCTAAACAGAAAACCTTAAAGCCAAGCCATGGTTAAAATACTCAGTGAAATTAAACAGAAAGCTACATATGTACAGTTAGGAATAATAACGTAGAAAATCAATCTTCCTGGTAAAGTGAATGTTGACATACCAGATCCTGCCTTTCAGGTTTGAATGAGAACGCTTTAATGTTTTTCTTCAGTTGTCATTCAACCCAATGTTAATTACACTGTATGGTTTCCCCAATGACATGTTTGTTGAGCTGTATGTAAGTGACAAGATGATTATGTCTAAATGATTGGTAAATGTGTTGGCTTTGAAGGCTTCAATATTTGTATAAATGATTCTTCCAAAAGCTGAGGAACACTTGCCGTCTCCACAGATAACAGGGTAACAGCTTTGTTTTGCCCCTGATTTTGGGCCTATATTTTAATTGTCTTGCTCATTTTGCTAGTTTTTTACAGCAGCAAAACAACCATGATAATCCAAGGGGCTCTTTCAGTGTAAGAAACAAACCAAAACAGAGAAGGTGACAGAATCTCCTATGCAAACAAGGCATTCTATTGCAGCCTTAGACATATGCATTTATGATGCCTGCTTCTGTGAGAGCAAATGAGGAGAAAATATATCTGAAGGTAGTGTCTTCAAGTTAGGAGTGCCTCTTATCTCTGTGAAAGAGGTAATTTGTTTGGGCAACAAGTTTTAATAGAATATTGCAAAGTTATCTTACAGGATGAAATTTTGTAAGAACATCCTGATTGAAATCAATGGGATCCTAACAGGAAGAATATTCCAACAATTTTCATTTGTAAGAAGCTACTGACACATTCAGTTAAGGAGATGTGTAGGGACTGTGAATTTCAGGGTGATGGACTAATAACGTTTAGTGATTCCCCTAGTTTTTCCTATAAATTAAGAGGCATGTCACCTTAAATTGAAAAGTGGAATAAAGGAATATGTGAAGGGGGAAAGAGAAGAGAGAGCTTTAACTGTTGCAATTTTGGGTTGCAAAGATAGGGAAACTTCCTAAGGAGGTGAATGGGGCTGCCGGCAGGCGGGGGAGAAAGCAAACCCAGACTGTGCATTGGGGCAGACAGCCTTTCCAATCCAGTGGGCAGCTCTCATGAAAGATGAGTTAGAGCATGAAAAGCATGTTGGGTTTATGTGATAACAGAAGAGGATGCTGTTCATAGATCTGGGTGATGAAATTCTGATTTAATTCTCATAGTTCAGCTATGAGTTACTGCTGTGTAAAAATCAGCTAATTTACTGAAAGGGAAAAAGTGTCTCTGGGATGTCAGAAGTTCTGCCAGTGGAACTGCTGTTTTTTGAGACAGAGACTTTTTGCAACCTCGTAGCTATTTTGGTTGTCTAATGAAATGTGAATTAGGCATAGGACAAGATCAATGTGCAGAAATGGATAGACAGGGAGTTCCACCTGAATATGATGAAGAATTTCTTTATTGTGCAGCTGACTGTGTACTGGAACAGATTGTCCAGAGTGGTTGGGCCAGGCTTCTTCCCATAGTCCCTTCCAACCTTAACCATTATGTGATTCTGTGATTCTGTTTTGAGGCAGTCATTATTCAAAAATAGTAATAATTCAAGTCCTATTAACACTCATACGATTATACAGTAATCCCTCAAATTTTGCAGGGGTTAGGGACTGCATGACATCCATGAAACCCAGATTCCACGAAGATAGACAGATCATGAATATGCAGATAAGCCACCCCCTGAGCCCCGGAGTGCAAGGGGGCATGCCCGGCACCTCCCTGCGCCTTCTGACGGGGCAGGGGAGCAGACAGGGGAGCAGGCATGCGGGTAAGGGTAAGGCTGCAGCTCCACCAGCCTTGTAAGGGGGATTGGAAGGGGAAGCCTCTGCCGTACCAAGTGATAAAGCTGCTAAAATTGTGGACACTTTGAGGGGAACCAAGTGCCGTGATGGGGAAAGGGAGGTAGCACTGCCAGCACTGCTCGAGAGGCGAGTTGAGTGATTTGCGCATGCATGGTGAAGGCTACTGGGAACCTGGCAGTATCCCCTGCAGCTTCATCTGTGGACACAGCTGCGTGTGTGGTTGCTATGAGACCTGTTGAGTGACAGCTGGTAGGCCGTATCACAAGGCATACACAAGCCTATTTTGGAGGTGCTGTGATACAAGAAACTTCTAAACTAAGGAGAGTAGGAATAAAGTCTTTTGTAGGCACTGGTACAGGGAATTGTTTAGGAGAAAACCATACTGGAACTCAGCAGTCTCTTTGTCAAGTTCTCCAAAACCTTTGATAAGCAGAGACCTCTGAGTGTGCGCCGTCTCGCCTGGGATGAGTGTGGGCTGTCAGCACCCTCCATTCCACCTGGGACAGATGCTGGCTGTGAGTGCCCTCACTTCCACAAAGGGCAGATCCTAGCTTTGAGCACCTTCTGTTCTGCCCAGGACAGAGCTTCATCACTTAGCATGGCAGAGGCTTCCCCTTCCTTACCCCCCTTTCAAGGCTGGCAGAGCTGCAGCCTCACTTGACATCATGGCAGAGCCATCACAGCCTGGCAGGGTGGGAGCCCTGCCCACAGGAGTGGGGGAGGCAGCGCCAGGCCAACCCCCCAGGACAGGACTAGGCTAGACCAGCAGTGGGGCACAAGCCACATCTCCAGCCATAATGGCAGAGGCCTTGTCCTCTCCACCCCCATCTCCGATGTCAAAGGTCTCTTTGTCCAGATCACTTGTTTCGAATTGAGACAGTGGAGGTTTCATTTACCACTCCTTGGATGAGAGATCGTTAGAGATACAGTCAACCTTCATGCCTTAGGTTTTGTAACTTCTTAATAATGTCAACAAATGAATATATATTAAAGAAATTGAGTATAAATTAAAGTATAAAAGCAGAAGACAGCAAAGTAGATTTGACTTTGGCATAATTTAGCTGGTAATTTCAGCTAGGTGACTGGAAGCACTGGGGTCACTGAAATTTTGTTGTATTTAAAATAAAGGCAAATGAGAACAAAGTTAGATACTTCTCATTTTGTCTTTGTGGTACTGTCAGGTCTCCTATATCGTGGATCCATGGTCTTAATTGGGTTCCACGAAGCCCTACTTCCGCTTTGAATGGCAGCTCATTAATATGCAAATTTGCCCCTCACCCTCAGGCGATCCCTGGCGCTGTTTTGGCACTGTGTTGCTGTGTATCGGTTGCTATGGTGGCCATGCTGGGGGGATGGTGAAACAGCAGAGCCCCAGCCGTGCCTGGTGGGGGTGGGGAAGTGGTGGAGCCGGGGGGGTGGTGAAGCGGAGTCGCCGTGGCCGTAACAGGACAGGCGGCCGAGCCGCTGTCACTGGAATGGGACGGGCGGCTGAGCCGCTGCGGCCGGAAGAGGACGGGCAGCTTAGCTGCTGTGGCAGTGCGGGTTGCTTTGCATATTCATGCTTCATAATTGAATGCATGCCAGGTCGTGCATACGCAGTTGTGAAAAGGTGCCTCCTTTAACGCTGAAAAATCATCCCGCTAAGATGTGAAGCCTCAATATGGTGGGCGTGAAGTGGAAGAAGGCTGACTGTATCAGTTGCAATAAACTTCTTGTGACAGAGATTGTATACATCTTTTGTTCTGTGCAAGTCTGAGCACATAATTGTGATTCTTAAAATAACCACTAATAATTTCCTGACTTCTGAACAGGTTGGTTTCTGGATTTATTTCATAAGCTTTGAGAATAAGAATCACAGAATATTCAGAGTTGGAAGGGACCCACAAGGATCATCAAGTCCAACTCCGAAGCTAATGCCCATATAGGGATCAACTCCACAACCCCAGAGCCATGGACATAACCTAATTCCTTTTCTTATTGTCCCATTGTCTAGACCATGTCACTGAGTTCCTCATCGAGTCTTTTCTTAAACATCTCCACAGACAGCGACTCCATCACCTCCCTGGGCAGACCATGCCACTGAGAGATCACTCTCTCTGTGAAAAAACTCTTCCTGACCTCCAGTCTAAACCTCCCCTGGTGGAGCTTAAGATCATGTCCTCTCCTTTTGGTGCTGGCAGCCTGAGAAAAGAGATTTACACCCACCCGACTACAGCCTCCCTTCAGGTAGTTGTAGAGAACCATGAGGTCACCTCTGAGCCTCCTCTTCTCCAGGCTGAACAACCCCAGCTCCCACAGTCGCTTCCCATAGGGCTTGTTCTCCGGTCCTTTCACCATCCTTGTCGCCCTTCTCTGGACCCTCTCAAGTAGTTCAACATCTTCCTTAAACTGGGGAGCCCAGAACTGGACGCAGTACTCAAGATGTGGTCTGACCAGTGCTGAGTACAGGGGAAGGATAACTTCCCTAGTCTGAGTGGCCACACTGTTCCTAATACAGGCCAGGATGCCATTGGTCTTCTTAGCCACCTGGGCACACTGCTGGCGCATATTAAGTTTTCTGTCAATCATTACTCCTAAATCCCTCTCTATTTGACCACTCTCCAGCCACTCATCCCCCAGCTGATCGCGATGCATGGGGTTGTTATGTCCAAAGTGAAGAACCCGACACTTAGACTTGTTAAATCTCATACCATTAGAATCTGCCCATCTCTCTAGCCTATCAAGGTCCCTCTGAAGGGCCCTTCTACCCTCTGGCAGTTCAACATTTGCCCCCAACTTGGTATCATCTGCAAAAGAGTCTGTTGGGGGAAGGAAAATGGAGAGTCTTTGTCATTCCCAAGGATGAGGTAGGAGACATTTCTGGGGAAGTGGTCACAAGTCCCATGGCCTTAGTCATGAGCTATGTTTTGCAGCAAAATGAAAGAACAGGGTAGGGAGAGCGGTAACACAAAGCAGCAGTAGGCTAATTTTACAAGCCGCTGTGCTATAATCTTGTTGTTCTTGTGGAATTGTTAACCCAGGAAGACAGATGAGCATTACTTATTTATAAATATGAAACAAAATCTTATGCCATTAAAAGGAAGTTACTAACCAAAGATTTTATCCCTTAACCTGTAAGTTGTTTCCTCTTCCATTGTCCCCTCTAAAATATGTACATGTTACCAGCTAAAATCTGTGGATGTGCGACAGGACCTGGTTCAGTCCTCATTTATTCTGGTTTTAGCTTTTCTGATCTCAGAGATTTTGCCACTGGATAGAAGTGGTAACTGTGTTGCAATGTCTTCAAGGGATTTCAAAGTGAGAGTTGTAAAGTAATGATACAGAGCAAGGGTGAGTGCTTGTGTGTGCGTGTTGGTGTCCCATTAAGGCTTTTGGGTCTTTGGTGTAATTTCTGGAGTGGCTTCCAATAAAAATGGGTTTGCTCTGTCAGATGGAAAGTAAACTTGACATTTTGTTGAGTCCGAGGCAAACTCTTCCAAGCATCTTATTGTCTGCTGAGCTTTATGTGTCTACAGTGTACTGCTACCAGATGCTGTTTCACCATTAGAGCTCTGAGAACAAGAGGTACATTTCTATAATTAATAATGGAAAACAATTAAATTTTTAATTTTAATGTTGTCAGAAAAGATCCAGTCCATCATGCTTTGTGAACCAGCTTCTGGCAGCTGCTGAATATTGAG
The DNA here is from genome assembly GCA_013390025.1 of Pitta sordida. Lineage (NCBI taxonomy): Eukaryota > Metazoa > Chordata > Aves > Passeriformes > Pittidae > Pitta > Pitta sordida. Next base: position 410,938 of record WEKX01001871.1, read on the forward strand.
AAAAGTTCAGCTTGCTTTCTCTTCATTTGATGTACCATGTTACTTGTTGGTCAGTAAGGCCTCTTTTTATGCAAATTCATTAAATAGAATTTGTGAATGATAGATACCGTACTGCCTGAGGGCCACTTTGATTCTTGTGTTTTAGTAGTACTCTTCTGCCACTGTATATTGCAAGTACTTGAGAAAGAAATAACTACAGTGCAAGTAAACTTGCTGACTTTTCTGATATTCTTAATGATTCCTAGGAAATTGGCTTTCAAATATTCAGTCACATACTTTTCAAATAGAGTAAACCCCCACATATTTGTGGTCCGCATATCCGCGGTTTCAATCCGGGAGCCTGCGATGTTGCAGTGTTCCAAAGTTGCCATATTCTGGCAATAATTTGCCATATTAATGTCCGACTCATATTTATGGATTAAAGGCTCCGCGGGACCCTCGGGAGACTGTGTAATCTGTGAATCCAGAGGATTGACTGTATATTGTTACACATTTTAGAAGATTAATTAAATGTGGCTATATTGCTGTGATAAAGATCAATTATGCTACAGTTTTATACAAGAAATAAGCTGTCCTGATTGCAGATCTCACCACAAAGGAGGACTGCTACCAAGATTTTCGGCCCTCTTGGCTCACTTGTTCATCTGGACTGCTCTGTGGATTCCCTGTGCCCTGGGACCCATTAAGCTGTGGGTGATGTGCTTCAGCAGACGCCCACCTAAAATTTCTGTGAATGTGAGAGGACTCTAATAGAGGAACTCCCTGTTGGAGATAGAACAAAGGAATATTTGCATTCCTATGCGATACCTTATTCTCAGTCTGAATGCACTTCACAGGTCTTTATCGAAGCTGGTGTTATACTGTGACCTTCAGGGAACAACTTTATACTGTGTGGCTTTCATAATGTTAAATGGAGGCTGGCTCTAGCTTTATATAAAGGAGGAATTCAGCTTGGGCAGGAAATGGCAGTCAAGCAAAACAGGGGAAAGTGTCTTTTAATCACTGGGACACAGGAGTAGCCTTGTTGAAATAAGTACAGACCTGAAGGAGAAATAACAGTGGGCAGAGAGAAGCGTCATTAAATATCAAAGGCAGTAATTTAGAAAGAGCCTTCCAAGGAATTTGGAATTCATGGTCAAACCCTCCATCTCCGAAAGGCAATGGAGGAGCAAGATATGAGTCATCAAGGCTACATTCTCTTTAGATAAAAAGTAACAATCTAGATTTTAAGTCAGTGAAGCAGAAAAGTAGAGAAAATATTTTCAAGGTGTCTGTCTACAATGGTGGCTCCATATGTTGAGCTGGATCACCAACCCTCTGGCTAGCCTTAGACCTAGAAGTGAGGACTTGCCTGAGGGACAGTTACTACTCACAGCATTTTCCCTTAAAACTGATAAAGGTTGCAGGAAGAAAGTGAGTGTTCAAAGGAAGAAGCTGGATTTCATGGTATGCTTTCATGGCTAATCTCTGAGACGCCCTGGATGAGAAGCAGTAAGCGACTAGACAGGTATTAATTTATGAAGTATATTGCTGCTTCATAATATGTTCTTAAAAGATTTTGTTTCTGATTTTGATATGCGGAAGTTTAGCTGTCTTGCTTGAAAGCATTTTTAAAAACCCTTGTACTTGCCTAATGCTAAAGAAGAGATGGAATGAACTTGCAAAAAGCTGACACATAGTGGGAGGTCTGTTTTCATGGTGCTTGCGTGACATGCAGCACTTCTGTGGTACTTGTGCCTTGTAGTGAGTGAGTATATAGCTCCAGGCTGTGGAGATCAGTGTTACTGTCAAGTAGTGGGATTTGGGTAGGATTTTTTCCAGCAACAGCAATATGGTGCTTCTTCTCACTGTGATATAACCCTTGTGATGGTGCTTGAACGGCAATCTGACAGTTTGCAGTATTCTCGGGCAAGAGAAGAAATTATGGCTTTGTCACAAAATCATGGTTTCCACTGGTAGATGAAATTGTGAAAAAAGACAAGTGATGAGATTCAAAGCAATGAAGAGGAACCTGTAGCTTAACAGAGCTCAGATCATAGATTAAACCTAGAAACTCTGCTCTGAGCTTTAGTTCTGAGGAACATCCCAAACCTGAGGGTGGGGGACTTGTGGCTGTAACTTGGATATATGTTTGACAAGTAGAAGAGCTCAAATTCTTATGGTATCTTGTAAGTAAGATTAATTTAGATTAACTTTCCTGATGAGTTGACACATTGTCAAACTTTAGAGGTTGCAGTCCAGAATGAAGCAGAATTAATGAAAGGATATTGATCAAGCTGTGGACAGAGCAGTCACTCTGCCACAGGACTTGATTGTCTTCTTGAATTAAAATGCATGCTGCTGATGGACAGCTGGGATCCTAGCTAGGAGTTTAGTTGTACCAGTGACCACCAAATAGACAGAATATGACCATCAAACAGACTAATTTAAATGACTGTGTAAGACTGCGTTTTGTGGTAGAATGATGTCTTCATTCAAGTACCAGCGAGATGTGTCTTTTCCTTCCATTTCTGTCTAATGTTGCACTAATATAAAAGGAAAGAATACTGTAAAATCGATCAAAGGTATTAAAATTTGAGCTTTTATATAGCTGTCTTCTCAATTATGTTTCGCTCAAAATTGCCTAGTTGAATTTCAGTAGGAATTAATTTTGTGACTAGGAGCATCATTTATCTATCTTCACACAGTTGGACTCAACTCAAGACTCCTGTCTGTCCTGAGTAATCAAAACCTATGGAAAAATAAGCCAACTTGTCCTAAAGATGAACTGAATACTAAGGGGCAGGAACATCAGTTTATTGTAGCCTGGTTTCTTAATACAGTCATACCTCCAGATTCATGGGATTTGGGTCAGACATTAATATGGCAAATTATTGCCATAAATATGGCAAGTTTGCAACACTGTAACATCCCGGGGCCCCTTACAGTGGTGGGGAGATTTGGTGTTGGAGTTTTTTCCTTTTAACTGCAGTGGCAGGCGTGCTTTGCCTGAGACTATGTGAATACCCATATGCGCATATGTGCTGGCAAGTCTAGGCCGGCTGCCACGGCCAGAGTGGGACCCATGCAGTGCCATGTTCTACAGTTTAAGACTTCCTTGCTCCTGGCAGGGGCGAGTGGCTGGCTGGGGCCGGCTACCACGGCGGTGTGGGACTGGCCGCTGCAGCGGTGCAGGACTGTGCCATCCCGCGGAACTATACACCGCTCCGTGAATCACTGAGAAAGGATTGCCGAAAAATTTCTGTGTGTCTCTAAGGCCGCGAATATGACAGCACGAATTACTGAGGTATGACTGTATGTTTTCTTATCACAGAATCACAGAGTTATTGTGTTTGTAAAGAACCACTGTGGGTCATCTAGACCAACCTCCCTGCTCAAGCAGGTCATAGCCCTGTTACTCAGGGCTATGACCAGACTGTTCTTGATTCTCTCCAGTGAAGGAGAGTCCACGATCTTTCTGGGCAGTTTGTTCCAGTGCATGCTCACTTGCACAGTAAAGAAGTTCTTCCTCATGCTCAAGTGGAACTTCCTGTGCATCAATTTCTGCTCTGGCCTCTTGTCCTATTGTTTGGCAACGCTGAGAAGAGCCTGACTCTGTCTTCTTGGTACTCCAACTTCAGATATAGTCATATCTCACATATTTGCTCTTCTGGTTTCATGTTTTCACATACTCACAGGCTTTTTGCCAGTGAAAACTCATCAATTCCTTGTGGGGTTTTCCCATTGGTGCATGTGCACAGTGTTCCTCCTGCCCCTTGGGGCGGGACAAGCCTGTGCCAGGGGACAGGACAGCTCTACCCCGCAGGACAGGGCAGCTCTCACAGGGACTGCCCAGATTCCCTCCCTTATGAGTGTTGTAAAGGTCACATGGTGTCAGCACTTTGACAGCTGCTTGCTGCAGGGCCGTGGGAGTTGATGCTGCCCCCCGTCCCAGGTCCAGCTCCCACTGCCCATGGCATTTGAGCCACCCAGTTAAACAGTCTCGGCTGTGCTTGGCATTCTCTGCCAGGCTCAACAGTCTCAACTGCACTCGACAGTTTCTGCCAGGCTTGGCAGTCTTGACTGCACTCGTCAGTCTCCCCGTGCCCCTTGCTGGTTAGGGTTAACTAGCTCCATAGTATGTGTCTCTCCAGTGGCAATGCCAGTGCTGCTGGTGGGTAAGGAGGGGTAGCCTAACGGGCTCTGTTGGATTCCTCCGCCCCGTGCCACTCCCTTCCCTGCTGCCCGCGGCCCATTCTGCTCCCTGGGTGTGTGGTGAGACTCGAGCTCCCTGTGCAAGTAGCTTGACAGCTCCAGCACTACCACATCATCTCCTTCTCCCCCAGGGTGCAGCAGTCACGCAGCCACTCCACCAAACTGCTCGTGCTCCCCCTGCCTCTCATCACTCCCCTCCCTGCCAGATACAGCAGTGGCACTATCTCCTCCTGCTGCCGGGGAGACTTGCCGCTCTGCTGACTGCCCCCCCATAGCCCCGTGGTGCCAGCCCAGGGCAACGCAGCCTCCCTCTGTTTCCGGGCACAGGGCTCAGGGGAACGCAACCTCTATCTGTTCCCTGGACGGGACTTAGGGGAACACAGCCTCCCACTGTCCTTGGGGATGAGGCTTGGGGGAATGGAAGTCTCCCCCTGGCATGGTGATGGCAGGTGTCAGGACACGTCAAGGGGATGGGCAGGGAACACCTCTGGGTGGGGGAGGCCCTGCGAGCCCTGGAGGGTGTCGACACTGCACCACCACCACTGGGCAGTCTGACAGGTGACAGGAAACTCACAGATTTCCCCGGGGCTCTGTGGGTGGCGAGGGCGCACAAGAGATTCCCTTCGCTCCCCTGTGCCATGAGAGGGCGTGGGGAGGTGCTGGAAATGCCCTCCAGCACTCTGGGACTTAGGGTGATGGGGTGGTGGGCATGGCTTATTTGCATATTCGTGACATGCCTATCTTCGCGGATTGGGCAATTTGTGGCATGGGAGGAGTCCCAAACTCCAATGACTTCCAAGGTAGGACATCTGTTTTTATAGACATTGATGAGGTCCCCGCTCAGTCATCTCTTCTTGAGGCTGAACAGGCCTAGCTCCCTCACCCTTTCCTGATGAGAGAGATACTCTAGTCCCTTATTCATTATTGTCACCTTTCACTGAACCTGCTCCAGGAGCTCTGTGTCCTCTTGTACTGAGGAGCCCAGAACTGGACACAGCACTCCAGACGTGGCCTCACCAGGGCTGTGCAGAGGGGCAGGATCACCTTCCTTGACCTGTTGGCAATGGTCTTACTAATGTACCCCAGGATTCTGTTGGCCTTCCTGGCCACAATGTCACCCTGCTGGCTCCTGGACAGCTTGTTCTTCAGGACCTTCAGGTCCTTTTCCATGGAGCTGCTTACCAGCTGATTGGTCTCCAACCTGTACTGATGCATGGAGTTACTCCTCCCCAGGTGCAGGACCCTGCATTTGCCTTTGTTGAATTTCAGAAAGTTCTTATCTATCTAACCTTTTGAGGTCCTTCTGAAGGACTACTCAGCCCTTTGGCGTATTGGCCGCTCCTTCCAGCTTTGTGTCCATAGTGAACTTGCTGACGAGGCATCTGCCCCTTCATCCAAGTCACTGATGAATAAGTTAAACAATACTGGATGCAGTTTTGAACCCTAGGGGACATCACTAATGACAGGCCTCTAACTAGGCTCTGGGCCACTGATGGTGACCTTCTGGGATCTGCCATTCATCCAGTTCTCAGTCCACCTCACTGTCCACTCATCCAGACCACACTTCCTGAATTTTCCTATTTACTGACTTCTAAGTAAGTAGCTGTCCCAGCTAAAGCTTTCCTTGTGACTGTGGCATTTCAAAAAGTATTCTCTGATGTCTACTAAAAGGTACATCCTCAATGTAGTTTCTCCCTCAGCAAGGACACTGAAAAGGTAACCCCTCTCTACAAGGATGCTATCTTCATGAAGCTTGTGGGAACTTAGCAAGTTTCTGAGCCCTGCTGCACTGTCTGGAACCAACCAGTAAGTCCAAAAATGTACTGTGGTTTTGGAAAACAACACAAACTGTTGCATACCTTTTCCAGCATGGTTATGTATGTCTTGCCTACTATGTGGAATTAGCCTAAAAATAAGGTTTTAAGAATCAAGAAGTAATTACATGAATGGTAGCTGGGCAATGCGATAGAAACGACAGATATATCTGCTGACTAGAAAATGTTGGTTTAGCAATGTTGTCCATGTAAACCTATTAAAATACCAAACGTGATTTTTCACCATTTCATTCCTCTCTTTGAATTGTGCATCTAAATTACCCATTGATTTGTTTGCTTTTGAATTAACTATAGGAGATTTCCCCTCTTTCTGACTAGCAGGGCCGGCAGACTATCCACGCTGAAAGAACTTCAACAGTCAGACTCTTTCCAAAAAATGGTGCAGTCTACTGGATGTTTGGCTGTGATCTTCAGTGTGAGGAGCTGTGCAATTCCCATGCACCCTCTGTTAGTCTTTCTTTTTCTGAATAAGTTTTCTTTACACAGAAGAAAACTTCTCTTTCACCACAATTCTGTTGATGAGTAACTGGGTTGCACTTCCTCAGTTTCTTACTGGCCTTTAAAAGTAGTTTGTATTGTTCTAGTGCTGTTAATTGCATTTACTGGCAGAGACAAGCCAACAGAAAATTTGGTTAAAAATTATCATCAATAATTAATACAAAATCGAGGTGGTTGGAATTTCTTTACACACTTTGTAGGGATCAGGTATAGATAGAACTTTCTTCCCCACTAAAGGATTTTGAAAAGGGCTCACATTCTTGTAGTTTTTGGCAAGCTTTCTTAATCCTCTGTCTCAGGCAAACTGGAACAGTTGCTGCCAGATGAGTGCAGAAGTAACTGGCAGAACCAGACAACCAGAGATAAAGGACCTCTGTATGTTTTCGCATATTCCTTCACAGCTTCTGGAAGGTCTTCTGCAGATAATATTTGATATTTCCAGTATTGTCCATATGTAAAGCACACAGTTATCCTAGTGATAGGAAAAAGCAGTGGAGAGTCAGTATGAAGAGAATTCTCTCTAATGTAGGGAAGACACCAAGGAAGTGAATGAAACTTTGTTTTAAGTGAAGTTTAACCTGTGCTAATGGTGAAAAATATCTCATTTAATTCTCAAAGCCAAGGATATCTGGCCACGAGAAATTGCCTACAAATTAATTACCCTGCATTATTTAATGGCTATGAAATTCTCAGTCCCTTTGGTGTCTGTTAACAGGTTCCCTTGTAATTGCTGTGCAGTTTTCTAGGAGAGGAGAAATTGTAACTTTATTGCTTAACATGTTAATCAGAAGTGAAGTTTGATGTGTTCTAAAATAACATTCAAGTTACCAGCCTGTCTAATAAAGAGATTTTTATAGTTAAAGTAGCCTGATTGTAAACTACAAAGGTGTTTTTGGCAGTAATGAAAAGTCTGTCTTATACATTGTCACTGCAGAGGACTTATGAGTGTCCAAGCTGCACATCCTCTGAAAATTTCTGTCATTGTTGCCCTTCTCTAAATAATCCTGACTACGGGAAGCATGGTTTGTAAGCTGACCATGGGTTCTCCATGTGCATGACAACAGCTGATGATGAGTTTTCTGCTCCATGGCCCCCAGAGTAACCTACTTTCAAATACTGCTGAATTAAACCTTTTCCCGTTTCACTGTCTTCCAAGCAGGTACCATAATTTATACATATTTCTGATCTTCTGTCTTTCATTTATGTCCAAAATATTCCACTTCCACAATTAATTTTTTTTCACTAGCACTTACATTTTTGTGGTGTTTGTCCACCATAGCATCTGCGTCTTGGGAGTGAAGGAGAAAACAAACCCAAGGGAGTTCTTTATGTCCTCAGACATATGGCGTGGTCACCAAATTGAATCACATTGCCAAAGAGGTTAATTAGTTGTTAAAGACTCTATAGTGTCTTACATTTAGTGAATTCCATTAATTTCTCTGCTCTTTTCTGCACATGGTTTGTCAGTAGGCAGGTGTCATTCACCATTATTTTTGTGAATGAGCTGAGGCTCCTTACCATTGGTATTTAATCTCAGCTCATGCTTAACAAAACCAGAATAATGAAAATTCAGATTGAAAAGCACTGAAGAATTTTTAGCAAAGCATCGAACTATAAAGACAAATATTGTCCTGACAGCTACCTTTGCTCTGTGCTGAACCAGATCAGTTCTTGCTGTGCTTTACTAACTTAGATTTAAACAACTCAGTGTTACCGTAAGTCTTTTGTTGGAAAACACGTTTTTGAACTTGAATATAAAAAATAGTTAACTCCACCAATCCACTCAGAAGGGAGAAGAGCTACATTGGCCTAGGTAACCCTGCAGTGTACAGTATGGAGTGGCCAACCCTGTCCTGTCCTTTTGAAGCAAAATGTTGTATTTGAAGAGTAAAGCTTCTGAGTAGTGTGCTTGGCAGGCTGGCTGCCTCCCAAGCTGTCTAGAGGCAAGCAGGGCCTCTCAGGTGATGGACAAAGTTCTTGGATTGTATGGATATGCTCACTGTTCACTTGTGAGGCTGAAAACACACTGTAACCCCAAACTCTGCTCTTGAAGGGTAAATCAAGTGAGAAAACACAATTTTCAATGACAGAGCTCTCATTGACTTAGGTAGAGTGACTTTGGCTTTCACCTTCTTTTTTTAATGTTTCTTTCTGAGTGACTGTGTGTCGTGGTTTGACCCTGGCTGGATGCCAGAGGCCC
>WEKX01001871.1:419955-445367 GCA_013390025.1 Pitta sordida
ACTGTGCTTGACCACAGTGGTAAACAGAAAAAAGTTCTTGTGGTCTTGCAAGGCACCGAACTGCTTTAGCTGCTATTGTATGCTAGGCACAAAATTACTCTCATTTGTTTTCTAGAAATCCCATATGTGCTGTGCTTAACCAGGGGAAAGAAATCCAGGCTTACTTCTATTATTTTTGTTACGCTTCAGCTATTACGACTTTGCTCATATTACATCCTGTTAACAAGGAGTTGACTTCAGAAAAAGGAGATGTTCTCATTGCTGTATGCATGTGGAAGGACAGATTTTGAAAGCCACTCTTTGAAAAACTATAAATACCCAAGTCAAGGGTGGTGGCATTTTTAGTCGTCCCCCTCCCCGTTTCTCACTTCTGTTTTCTGGTGTAGATGTAAACCTTCTTTGTGTGTCTGCTAAGTACTTTGTCACTTGGTTTCTGCCTAATCAGATCTGATGAAGGGCTTTGTCTCTCTTGTGCCAGAAGATTTGGATCAGTCTTCCAAAGCAACTGCACAGGTTATATGAGGGGTTTATTTTCATTCCAACAGAGATAATCTTTATCGCATTAGATTTTACCAACTTTGTCCTTTACAACAAGCAGCATAAAATTAAACCAATACAGACTTTTAAAAAACTGGCTTAGATGTTGTGTCTGTGTTGATCCAGGACCTATTTATTTATAAATATGTAATTTTAATATAAATATTCATGGAATGTCTAATTTTCTTTTTGAATGAATGTATAATTTAAAACATACTATGTTCAGTCTGGAGTCATTACTTTATACTAATATTGTAAAGCTAAAAATACAAAATTAGGAAACAGCTGGAATAAATGTTCTGTGTGAATTCTACAGACCCCTATTCTCCTTTTAGCAAAGATGATGATAAAAATGATGTTAATTGTAACCAATCTGTAAGAACTAATTATAATTGTAACCAATCTATAAGAACTAATGGCTAGAATTTAAAGCATACTCTTAGATTATATTTAAGAGTATGGTGTCCTGAAGGGCATATGAGTGAAGGGTCACTCAGTAGCCACCTGCATTTTTCACTGTTTGCCACGACACGGGCTGCTGGGCACAAAGATGTGATACAAGTCTATATGGAGCTTCCATTCTAACCTAAGGTAACTACGGACATGTATTAAAGTCTGATTTTTAAAAAGCTGATGACTACTAATGAAGGAAAAAATGCTCAGGAGTATAGTGGGTTTATTCCCAGAGCTTTGCTTTCACATTTATAGTGAAATCTGAAACCAAGTCATTTTTATGCTGCCTTTTTTTTTGCTTATGTGGAAGCAGATATTTTTAACACATCAGTTATTTTTTCAGTGCTAAGTTCTATATGGATCAAATCTTAAATTACTTAGCAGGACACTAACATTTTACTGTCTGTGTCTACAAAGTCTGTTGTGAGTGCTGTGTCCAGTTCTGGGCCCCTCAGTTTAAGAAAGATGTTGAGATGCTTGAATGTGTCCAGAGAAGCGCAACGAAGGTGGTGAAGGGACTGGAGCATAAGCCCTATGAGGAGAGGCTGAGGGAGCTGGGGCTGTTTGGACTGGAGAAGAGGAGGCTCAGGGGAGATCTCATAATTCTCTACAACTACCTGGAGGGAGGCTGTAGCCAGGCAGGAGTTGGTCTCTTCTCCCAGGCAACCAGTGACAGAACGAGAGGACACATTCTCACGCTCTCAAGATGCGCCAGGGGAAGTTTAGACTGAATTTTAGGAAGGAATTCTTCACAGAAAGAGTGATTGGCCTTTGGAATGGATTGCCCAGGGAGTTGGTGGAGTCCCCATCCCTGGAAATGTTTAAAAAGAGACTGGATGTGGCACCTACTGCCATGGTTTAGTTGATGAGATGATGTTAGGTTATAGGTTGGACTTGATGATGTCTCTTCCCTGTGAGCGGAGCAGGGCGGGCACAGGGCAGGTGTGATGCCAGCGGACTGCAAGCTCCTAGCTTCAAGCAGAGCGGTGCAGGGCGAGTGTGGTGCCAGCGGACCTGCTGCATCCTCCTTGCTCTTAACTGAGTGGAGCAGGCCGGGCGTGGTGCAGGCAGAGCAGTGTGCTGGTGGTCCGCGTGGCATGGTGTGGGGTTTAATTTGAATATTCATGACTGTCAGTTCATGCAGGTGCAATCACAAATGCCCCATGAAACAGACCTCCTCAATCGCAGAAAAGTCATACTGCGAAGAAGTGAATTCGCCAATGGGTAACCGCAAAGTAGAGAGGGTTGATTGTAATTCTGTGATTCTCTGAATTTGTTCAGTGGTGAAAGCACTATGGATATAGTACTAGGGGTGCTCCAATATTCACAGAATAGAGTAGAACCTACTTTTTTCCTTCAAAAAGAAAATGTGGTCTTTTTAGCATCATGTATTTTCGTGTTGTAAATCAAGAAGGGCTGAAGAGAATTTTCCCCTGAAAAAGTCTTTCCCACTTTGACTACCTTTTTGCACTTGCCTAAAGAAGTTTTACTTCCTTTGGACTTGCACACACATTCATCCCACTTCAATTTCTCCTGTCTTTCACCCTATCAACAGTCACATTTCTGCAGGGTAATGATAAAGTGTGAAAAAAACCCCTGTGCCTTCTCTTTCCCTTTTTTCCCCCCCTCCATCTTCCTGTTCATACAAAGGCTGAATGAGTTTTCAGTGGTCTTACATACCAGTTTCCTTCTCATTAGCTTTTTTCAAGTAGCACCTGCAGGCCTGTGCTGCCTGCATGGACACCAGACTGGCAGAGGATGTGAGAAAAAATAATGCCATCAGGGGAGCTGAGGCGAAGAAAAGTAAAGTGGCTTTGCTAAAACCAGGCAGAATTATGTCACAAAACTGAAATTGGAAATAATAAAAATGTCTTAATTTTTTTGTTGTTGGTTTCAGAGTTTTTCTGAAGTGTCAATGCCGACTGTCCTCTCATGTTGTAATTTTGTTTTTTGAAACTCAGATGTTTTTTGCTGAACCTTATCCTCTGTGTCTTCCTCCCAGTCACAGGCAGTTAGAGATTGAAGCATATCCTAAGGTCACAGCTACAAACAAGTGAGAGATGTGGAGGTGAGAGGAAAAAAGGCTATTTTAGTTAAATCACTCAGCTGGTCGCTGAGGAAATGCCTGTGTCAAGTTCTTATTCATGGAGATTGTTAGTATAGGTGCACCTACGCTATCTGTACACCTATAGTGATGGGAAAGGCATCTAGGATAGTAGTCTACTTCATTCTGATGAAATGAAATAAGCTGCACCAGGAAACATTATTTTACCTTTAGTGTTGCTGGAGTGTTACTTCCTTCTGCATTAGGCAGTCTGTTTGATGTACAGAAATGGTCTGACAGTAGATGTTCTGGCATGGTAATAAATTTTATGTGCATGACCTGATGTCAGACATAGGCAAGAGTGAAGCTGAGTTTAAACTAGTTTCACATAGTGCTTCCTCAAAAAGGGACAAGAGATTTAAAAAGTGTGGGGTTCCTGTTGGCATAGGTCTTCTCTCTTTCACCAAGGTCAGATTTATGTCTGCAGCCATTTTCTCTAACCAGTTGTTTGTGTTCTAACTGGGTTATCTCCACTCTGCTGATCTTGCTGTTTTGGCAGGGTCACCAGCATATGCTGCTGGCACAAGGTTGATGGCTTGGCTGTGGGTATCCATGTTCTTCCTCACCTAGGAGGAACCTCCAGCTGTCTGAAACCTACCTGCTGTGCTGGGAAAAAGTGCGGAAACTCTTCCAGAAAAAACAGCCATCTGATGTCCTGTCGAGAGCTAATGTGCAGGAGTCAAATTTGTTATTTGGTCAGCTTGTCAACTTGTCAGTGGGACAGGCTTGATTATAGCTGTCTCTGCTGTTTGTTGGTGATGAACAACAAGGCAAAAAAATTGGAATGGTACATGATTATGGGAAAAGCTACTGAGAAAATGCTGTCAATCCTTTTTGTTCCTAGAAGTCTGTGCACAGTCTCTTGTAATGTTTTTATGCTTGGATGTACATCTGAGTATACAGTTGTATGATCATCTGCATGACTTTTCTTTTTCTCCTTTCTCACAGTGCATGCCAATTAAAGGCCTGGGATTTGTGCTTGGAGCCTACAAATGTATTTGCAAGGCTGGATTCTATCACCCCAACATCTTCTCAGTGAACAGCTTTCAGAGTAAGTGCCTTTGCTTGAATTTAAAAAAAAAGAAAACAGCTAACATTAATAATGCAGGGCTTCTTTTTATCCTTGTCGGGGTTATACAGTAAAATCCCAGTGGTTTGCAAGTCTTGGATTATATAATCACTTAAGGAGTTCTTGCCCTTTGGTTTGTCATTCACAATACTCTTGAGGATCCTGTAAAACATACCCACTTGAAGAGTATTTGATTTGTAAATAAATTTAAAAACATGAAAAGAAGACTTGTTAGGGTAAAATAAAGATTTCTGGTATCTATGCTCAAGCACAAAGATTCTGGAAATTAATCTACTAATTTTGTCTTTGGCCAGAGGAAATGAGAATGCCCTAGCCTCTGGCTTTGTGTGGCTTTTTGTTTTTATTTTACTTCATTTGCAACAGAGAATTCAAAGGAGCATCCAAACTCATGTTGAGAAGGTAACAGAGATGGTTCAGGCCTAGGTGTCTCTGTGACTGTGTGATATGGATGATATGGTACTTAGACCGAGTTGCCCACAGTATCAGTTGATTCTCAGCAGGGAATATAAATTAACTGCATGCCCAAAGTTGATATCTGTTATTTTGACGAAATCTCTGCATAGATTTTGTGCTGAAATTGCTGCAGTTGTACTAGTAGAGCTCCTGCTGCAGTCACAGGTACAAAGTGGCTGCCTGAAGGTGTAACAGGGCATCCTTATCTGACTCCTGCTTTTGGATGTGAATACCGTCCCCAGCTTCTTTCCACCATCCTTTAGCCAGAAATTCATGTCATCAACTCTCTGCTGCAAGAGTGTTTTCTATGAGATGACCAGGGAATGGCAATGAGAAACTTTCACCAAGCTTGGTCCAGGACTTTTTGTATTACAGTTGGATCTCCTATATTGCAGGCCCACGGTCTTAATCGGGTTCCGCGAAGCCCTACTTCTGCATTGAATGGCAGCTCATTAATATGCAAACTTGCCCCACATCCTCAGATGGCTCCCGGGCACTGTTTCAGCACTGTATTGCTGTGTATCGGTTGCTGTGGTGGCCGTGCTGGGGGGGTGGCAAAGCGGCAGAGCCTGCGTGGAGGTGGCGAAGCGGAGCCTCTGTGGCCAGAACAGCATGAGCGGCCAAGCCACTGCCACCGCAGCTGGAACGGCACAGGTGGCTGAGCCACCGTGGCGGCTGTGTAGGTTGATTTGCATATTCATACCACTAAGATATGAAGCTGCAATATGGTGGGTGCAAAGTGGAAGAGGACCAACTGTATCTCCAGCCCTACTTGAAAATAGCTTCCCTCATGTCCGGCAGAGCCAGTGCCAGCCAGCTCCAGGTTAGACCCACCTCTGGCCAAGGCCAGGCCAGTCCAGTCAGGAGTAACAGTAACACCTCTGTGATAACATATTTAAGAAGGGGGGTAAAAAATTAAGGGTAAGAAAAAAATTAAGGGTAGATGAAGTGAGAGCCAGAGAAGAGCTGAGTGAGAACATGTGAACAACAGCACAGACACCAAGGTCAGTGCAGGAGGAGGTGCTCCAGACACCAGAGCTGAGGCTCCCTTGCAGCCTGTGGTGAAGACTATGATGGAATAGCTGTGTCCATGCGGCCTGTGGAGGACCACAGGGGTGCAGGGATCCACCTGCAGCCCATGGAGGAGCCCATGCTGGAGCAGGTGGATGCTGGAAGGAGGCTGTAACCCCGTGGGAGGCTCATGTTGGAGGATGGTCCTGGCAGGGACCTGCTGATCCATGGGGAGAGGAGCCCAAGCTGGAGAAGGATTTTACTGGCAGGACTTGTGGCCTGTAGGGGACCCATGCTGGAGCAGCCTGTGCTCGAAGGCCTGCACCCTGTGGAGAAGTGACCCATGTGTCAGCAGTGTCTGAAGAACTGTTGCCTGTGAAATGGACTCACACTCTAGCAGTTCGTGGAGGACTGTTTCCCATAGGAGGGACCCCATGGGACGCAGGGGAAGGACTCCTCTCTCTGAGCATCAGCAGAAACATCAATTGACTGTAACCCCACTCCTCTCCCCTTGCACCCCTGGGGGAGAGGAGGTAGAACTTGGAAAGAGGAGGGTGGAGGGAAAGGTGTCTTTAAGATTTATTGTTTTGTCGTTCTTAAGCTCTGATCTTGTTAGTAATAATTAATATCCCCACTTAGAGTCTGTTTTGTCTGTGATGGTGATCAGCAAGGGATCTCTTTTATGGTCCTTAACTTATAAAATGCTTCGTTATGTTTTCTCTCCCCTGTCTGTTTGCAGAGGGGAGTGAGAGAGTACAATAGCACAGGTTGTTCAAGTTTACCTGTTGAGTGTTTCCCTTCTCTTTTCACATTGTAAAGTGTTGCAGAAGGCAGTCCTGTGATAGTGTTATTTCTCTGGGCTATGTGAATCTTTCAATAGACTAAGGAGGATGTTTGATTCCTCCTGCAGTGCAGTGAGTTCTGATGGAATTGGGATTTATCTCCTTGAATAAGCATGTTAAAAAAAGTAATTCTTAGATTTTTGCTACTGAACGCACAAAAATAATATGGCTGGAGATCATCACAGCATTGATCATTAAGGGATGAGGTTGATTTTGTTTTGTGTATATGCTTGCTGCATATTAGTCACCTAGGTTTCAACTGCTGTTAACATCAAGAGCGTGGCTCCCCTGGAAGGTGATTTGTCTTCAGATAGGAAAAGTAATTCCTCAGACAAATAACCTTTTTTTCTCCATTTACTGTAGAAGGAAGAGCCTATATACCTAATTTAGAATGGATATTTAGTTCCTAATAGAGTGAAATTTGTCTCAAAAATGTATTTGCATATGCTGATATTTTGGGGTGAGGAATTACTTGATTTTTGATTTGAGCCTCTGTTTCTGTGAGCTAATCACAGACTTATAGAATTAACTAGGTTGGAAAAGACCTTTGACATCACCAAGACATCACTATGACCTGACACTGTCTCATCAACTAAACCATGGCACTAAGTGCCACATCTAGTCTCTTTTTACAGGGAGAGTGACTCCACCACCTCTCTGGGCAGCCCATTCCAATGGCCAATCACTCTTTCTGTGAAGATTTTCTTCCTAACATCCAGCCTAAACTTCCCCTGGTGCAGCATAAGACTGTGTCCTCTCATAATAAAGAACTGCTTTAGTTGATCCAGATGCATCTTTATCTGCCACATTGTATAGATGATTTCAACTAGTGAACAGTGAGACTGGAAATGACTGAAGTACAGCAAATCCCCGCTACATTGCGACCTCTCCATTACGACACCGCTCATTTGCGAGGCAATTCTCTTGCAGTTTTGATTCAACTATTTGCGAGTTTACCCGGCCGACACATGCGCAGTGCCTCTGCTCTGCCGAGAGGTGGTACCATGGTGCCTGTGGGGTGGGACTCACCCCGCCCTGTGGGGAGGGGGCTCACAATGGCGGCACCGTGCCCCCATCCCTGACACGNCCCCCGCGCCGGCAGTCCCCATCCCCGTGCCAGCAGCCCCCACGGTGCCCGCAGATTCTCGGAGGGGGCTTAGAAACGGTTCCCTTTGCTCTCCTGTGCTCAGAGAGTCCAAGGGGAGAAGCAGAAAAGTTCCCGCAGCGCTCTGGAGTGCCGGGGAGTGGAGCAATGGGTGTGGCCTGCAGGCATATTAACGACCTGCACTTCTTTGCGAGTTTAGCTTTTCACGAGGCACATGGCCTGACCCGTTCCTCGCGAAGGATAGGGTATAACTGTAATGAGAAAAATCTGTGGTTCAGAGGAAAGTTGGCCCTGTCAAATAGCTGCATTCCGTAAAAAGAGAAGAGGAAAAAATTACATGGTTAAAATGGGTGTAGTATGTGTTTACTGATTCAAAATTATGCTAACATAGGAATTCCAGACATGAATCCTGCAAGCAGTTTTGACAGAAGCTGTCTGACCTGAAGATCTTTGTGAAGACAGGTTGGTGAAATCTGATGATAAAAGAGATGAAAGTGAATAGAAATATTAATCATTTAGAATGTATTCCTAATGGAATAAAATAAAGAGACAGCAAAGATCTGCAGGTCTTGAGAGATAAGAAAGAAGATAGAAAAAATGACCAGTTTTATACTTCTCTGGGTTGAAAAATTGAATTGAATGTGTTGTGTCGTGAAATGGGAACATTTCTTAGTGATACTGGGATTCTGCTCCATAGCAAAATATGTTAAACTACAGTGGCAGATTGTGCCTGAAGTGTCCGACGTTTTAGTAGGGGAAATGTTCTGCTTTAGGTCCAGATTAATGTTTTGTTTTGAGTTGGGAAGATATCTGTGTCAGATGGCATTGCAGGGATGTTGAGCCCTCTGCACAGTTTACTGGTAGGAAGGCTTAAAAAATAGCTTGTCTGCCTCCTCTGCAAACTCAGCTGTGGCCCTGAATGCCAGGATGCAATGGTCCTGTGTAGGAAAGATTCTACAGATCAGTTGCTTTTCTGTCTTAAAGCAGCACAGTGTTGTTGCTCCCAGGGAGATTGCACATGTTGCAGGTTCCCAAAGAGTGCGTGGGACAGGGGCACAGCTGGAATTTAGGCTGTTCTCTTACTGAATAAGAAACCAGGTAGGAGAGCATTTCGCTTTCAAGCCTGTGTTCATTCTTCAAAACTGACAGGGCCAAAAATATGTAAAACCTTTCTGTTTTTTTCTACATGTGTTAATGAGAACTGTGGGCACTAGTGGGGCACATAATTATTGCTGTATTTCCAGGGTTTCTTTTGTGGTTTGAAATTGATTTTAGAAAAAGTGTATGCAGGTTTTATTAAACTGTAAGCGCTTGAGTACAATTATGCACTTTCTCCTAATGACTAATTTTTAGGTAGCACTATTAGTATAGGTAGGATAGACCAACTGATGACTACTTACATTTTAACATTTCTGGGACACCCTTCTCCAAACAGTTCTGTTCTCTGTCTCATTGGATAATCAGGTTTGCATTGAAAATCCTTAGGAGAACAATAGTGCTTTGTTCAACCTAAAAGTTTACTCTTCAGTAATGCACCATCCGTATATCTATTGCAGAAATTCTGCTCTACTCTTGCTGTTTGGATATAGAAGCTGCCTTGTGCAAAAAGATACTTGCACTAGGAGCGCGTCTTTTGTCTGGATATGGGACTTTGCTGTTTCTAACACTGCTATGATCACATAAAAATTTCCAAGAAGGGTTTACAGTTCAACATAAATTGCCATTTTTTACACCTGCCCTTTGGCTTCGGTTCAACAGAACTCACATGTACTGGTCTTTGCACATATGGAGGTTTTCACTGACTTTAGTGATCCCTGTTTGAGGTGGGGTTTATGACCATGACTGAGGACCAAGTTTTCATGCTAGTAGGTCCAATAACATTCACACTGAGTCATTGCAGCATCGTTGCTGTGACTAGATGTTGTTCCTCATTTACTCTATTATAGAACGGGAGCAGAATCAGTACTTTGTTTTGCTTAGTGCTCATCATGCACTGTGCTTTTTGTGTTCATTCCTTGAGTTCTGACTGGGGTGTGGGATGATTTGTTTTGGGACAGTAGCAATCTCCTGCCCTGGCCCTCAGCAGTCCGTGGTGCCATTCTTAGTTTGCAGAAAGATCTCAGCTGGCAATGTCACAGCTGCTGAGGCATCCTTTGCGTGGCAAAGTGTCCTTAGGAGAGCCAAGGCTGATGAAGAGTTGCCCTCAGGGGACCATTTCAAAAACAGATGGGCCACTCAGACAGAAAAATAAGCTGGGATAGAAGAGGGAAGAACTAGGAAAAAAATATAGTAGAATGGATATAGGTGAAGCAATTTAGCTTTTTGTTTTATTTTATTATACAGTCAGCCCTCTTCTTCTTCGCACCCCCTGGATAGCAGCTTCATATCTTTGTGGCATGATTTTTCAGCAATTAAGGAGGCCTGTTTCGCAACTGTGCCTGCGCAACTTGACACACATGAATATTCACGTTAGGCAGTCATGAATATTCAAGTAAACCCCTGTGCCCTGCTGCGTGGACGATGGGTGCACTGCTCTGCCCATGCCACCCCTGCTCTGAGCGAGGAGGCTTCATGCAGTTATGAAAAATTTACACACTCTCAGGTTAGACGTGTGGTGTCTGAGACTTTCTCAGGTAGTCATCTACCCCGAGTATGGAGAGACCAGGTCTACCCACCCAGAGAGACACTGGGACAGTGGCACGTGCGGCTCCCTACACCACTGTCCCCAGCCAAGTGGAAAAGGGGTTTTACCTGACGTGGTGTGGCAGCGGGTGCTGAGAAGCACTAACACAAACACTGACACACAGCAGGTCAGTGCCAAAACAGTGCCAGAGCGCCGGGGGGCGGTGTGAGAGTGCGGGGCAAATTTGCATATTAATGAGCTGCCATTCTATGTGGACAGAAGGCTACGCGGGTAGGGGGCAAGACCTGCGGTATCGTAGTATTGGAGGGTCAACCGTACTTCATATTAGTTTCTGTCTCTATTCACCAATTCTTTGTTCTTTTCTCCTTCCTTTTTTGCTTTTTTATTTTTTGTTACTGCATATTTTTCTGTTCTTTTTTCCTTTAGAACAGTTCTTTTTTATGCCTTCTTCATTCTCAATATTAACTCTTGCAGCACCGTGTTTACTTCCATTTTTTGTGTGTCAATGCTAAAACCTCTGAAACCTTACACAGAGTAGAATTAGCTTCTTGTCCGTCTACCTGACAAGTGTCTAGAATCTTTTGTCATGTTTTAAGAGGAAAAACTGATTTCCTTTGTTGGAGGAGATGTGTAGTCCCAAAGAACTGCTGAGGTGGGAGAAGGCACAATGAAATCTCTAGCAGTGCTGTAAGAGACAGTAATGTCATGCTTGGATTGGACTGACATTACATTGACTTTGCTGAGTGGGCAGGACCAGACATGAAGGGCAAAAATCTTCAATTATGTAGTGGGCAGCAGTGCCCTGAGACATGCAATCAGGGACAGACAAACAAGCTCCCATTCAGAGGTAAATAAAATGGGCAGTTCTTTTCTGAGATCTTCTTTTAGAGGGTCTTAAAATTTTTATTTCCTTTTGTCAAGGAGGAAAAAACAGTCGGGGAAATTGTTAATAGTTTCTTTACTACATTGGGGAAAATCTCAGGTAGATCAATTTTTTTTTTTACAGTAGGCCTCTGCCTATTCGCGGTTTGCATCTCCATGGTTTCAATTGCGCGTGGTTTATTTTTAAGCAGAAAGTGTGCCTGCGCACGTGTGGATGATGTAGTAAACTCAGCCAGCTCATGAATATGTAATGAACTTGTGAATATGTAAATTAGCCCCACCCATAAGCCACTGTGGGCGGGGAGGGAGCATGGAAAGGAACTGTGAGCTGCATGCCCTCATACCAGCAGGGACACCATATATTTCCACCATTTAAGGGTTTCTGTAACACTGCGCTCCTCCTGCCCGTGTGGTGGGGATGGAGGGGCAAAAATGCCGGGCAGCAGTGCAGCAAACATGGCGCAGCCACCCTTAGCACTGTGGGGCAGTCAAGTGGTCACTGGGGTGTTGAGGGGTATGCATCTCTTGTATAAGCTTTACACATTGTGATTTCCTTGCCAGTGGAGCTGCAGGGAAAACCCACAATGTGAGTTTAAAGTCCCCCTATCCTTCAGGACACCGTTTTGCTGTCTGCTTATGTCACAGCCTGTGGAACTGTGTGCTGAGGAGCTTGGGCTGCCTGGCAATAACATAGCCCCAGCTCCCAGCTGTGGCAGCAGTGCCTGCAGCTGCATCGGGGGCTCTGTTCAGTGTCCCTGTCAGCTGGGGCAGGGAAGTGGTGAGCACGAGGGCATCAGACCCTGTAGAGGGGCAGGCAGAGCCTGGCCGAGGCCACAGCTATTGCAGGGTCCTGGCGTGGGGAGAGGCAGCCCGGCTGCCTGCACAAGCTGGGTGGCACTGCTGCAAAGCGGGGGAGGGAGCGGGGACAGCCAGTTCCTTTGCATTGCCAGAAAAAAACAAACAAAACAAGTCCCCCAAAACTCCTAAACAGAACAGCCAACCAAAGAAATGGGGATTGACACATGGCCAGCCAAGCTCTGCGTAACCTCATGGATACGTAGATAAGCCACGAGCCAGGCAGGGAAGGGTTACCATGGTTACTGTGCCTGGGATGGCCTTTCAGTGGCACATGGCACTGACACATCCCCACCCATCCCGGTGCCCCCTCCCTTTTCTCAATCTGACCCCGCTCCATTACGTTGCATTCCTGGAAAAAAAAACCAAATGAAACAAAAGGACTTGCCCAGAAACAAAACTGCAGTGACTGTGTCAGCCTGCAGGCCCTGTGGGTACATGCCAGCCCGTGCATCCTGGCTCCTGCCGGGTTTCAAAACTTGGAGAAGGGGCACCATGGCAAAAGCAAGGATTCCATGGCCAGAACAGTCAAAAGGCATTTCTATCGGTTTCTGGCTGTGACCCCAAGCCACCAAAGCCCAGCTTTACAAGGTGAGAGGGGAAGCTTAAGTCTTTTCCCCAGAAGGCGCAGCCTGTATAAGGACGGGGGGGGTTCGCCAGCACCTACCTGGAGCCTGGACTCCCCAGGCGCAGGTGGCGCATGGCTGCAAGACGGGAGTCCAGGGTAGAGACGGCAGCAGATGTGTCCGCTCCTCTGTGCGGCAAGTGCTGTGGATATGGGGGTTCCCAGTGGAGCCTCAATTGCTTGAGAGGGAGAGGGAGTGGGGAAAGCTTGTTCCGTTGCATTCCTGGGGAAAAAAACCAACAAGCAAAACGTGCCCCAAACAAAGCAGTGATGCCTGTTGCTTGCATCACAGCGCGCTCCTGAGCGCTGGCTGTGTGCATCGCAGGCCGTTTGACAGTGGTGACTATCCCAGCTTGTGCAACTGTGCCTTCCATCACAAAGTGCCACCCATGCTGCCACCACACCCAGCACCATCCCCATTCCTCAATGGTCTATCAGGGTCCTGCTCTGGAGTGGCACACGAGCTACCCTGGATTTGTCACAGTAGTGTAGCATGGCGCCTCCACCATGTTTGAACACAAGAGACACACACACCAGCCACCAGAAACCCTGCTAAGCCCCAGCATGGCAGAAATAAACAGTGGCAGGAGGCTCTGCACCTGATTGGCTCCTCTGGGGGATGGTCACTGGCTTCAGGGCTCCCAGCAGTGCCGGCTCCTATGGGGTTTCTTGGAAACATAGCTCTGGTCCAGAAGCTGGGATTCTGTGGCCAGGAAGCAGCAAAAGGCATTTCCTTTGCTTTCCAGAGGTGCTACACAGTGTGTGGTGCTCCCAGGACCGCCCTCTAGAGCTCATTAGTGGAGGGGGCATGGCTACAGGTGGGACTTAATTGAATATTCATGAGCTCACTGTTGTGTTTCACTGGGTTCATGGAGCTTGCCGGGACCCATTTGCCCTTGGAAACTGGTGCCTGACTGTATTTTCTTATATTAGCTATAAAATGAAGAACCATTCCAAAGTAAAAAAATATTCACAGAAAAAGCATTTGTAACTGACAGTGTAGAAAGTGAAGAAGATTTGTATTGATGATCTTGCTTTTTATACAGCAGAAAACATGATACCAGACACCTCCAAACAAAGGCTTTGTGATGTGTTATGAAGTCAAATATGTGGGATATTTACTGCAACATGCAACTGTTTATTGGCTGTTATACCTCTATTATATGATTATATATTATTATATGATTATTATATGATGAGCATATATATGAAGAAACTCCTATTCATGATTCAGACAAGAAAATACTTGATAAAATGGATTGAAATATATTTACAACAACTTTCAAGGTTGAACATTTCAGAAATAAAGTAAATGTATCAAGTTTAGGACCATGCAGAATTATCAGGACATATTCATATATTATTTGTGACAAGTAATTTCTTAACTGTAGGTTTTAAATTTTCTTTTTTCAGTGTGTAAGTTTTTACACTGCAAATAATTTATTTATTTGACACAATAAAAATATATTAACCAATGGCTCACATGGCTCAGAAATGTGAGATTTTAAAGAGATTAAATAATCTTTTTGGAGATTGGCTAATTGAAGAGCGACTCTACAGAAATTCTAAAGAAACAGGTGTGTGGTGGAAAAGCCAGTTGTCATGAGTACAAATGTTGAAGAAATCAAGTGGCAAACTTGAACAGTAGGTAAGGCACTCTTGATTTGGATATGAAGATGGGAGATGGGATTCTGTGACTTCTGTCTGTGACAATACAGTGTGGATCTGTTGCTCTAGCTGTAATTAAGAAAACAGGGATCTAATGTTAGATTTGGAGGAGGTGGTTTCTTGTAAAGCTTTTAGAATGATAATGGGCTGAGGTCTATGCATGGTTGCTTTGAAGTGGAGTTCCAGTCCCAGTATATATTCATGATTAGTATTCCTTAGAAGTTCTCCACCTTCTTGCCATGCTCAAGCATAGTTATTTTCCAGCATTTCCACTCCTGCCTTCCACAGTGTGGGTCAAAAAGGCACAAGATCTCTTCTTGCTGCCTGCTTGTACCTAAGCAAATCTGTCTATCAGCATGAGTCAGAGCTACTCTGCTGTATTCATGTTTCCAACATCTTTGTTTAGAATAAACCTCCAAAGAGAAATTCACGATCTTCATGAGAAATACCATCTTGTTCTCTTCCCACTACACGATGCAGGAGCAAAACTCTCTACACTGAGGATGAGAAGCACAGGACTGCTTGAATGGCATGCCAAGTAAACATGCCTGGGTATATGGCCTCTTGTCCCTTTTCCAGGCTTTGCCTGTTAGCAGATGTGTGCTAGTGTGTGTTACATAGGTTTGAAAAGGCAAGATGTAATTACCCTTGTAGATATTCTTCTGTTTCAGATGTATCAAGCTGAAAGTCTGAAGAGAGTTCTGTAAGCCCATGTGTATGTGCAACGTCAGTGGAATAAGCTGTCTCTTGAATTAAGACTAAACAATGGATGATTTACTACAGTCGGCCACTGGTTATCACGGGTGCACAGGTCCAGATTGACACTGCGAGCGCAGTGAATCATGAAGAGAGCGAATTAATGAATATGCAATTAAGCACCACCCATCGCCCTGCCACCTCAGCTCCTGAGGGGGGAGGGCATTCCTGGGACTGCCCCACACCCTGTTCCTCCTCAGGAAAGTGAAGGAAATGCCTTTTGCTGGCTTTTGGACTGGAGCTGTGTTTCCAAGTACAGAAACGCTGCAGGAGCCAGTGCTGCTGGGAGCCCTGGAGCCGGTAAATGCTCCCCCAGCAGAGTCGAATGGGTGCAGAGCCTCCTGCCACTGTTTATTCTGTGCCGTCTTTATGCTGAGGCTTCTCAGGGTTGCTGGTTGTTGGTGTGTGTCTCGTGTTCCAACATGGTGGAGGCGCCATGCCACGCCACTCCAACAAACCTGGGGCAGCTCGTCCCTGGCCACCATCCCATGCTGCTCTGGAGCAGGATCCTGTTGTGGGAGGGTTGGGGAATGTTGGTGGTGTTGGGCACAGCGGTACCGTGGGTACCCTGGCACTCTGTGACAGCAGCCACAGTCACACGGGCTGGTTTGCACCCACTGGTCTGGGCAGGCTAACATAGTTGCTGCTTGCAACCAGATTGCAATGCACCCAGCCAGTGCTCAGGAGAGGGCTGTGATACAAGCAAGGCTGCGACACGGGTGCTGATCCAGAGCACATAGTCACCTCTGTGTTGTTTGTGGTGTTAGTGTTCTGTTTGGATTTTCTTTTTCTGGGAATGCAACAGCACTGAGTGGAGGCCTTTACCCTCTTTTGATTTCTCTTTAATAAATTTTCCTTTGTGTCAAGGGCGGTGGTGCGGGCAGAGCTGAGCCAGGGTGCAGAGTCAGGGCAGCTGCAGAGGTTCTGCTCGCAGTTTGTTGCCTAACAACCAGATGTGCAGCTGTGTTCCCAGATGCAAGGGCTACAGTGACCTTCACCAAGCGTGTGCAAGCAGCGCTGGTTGCCACCGTGGCATGGCTGGCGGCTCTGATCTCCCTTTCCCTGTAACAGCACACATTTTCCCCGAAGTGCACATGGTTAGCAGCTTCACTGGTTGTTCGTGCTGTGATGTCAAATGTGACTGCCGTTCGCCAGCCTTGGAAGGGAGGGCAGAAGGGGAAACCTCTGCTGTGCTGAGAGGGAACATCTTGGCACAGCAGAGGTTTCTTTTTCTGACCAACCCTCTGGAATGGGAGCAGAGCTATCCCAGGAGCGGGGTGTGATCAAGACTTTCAGGATAGAAGCCACATCTCCAGCTATCATATCGGAGGCTTTGTTATTCCCCCGGTCTCCAGCGGCATAGGTCTCTTTAACGTCAACTCAACTATCCAGTTGAGAGTGGGGACCCTGGGGCTGCGANGCCAGTGCTCAGGAGAGGGCTGTGATACAAGCAAGGCTGCGACACGGGTGCTGATCCAGAGCACATAGTCACCTCTCTGTTGTTTGTGGTGGAAGTGTTCTGTTTGGATTTTCTTTTTCTGGGAATGCAACAGCACTGAGTGGAGGCCTTTACCCTCTTTTGATTTCTCTTTAATAAATTTTCCTTTCAGGATAGAAGCCACATCTCCAGCTATCATATCGGAGGCTTTGTTATTCCCCCGGTCTCCAGCGGCATAGGTCTCTTTAACGTCAACTCAACTATCCAGTTGAGAGTGGGGACCCTGGGGCTGCGACAGAAACGGAATGGGCAGCCCTTACCAGGGACAGTAGCCATGGCAGGGCAAGCCGGTGAAAGCACTGGGGTGGGTCGGGATGTGCTGGTACCCACCTGCCCCTGCCACTAACAGCCAATCCCAGGCAGAGTAGCCATGGTAACCCTTCCCCGCCCAGCTCATGGCTTATTTACATATCCATGAGCTGCACTGCCACCAGGCATTGGCAAGTGCTGAAGGGTTTGTGGCCCTGCCGCAGTGTGGAAGTGGACACTGGAAGCCGAGCAGGCTGACACAGTCACTGCTTGTAATTGAGTTGCGTATACCCAGCCAGAGCTTGGGAGGGGGCTATGACGCAATCAAGGCTGTGACACACGCATGCAACAAGTTCTTTCTCCTCTTCCCTCTCCTCCCCTCTCTCCTCACCTTCTCCTCTCCCCTCGCCCGCCCTGCCCCATCCCAGAGGACAGCCCCCTGCCCTATCCAGCCAGCCACACCCCAAGGTCGAGGTGGTCTCCCTGCTGTCGATTGTTTTAAGTGTTTCTTACATGGCCACAAACATCTCCTGTATTAAAAACAAAGTACGTAGTGCTGCCTTGAGGGAGCTTTAATTTTGGTGCTTGCTCCCTCATAGCTGCTGCGGCAGCCCCAGGGATCCCACGTCTGCCACTGCACTGCCATGCCCAGAAGTGGCGCCTTGGCCATGCTGCCTTGGTGCCACCTGCCCAGTACCTGGGTCCTGGTTACAGAGTGATGGCAGTGGTTCCACTTCCCCTTAAACAGTGCAAATGGATGGTGCTCAGGGACTGGTGGGCATGAGGACCAGGGCTCATTTATGTATTCATGAGGTCATTCTATATTCATGAGGTGTTTGAGTTCATGGTGTTATCTGTGCTTGTGCAGATCCCACTTTTTTCACTGAAAAATCAATCACGAACAATTGAAATTGAAAAAATGAGGACTGTGGATAACTGAGGGCTTACTGTATTTTCACTGACAGAGGAGAATTTTGATTGAAGAAATTGTAGCAGTTCTTAAGTCTTATGAAAAGTGAGAGGAGTAAATGGTATGCATTTTAACATACCATTGATGTGGCCTCAGCCAAATTCTCTTGTTTCTTTGAGCTCCTAAGACTGTCTGGCTTGCAGTAAATATTTTCAATAAATCATTTCCCCCTCTTACTTAATAATCTTTTTTTGCCCCCTTTCACCCTTTTGCTCCATTAATTGCCTGTAGGGTAAGCAGCTTTAGAGGATTTTTTCAGGTGAGTGTTCATGGATCAGAAAAAGTAGGAATCCTTCTACACGTGCTGTTGATAGTTTCACTTTGATGGGTGAGACATCGGCTCAAGAACCATAGATGTGTGCTTGTGTGCGCAATGGAAAATTGTATTTAGTGCAAGTGCACTGGTTTTGCTTTGGGGACAGAGTAGTGCAATCATGCAACAGCCTGGTTCTTATTAATTAAGAAGGGTTTTATCTAATTTGAAGCTCATTAATTCACTAAATAGCATCTTTATGAAATGGGTCTGCTCTTCATCTGTCTGTGTGAAATCCTTTCCTTTTTCTCATATCTTTTAAGTACTTTTTTCCCCATTCAGAATTCTCCTTCATAGAATTTCCTGTGCAGATTTAGCCCATTTTAAATATAACAGGAAAGCCTGTGATGTTTAATAAGTTCAGTTTTCCTCATGTATAAATTAATATGCATTTTTTGGATGTTATAAAGGAGGGTGAAGTGAGAAAAGTGGCACTGGCCAAGCTACTTTATAACCTAATGAGGGAGGTAAACTAAGAGGGAAGGGGAGCCCAGGAGAAATCTGGTTTGCTTCTGTCTGGATCCACTCCCCATCCTGTACAACTAAATGTGTCTCCCCTTGCCTTTCTGATACTTTCAGGAAAGGGTGCAGGAAATCGCTTTTCAGTTGGTGAATTGTCAGAGGAAGTCTACACCTGCCTACCCTGCAGAGAAGGATGTTCTTACTGTACAGATGACACTCCCTGCTATGCACAGGAGGACAAGTATTTACGACTGGCCATCATCTCATTCCAAACGCTCTGTATGCTGTTGGACTTCATAAGCATGCTGGTGGTCTACCATTTTCGCAAGGCAAAGGTAAACTGACATGTTTTACTTTGATATTTCTGCTCGTTGTGGGGTACAGACTCATTTATCTTATGTGTATAGCATCTCATTTTGAGAGTCAGTTTCTCAGGTAAGGATCTCAGCTCAAGGGGAGGACGGGGTTTCCAAATAGGAATGTTTTCCTAAATTGTTTATGTAGTTTTGGAAAAAAAAATGTTGAGCAATTTGTGTCTTCTAATGAAATATGCTTACAATTATAGACGTTCACTGAAAATCTTGTAACATGGAAGATTTCTTGGAATCTTACTATTACCTGAGTAAATGCAGAATATTCTGTAGCACTTCAAATTTACTAAAAGGAAATTAATTCAAGCTGGCATATATTCACTACCTACATTGGGGAAATGTAGGTGTGCACACAGTATGCTACATTGTTAAAATTAATAGCTTCATTCACTTTCCATAACAAGATAAGCATTTCCATTTCGGTTTTTGGAATGCTTGATCCCACAATCTTCCTAATCCTGCAGGGTCTGTGGTACAAATGCATTGCTCATTTTGAAAGATTTTAATATCCTGGCAGGAAATCACAGAACAAGCAATGTCATTCTTTTTTTTTTTTTTCTTCCTCTTCTGTTTCTGAAAGAGTCTTTGTATTTAATGATATTGCATAAAATCATTCAAATTGCATTTATAAAGTTTTTGGTTACAAAATTTTGTTGTAGGCATCTCTTTAGTTACTTAACATTAACTTAGCAGAAGAACTTTTTCCAATTATGTAATGTTTTAGCCTGGCAATGGTACTCCATTAGTGTCATAGACAACATCATGAAAGAACATTGTGAATGAAAACTTTATTTCTAGACCTACCAAGTGATATGCAGCTATTGTAGGTTTGGCTTGGTTTTTTTCACACACTGAAATACTGTTTTTTGAGAAATTTCTATAATTTTTCACAAATAACTTGAGATCAGACATGAATAAAATTGTATACACTTTTGCACTTGTACAGTTACTTATGTTCTGATATACTATTTACTAAGTAAAAAGAAAGATACGTATTTATTAAACATACTACAGAAATCTTGTATTTCACAAGATCTACCAGTAATGAAAGATGTTTTTACCTTTGTGATGAATAATCAATTTTCCAAGTTAACCTAGGACTAAAAAACCAGATGTGATCTAAATCTTTAATACCAAGGCAATACTAAAGGGGCAAATGGGCAAATAAACATCTTTGCTTTTTTTTAATAAGAGCTTTGAAGTAGCTATGAAAAGGTTTGAGCTTACTTTTTTCCCCAGATTCCCTCTTACCATTGGAAATCATGACATCTGAGCAGCATAAAACAAAGCATTCTTTCTTGCAGAAAGAAGAGTGATGCCTTTGAGACTATGCAATTCATTCATTTGGCCAGAGATGGATTCAATTATAATTTTGCTACCTTAGGAGAGAGTTGACTTTTTTCTAAATGTGTATCTCATGAGAAAAAGGGAAGGAAATATGAGTAAAAAAAAGTAGTATAGTGATTAACAAACCCTTCCATTATGATTGATGTTTTCAAGTAATAGAAACTGATTTTCCATTGTTTTTCATGTCATTCAGCTGAATTTTTCTTGGATATTCCTTTAATGTTCTTTATCTTGTTGGTACAGCATGATTTCATAAAGAAAAAGATTTTGTGTGTTTACTGTGAAATGAAAAGCTGTATGGAGGACAAACACACTGAGAACGATGAGTGTTTGCATAAGAAAACTGCTGGTTACATTGAGAAATGACATAAATTTGGAGTGAAGGAGGAAAACTAGTAGCTGACTAGGGACTCCCTTCTGCCAAGGCAGAAAGTATTGAAAATGAAAGAAACATATTGAAATATATTCAAAATATCCGCCTTTTTGAGAATTTCCAACTGTTAGTGAATCAAACAACAATTAGGTTAGTATATGTGCCTGTGATTAAATTTGGTGTGTTTAGCTGCTCATTTCCATTGGGCTGTGTGGGTGTCAGAAAAGAGCTTTGCTCCCACATGTAGCACTATAATGTTCAAATAATTACAAAACGTAGTTTTCAATACAACGTTTTAACAGAAAAAACTGTTTACAGCTACCATATCAAGAAATAAACTTTGAAGTGTTTAAAAGAGCAAAAGAAGGGGGTTGAGAATAAAAGGACGTTAAATTAGGGTCCCAGGACTGAAAAGAACAAAGAGTAGATGGTGGCATTTTGGTACATTTGTTGATCAGTAAAATCAGAAGGCAAGTGGGATCAGGTTTCCCCTTTAGTAAAAGTGACTGTGAAAGACTTCTCAGTGCTTACATGTCATGGAGGCTCCTGGCTTCAAAAATCTAAGGTCCTGAGGAGTTAAGGTCTGCCAACAGAAAGCACTTTGGAAAGGAACACCCCAGACACCTTGACCATGAGATACTGGCTGTTTAATACAGTCATACCCCAGTATTTGTGGATTACAAGTCTCCTATGGGTCCCATGAAACCTTTAATCTATGAATACAGGTTGGGCATTAACATGGCAAATTATTGCCCGACATACGGCAACTTTGGAACACTGCAACATCCCAGGCTGCTCCATGGCAGTGAGGAGCGTAGGAGTCAGGGTTTTTTTTCTTTTTCCTGCAGGAGCTAGCACTGGCAGGAGTGCTTTGTCTATGAATATGAGGCGATGAATATGCGCATATGCGCTGGCAAGTCCACCATGGCTGCTGCAGCCCATATGGCCAGTGGGTCTCTGTGTTACAGTTAAAGACTTCCTGACTCCTGGCAGGGCCAGCCGGGGCCAGGGCTGCCTGCCATGGCAGTGCGGGACCACACTGCCCCACAGAATTATACACTGTGCTGTGAATAACTGAGTAAGGACTGTGGGAAAAATTTCTGTGAATATGAGAAGATGCGAATATGACAGCATGAATAACTGAGGTATGAGTGTAATTCAGCAGAATAATGATAAAGATCCATGGAGATCCTTTAGATCGTGATGGAAGTGACAACCTTTGTCTCAAAAAATCAGCATATCAGTAGGAGCAGATACTGATTGTAAGTATTTTAGAGAAGTGAAGAAATACTTCAGCTGTTCATTTCATACTGGTTGGACATCTTATGACCAAGAATTATTTCCACTAATGGAATTGCCATTGGCCTGTAACAAGCCAGATGATCGGCTTCAAAAAGCTAGGCTTCTGTTTAGAAGAACCTTTACAAGTCTCTGAAGTTCTAAGTGTCTTCTTTTAGAACTTCTTAAGGTTCCTCTGAAGAATCCTTTATAGACTTCTGAAAGAACTCCAGAAAACTGCTGAATTATTTACTGTGGGATAAGCTACTGCTTATATTAATAGCAACAAAAGAAGAATGGAAGATAAGAAATGTGACATCTGTGTTATAAAGACTTCCCATAATGCTGGCAAGAACTGAGGATCAGTAGGTCCAACTTAAACACTTGGAAATTCATATAAATGGTAATAAAAAATAGAACTACTGGTTCCATGGATAAGTGTGGGAAGTCGACTTTTGTGAGAATGTGATGCCCTACAAATGTATTTATAGCTCTGTGAAGATGGATTATAAGCATGTGGATACAACAGTACTTTTTCCAAGATCTGCCACCAAAAGCTCTTAAAAGTTGTGATCTCAAAGGGCTAGGTGAGCTACTCTACTTGTAGGTAACCAAGAGATGACAGAGGAAAAGACAGCATAGGAAATATGGTATAAAGTCACATATAACAAGGAGATGTTTATATGTGAACATGTATTCATGGTTCCTCTTAAGGTATCATTAGAGGGTATTCAAGGGATCTCTCAAATAGTTAAAAAAATGAAGTAGATGTGTTACACAATTTTTAGTAGCTTTTTGTCACTCATTGGTAGAAAAGAAATATAAAGCGATTCAAATAGGGTTTTGAAGGAATCATGATGTGTATTTCTAGGATGTTTAAACACAGTGGTTTTGGTGAAATAGCCATAATTTTATTGTTGGAAACTGAGAAGGATCACTCTGCTATTCATTAATAATGCAGCATGGGCCATGAGATGGGTTAGGACACTAGAGTCTGAATCAGAAAGCCATTCTTTTGCTCTTGGCAAGGGTCATTAAATTAGATTTCACGCCCCTTCTTGAAACCTTTTCATTACTCATATAGATTTGCACATTTGATAGGTGGCAAAACAAAATTCAGCTTGTTCATCCAAAACACACTTGGTCCAAAATAGTGGTATCACTCACCAATCTGACCATTGCCAACTGTAAATGAAACAGCAAATTAATGACTTTAAGAAGTTAGTCTGAATTGGCTAACAATACAAACGGGAACAGCAGAAAGATACTGTGAGAAAACTCAGATCGATGCTAATGAATTCATTTGAGGCTTTGTCAAACACAGGTTAAAGTGACTCAGCAGCCCTGAGATCAGCTCAGCAGCAATGTTATTAAACTGCAAGAGTCTAACTGGAGAAAATTGCAGGCAGAAAATGTGGCCCTTTGCCAAGAGAGGGGAGAACTCCAAAATGGTAAGAATAAAAAATAATTGGAAGGTGGCACAGAAGGAGCAGCAGAAGCTAAACCACTAGTGAAAAGCATTTTAGAGAAAGACAGAAAAAAATGAAAAATGTAATAGATAATGGAGATTCTACTGCTATAATGGGAAAAGATAGAGAATTTCAGCAGGCAAGAAAATGGAGGAAATGTGCCAAACTAAGAGAAAAGAGGAAAAAGTATTCACAGGGAAGGGAAAACAGATGTGTGGATCACTTGAAGAAATCTTTATTCTAGACAACCCTTGTACCAATCAGTAGTGAAAGCTGGAAATCCTGAGCTTGGCATTGACACAAGTGCAAGAGGCTGAAAACCTCCAAGATCATAAAACTGTGTGAAATCCCATCAGAAAAGCTGACAGCACCAGTTTAATGATACTGACACAGTTGTGTTATGAAGTCTGGGAAAAAGAGATTTTTTCCTCAGCAGTGGAAATGTTGGAGTTCTGTTACACGGTTCCAACAGGGTGATCTTGATAGCTAGTGCACTTGGGAAGATGGTAAGACTACTGCAGTATAAGAGAAGTAAAAAGACTGGATGCAAAACAAGAAACAGGTTCAGTGCTTTTGATGGTCAAGATAATGTGTCTTAGCAATGCTTGAGAAGTCTGTAAAGGAATAGGCTCCTCTTATTTCCTTGGTTTTTAAAAGACTTTGACAAAAGTCTAAGAGGATCTTACAGAACAACTTTCAGCCCTACCAAGTCAGAGCATCATGGCTGTATGCAGAGGTACAAAACATTCTCTAAGTTGAACAAGTAGGGAACAACAAATCAGCTCATGGAGGGCGTTAGCAAACATCTTTATGTGCTGTGGCATTGTTATTGGTAATGTAAACATTACCTCTAAAAACACATCCACAAAGTATGAACCTAAGCTAACAGAAGTAACTGGCCAGACAAAGACAGAATCATGGATGCTAAAACAAATACTCTGAAAAATTAGAAGGTGAACAGTGATTTTGTAAGAAAAAGCATCAACAAAATAGGAGAATTTGTCTAGGTGAGTAGTGTTACATGAACCAATGGAGAGCACAAACAGGGAATGACCAACTGCAGTGTAAGGTAAGGGTAGCAAAGCTACCAGAAAGAAATCGAATATTTAAAGAATTATAAAACCCAGATTTTTTTAAAATTTCAAAGTTAACATAGAGTTTCAAGGGCTAAAACTGTACTAGAGCCTTGAGAGGAAACCAGCTGGATTGTAAACATGTTCTTGTAAAAGTACTGGACTGTGGAAGGACATTACCTGCAAAGAACCTAAAGGGATCATCAGTTATAAGGCTGCCTTTTCAAATGAATCAGAAAGAAGAGCTGAAAATAACTGACCTTTGTATAGCAGCCTATCAACTCAAACATGGAGCTATCAGGTCAGACACAGCTGCTGTGAGCAATTGTAAGTACCCTTAAAAATACTAAGAATTAAAAAAAAATGCTTACAAAAAAAACAGAGAAGCTGATCACACCCGTAGCGTGGAAGAGGCTAATTGGTCCTTTGGTGATGATGGAGAAATGACAACATGACACCAACCTTGACTCACAGAAGGGTCTTATTTGCTCAGAGTTCTCATTCAGATCAATGCTAAAGGCTTCAGAGTAGTTGCACTAAAGCCAGACTACTTTGCCATCATCTCTCGTCATCATGCACAGTGGAGTTGCCAGGTTCTGAGAATGCAGGAACTGAGGGCGAGCGTGGGAGGAAAGCTTTGGTGGAACTGGTCTTTCCATCTTCCTAACATGTCTGTGGCCAACATCTCTGGATGCAGCATCTCAAGGTAAAATTGGCAGCAATGAGAACACTGGAAAAGGTTGTTTTAAACTCTGAAAAATAAAAGTGCTTAGAGGAGAGTCTTAAAAACAGCAGTTTAGAATGGTGTTGTCATATGGCATTAAGCGTGATGAAGGACTGTGATAGATCCCATTGGAAGGAAGGGCTTTGCCCAATTCAAGACCATTTCCACTCCCAAATATTAGAAATTTATAATTAAATGACGTTTTTTATACTGGTCTTTCCCCCCCCCCCCCCTTTTTAAACACTCAAGAACTTTTGGAA
>WEKX01001871.1:446015-483473 GCA_013390025.1 Pitta sordida
TACTCCACAGTGGCATCTTGATGTGCTTATGCCTGGATTCCTTTCATCTTTGGTGCACATTCTGCTTTTTTCTCCCTAGACACCAATTTCTGACATTTCAGCTGAAGTGGAAACTTGATAGAGGGAAGAGATCTTATGAAGATTGAACAACTCCCTTTACATGCTGTACTGGTGGGCATACCTGACAGTTCATTCAGCATATACACATTCTCTGCAGTTCTTTATACACCCTTTCTTCATTATTTCCTGGCACAAGAATCTAGTTTCTTGTGATTTCTCAGGAAGTTTATTGTAGTCATCAGGTATGCAACTTTAAAGACATTGCCAGTGTTTTTTCTCAAAACTGTTGTTTTTAGTGGAATTCTCATTTCATTTATTCATAAAGCATAACTCATAAAATGCCCCTTCCCATTTTTATGTGTAGTTGAGATATGCCATTAAGGATGCTGTACTTTTTAAACTGTCACATAAATAATTACAGAGTGCCTCAATTGCAGAGAAGAAGTATAGGGGCTGTTAGCCTGTGGCAGCATTTGAGTCTCAAGGATGATATATTGTCTGCTGGAGTTTCCAAACACAGCAGGCATTAGTGGGCAAGGCTGCAATTGTGGTATTGCCCTGCATTTGCAGGGCGTTGTGGCATTCACTGTGGAAGCCCAAAGGTTTCACATCTGTATGTATTTGCATTCTGATACATGCTTTAGAGACATTAAGTACATGTGAATAGAAAAATAAACCTAATTCCACCATAGGCACTTTAGGTCTAATGAAAAACTGAAGTATGAAGAAAATAAAGATCTAGATTTAAAATATACTTATTGATTTCAGTTCAACCTCATAAAGAAGAGCTAATGAGAAGAGCGGGGCAGTAGGAAGCACAAAATGTTAGGTACAGTGTTGTCTAGACAGGGTCTACTCCTAATGGACAAGGTTGGTCTTAAAAATAGCTTCTCATCAGTAGATCTAGGGATTCAAAAGCTACAATCTTCTCTATAAATCTTTATATTAAGCCACTGCTTGTCTCTACAAAGTTGAATTGCAAAACTCCTTAGGGCTCATCTGGAAAACATTTCATGATTTTTCAAGAATTGCACTGCCTTCAAAGTGACACGAATCAACTGTGGACTGTGGCGTCTTCTCCGCTTTGATGTCAAAACTGATTCCTGGCTTTTGCTTTCTTAATCTTAATGTCTTCTTGTTTAACATCTTGCATTGCTATATTCTGTTCCACCAGTACTTTACAAAGCACTACAACACAGAAACCCAAAGTTCAAATGAAATTAGTGTAGAGTGTTGTCCAAGAATATAGCTGTGCCAAGACACATGACTGGAGTAGCCTTGAAGGTGTATGTATGTTTAATTGTATTACATGATGATTTCACTTTTAAAATAATGAAAAATAAAGGTAATCGAGTTCTTGAATTCCAGCAAATATTTTCCAAGAACGAGAACCATTACAGCATAGTATAATTTTTCAAAGCTGTTTTCAGAGCTACAAATTGAACTGAGCAAACTGCTAGGGTTTTTTGTTGTCTATTACGGTTTAATTATTGCTGAATCTTGTATTTGTAACCCTTGTAGGGTAGCTGAGTAGACCAAATTGTCACATGATAATAAGTTTTCCCCATTGATTCTCTTTGATGCAGTAACTTCAGGACAATTGCGTTTACCTGAAGTTTCATTTGTATTTGTGAATGGGCATTAACAAATTTGCTGGGAAGAGAATTCCTATCAAGTCAGCAGAATAGCAGTGGCATTATTTATTTATCCCGCTGTTTGTCTTGGAGTTGTATCCTGCTGTGAACCTTCCTTGTACAATCAATAGCAATAGCAAAGTCCCTGATGGCTTGCACAAGGTCTTTGGCATGCCTTCCTTTCCAGGAGCAGACTTTTGTCTGAAGCAGACCTGTCTCTTTGTTGTAAGGGTCTAAGTGTAGGCTCAGAGGAACTATTCCAAGCATATGCCAAATCTGTAGCGGAGGGACTTTGAACCAGGAAGACATGCAGAATTTTGTAGTGATGATCATTTGGTATATGAGCACTTTGTCTTTGGGAAGAAAAATATTTGGCCAATAGACAGGGCCAAGGATGGAGACTGGAATGTGGGTTTTGGTGCAATTGGGATTTGCATTCTGGAGTGCCAGTGCCTGGATGTTTTGATGTTGAAAAACCAGTACAGTTGGCCCTCGAATACCATGGTACCGTGGGTGTTGTTGCCCTTCTGTGAAGCTCATTAATGTGCAAATTTGCCCCACCCTCTCACACCGTCCCCCCGGCACTCCAGCGCTGTTTCGGTACTGCCTTGCTGTGTATCGGTGTTTGTATCGGTGCTTCCTGGCGCCCGGGGCCACCTCACACCAGGAAAAACCCCTTTTCCTCTTGGCCAGGGACACTGGTGCAGGGAGCCGCCCACACTGCTGTGTCTCTCTGGATGGGTTGAACTGGTCTCTCCGTACTTGGGGTAGATGCCTACCCTAAGAAAGTCTCAGACACCATGTCTAACCTGAGAGTGTGTAAATCTTTCATAACTGCATGAAGTCTCTTCACTCTGAGCGGAGCGGGGCAGGCGTGGCACCGGGGGGACCTGCTGTAGCCTTCTCACTCGGAGTGGAGGGGAGCTGGGCAGGTGTGGTGCAGGCACGGTGCGGGCGGACCTGCTGCAGCTGCCCTGCTCTGAGTGGAGCAGGGCAGGCGCAGCGCGGGCATGGTGCCAGGTGAGCTGCTGCAGCCCCCTCACTCGGAGCAGAGCAGAGGGGAGCAGGGCAGGCGTGACGTGGGTGCAGCACTGATGGAACTGCTGCAACTGCCTCCCTCTGAATGGAGCAGAGCAGAGTGGGGCGGGCTCTGCTCGAGCGGACCTGCAGCAGCCACCTTGCTCCGAGTGAAGAGGCGCCGGCGTGGCATGGACAGAGCAGTGCACCTGTGGTTTGTGCAGCATGGCGTAGGGGTTGATTTGAATATCCATGACTGTCTAATTTGAATATACATGACTGTCAGTTCACGCAGGCACAGTGACGAAACAGGCCTTAATCGCTGAAAAATCATGCCACATAGAGGTGAAGCTGGTATCTGGGAGATGTAAATTGGAGAGGGCTTACTGTATAACTAAGGAAAAGCACTTAAAAGATGAGCAAGTATGTTTTTATAGAAGTTTCACTGAAAGAGAAGGAAGAAATGTAAATGAAGAAACTGGGAAAAAATAATTAAAAAATATATAGCCTAAGAACTTGAAAACAGCAGAAATAAGACAGTATTGGAAACCTTATTCTAGGAAAGTCTTGCATGTTTTTTGATTGCAAAGCTTTTATTTAATTAGTATGCTCAGAGAAACTGAGCTGTTTTTTATGTGGGGTTTTTTTGGCTATATTGTGGTAGAAGCTGAATACAGATCATTCAGACTAATTTTCTTTGTTTCTTTGGGCAAAAGCTGAAGGTTTATAGCTGCAGGCTTGTGCTGTCAGCTTCATGCTGTGAACACAGTCATATTGCTTTCTGCCTTCCCTGTCCCAGCCATGCCTCCCCCTGTTTGGAATAAAATCATGACATTTTTCTCTGACATCCTCTCATCAACATCAATATAGCAGAATAGAGACCTTGATCTCCTCCTGCTTCCCTCTAGGACATCTCAGCTACTTCTTTCTTAGTTACTGTAGCAACCTGCTTGTTACCAGAAATCATTTTGGACTCTGGATTTCACTTTGCTTCCTGCTATGTTTGAGCCTTACTCAACTTATCTGAGTTCCCTTTTAATGTCTATTTTCTACTAGTCCTCAGACATAAATTTATTGTCTCAGCTTGATATCTTGTGTCTTAAGTACTGCAATGTCCTTTCAGCTGGCCTTGGCAAATGCAGCCATGACCTGCCCCTATTTATTCAAAATGATACTGCAAACAATTTGCTGTTCCACCACTTTGTGTTGTCCTTCTTTTATCCACCTGTTGACATGATGCATGAGCTATACCTGTTGCGTTTGCAACTCCCCCATGAGGTTTTTTTCTCTCTGCTATTGTCATTTTTCTGACACGGAGGTGTCAACAACAGCCTCATCTTGTTACATTTTTCAAAAAACGTCCCTTGATCCCTTCATACTTTCCTCATGTTTGGTAGAGGCTTTTTGAGAGCATCCAGTGCTCTCCATATTATGACTTCAGATTCAAGTGCTGACAAAGTATGTGACTAAGAGTGGGATATTGATAGGCTTGGACTGCTAATTACTGGTTATGATAAGTGATATTGCCTTGTTGCTTCATTGTCCTTCTCGTCTGCCCTTACCCTTCTGTTGTCCCTTAGCTTAAACTCTTAACTTCATGGAAGTAGGACAGTCTTTTTCGCTTTCTCCTTGTGCAGGGTCACAATAAATTGTGGCTTCCTCGGGTCTGGGCCTTT
Organism: Pitta sordida; assembly: GCA_013390025.1. Lineage (NCBI taxonomy): Eukaryota > Metazoa > Chordata > Aves > Passeriformes > Pittidae > Pitta > Pitta sordida. Next base: position 450,403 of record WEKX01001871.1, read on the forward strand.
CAGCCATACAGTGGTAGGAAGAATAATTAAATTTACCTAGCAGTATTTCCTTCAAAGGCATATGTGCTTTTATTTCCAGTGGAACACACAATCCATGGTCTAAATGTAATGAGGGATTACTTAGCATAATGAATTCTGAAGAGTTGAAAAATTTCAGCATTTCTCAGATCCAATCATAAGCTATTATTTTGTAGTGATTTAACCACTTGGCTCATACAAAGCAAAAGTGAATAAAATAAACTGGAGTTGGACTTCAAATCTTCTAAATTGTGAGGCTTTGATTGATTTGAAATTAATATAATCATCTTCATCTGCAGTTCATTTGACTTCTCAGTCATGTGAATAATGAGATTTTTTTATCTTTATCCGATTTGTTCTAAACCTTCCTTTCCTTACATCATTCTCAGTTTGTTTCCTCTGAGATATTATGGATCTTGGGCTTTGCAGGGAGTCTGGTTTTTTTATCCTGTAATTTACCGTAAACTATTTCTTTCTACATGATTGAATTACCATTTATATAGACTATTTAGTGAGCTGTGGTTTTAGCTTTTGTTATAGGTAAGGCCATGTTGAATAAAAATGCTGAATTTCAGTTCAGGTATTCTCAAGCTATTTGTAAACTAAAACAGAGGAACATACTAACTGAGCCTTACCTTCTGCTCCTGAAATTTGGTTTCATATTTTGTCAGATTTTTTGCGTATTCCATTTAATCTCTTGCCGATTAAGCAACTATCAACATTAAAGTGCATTTTATTCTTGAAGATTATGCCTTTGGATCTTCCTTTTGCTTAATTTCTACGTTAATTGATTGCATAACCTAATGAAACAGGCACTTCAAGTGATCCAGGTGTTTTATGATCATCATTGTACATACTCAGCTTTTAAATTAACCCTAAGTCTGTGAATAAGTCTAAAATTTAACTTTGATATTATTTACCTCATTACCGATTTTCTTTTTTGTATATATTCGTCACCTGGTGGGAATGAGGCATAATGATCTAATTTCCCAAGGAGTTCCTGCTGTTATAAGAAAAGTTGTCCCTGGGACATTAACCTTTTTCATTGTGAGGGTTCTTCACCTGCAAATACTGTTTTCTCAAATATCTGCCTTGTAGGTGGTGTAGTGCAACTTTGATGCAGCAGGACCTGTGTTTCTAAATGCAGAACACCGTATCTTCATCATGATATGTCATACAGGTTTCATTACTTGTGTAACAGAAAGGTTCAAGGGCCACGTGAATCGAAAAATAAAGTATTTGGGGATATCTTGGATGCCTGACAACTTGTGACATCTGACATCTTGAAATTGATTTGTGATTGGTGGCCTTTGCTTTTCCTGACATTTTTTTTTCAAGTAAAAAGTAAATTTAATAAGTATGTTCTATTTGAGCTCAGCTATAACTAGTAATAGAAAAAAAATGACCTTCATATAAATATTTTTCAAAGGCTTTAAAGGGAAATGAAAGAACACAAGGATTATATTTATATGGTTTAGGAATACTGCACAAAACCTGCAAATGCCAGAAAATTTTGATGGTTTATCAATATAGTTTAAGTGGCAGCACAGAACTCTAGGCTGGTCTCTGGAAAATTGACCTTTGCTGTGAAATTTTCTGTACTTGTAATCTATATTCTATTAGTAGGCTATTATTCAAATAGAACACTTCCAAACACTGCTGCTCATGGGTCACTCCACAGCGTGCAGTCCTTGAGCACTGGCTGCTCCAGCCTGGTCCCGTCCCAAAGCACAGATCCTACCAGGGAGAGTTCTGCTCCAGTGTGGACTCTCCACTCCATGGGCCACACTCTGCTGGGACTCTGCTCCAATGTGGGCTCCAACGGGCTGCAGCCTCCTTCCAGCATCCTCCTGCTCCAGCGTGGGCTCCCTCTCCATGGACTGCACATGGATCTTCTGCATCCCTGTGTTCATTCCATGGGCTGCAAGGGGATAGCCTGCTTCACCATGGTCATCACCACGGATGCTGCAGGGAGACGCCTGGAACACCTCCTCCCCCTCCTTTGGCCCTGACCTTGGTGCCTGCATTGCTGTTACAACTTCTCACGGCTCGTCTCTGGCAGTTGTCTTGTTCTTCCTGTTCTAACTTCTTTTTTTTCTTCTTAAATATGTTAGCACAGAGGCATCTCTATCCCTCTTGATTGACCTGGCCTTGGCCAGCAGTGGGTCCAGCCAGGAGCTGTCTGGCGTTAGCTCTGCTAGCTGTGAGGGAGACTTCCAGCAACTTCTCGAAGAAAAGCCTATCCCATAGGTCCCTCTACCACCAGAAACCCAGGCACAGCAAAGCCAATAAAATACTGAAAAAAAAAATTTTTGTTGGGAAGGCATATTTTAGTAAGAAAGCAACTGACAGTAAAATATTCCAACCAGCTCCACTTCAGACCACGTATTTTCAGCTTGCCAAAAATGTCTTCTCACTTCTGTCATTGAATAGAAATTAAGAACCACCTGTACCAGGAAACAAGAGTTTGAACAGGAAGGGTTTTCAGAGAAGCAAGAGACAGATTTGGGAATACAGTCCAGTAAGGTTTCATCATATCTCTCATGTCCTTACGTGTAGAGGAGAATGGATCTGCCAGACCTGCACCACTAAGGTCACAAGGATCCTACTGAAGAGTGAGCACACTGCCATTACATTAGCAAAGCTTTTTATTTCACTTGTTTTGAGACAGTTTTTCATCATAATTTTTCTAGTTATTTCAAATACATCAGCTTAGTACTGCAGAGCAAACCTGTGCCTGTTCTCTATATTTCCTTGTTTCTCTACCATTCTCTCATGTATCCATATGTGTTTTCCAGTTGTACATTGAGTGGTAGATACACTTTACACCTTAACAAATAAGAATGTGTTATATTCAAAGTTGATATCAAAGAAGAATTCTATCTAAATTTTTTGTTCCAATAGTTTCTTGTATGCTTCACTTACCTGTAAGGAAAGCTCACATTCTGGTGAAGCCACCTTTGCAAAAAGAAATTTTCTTTAAATCACAGCCTTCTTCACTCATTCTTTATGTTATTGAAGTGGCAGAGCTCTTTAACAAAAATGAAAAAAATCAAAATATGCCAACCTTTTCCCCTCACTAGGTTTCCATGGTACCGTGCTCATATAATACGCAGTGCCATGCATCCCTGGAGGAATCTGCAGTCTTCCTGGACTGACACCAAAAGTCTACAGTTCTATTAATCCAGTATTATACAGTGTAACAGATACAGGATTACTTTTGTTTTGGGTTTTAATTCCTTGGTTTTTATCTCCACTCTGAAAATACTTTGACACACTCATATTGTTGACTTTGTGTGATGACATTCAGGAATTCAGTGCTAATTTATGCTGCTGTATTTCATGGACTGCTTAAGACCATAGAGAGTAGAAATGCAGGATCTTCTGTGCATGTTTATACATAATTTCACCTTTTGTTTTGTTACACTTGATGTAACTTTGACAGCTATATTTTTTAAATTTCTGTCATGCAAGTAATTATTAAGCATTTATTTATGACCCTTTAGCAGTAGCCGAGGGGCATGTATGACTTCCCTTTCTTACTGTGGTTTGCCACAGAAATGGTGCTGCCTTCTGAGATACAAGGATAAGGAATGACTGTTTACCTGAAAGGCTACTGATGTAATCTAGATAGAATGAACAGATGGAAACCGAGCAAATCCTAGGGCATAAATCATCCTTCACAAACAGTATTCTTTGCAGGCCTAGGTAAGTAGAAGGTATAGGAAGCTAAGTTAAATATGAAAGTATGAATTGTATGGTGGAGTTGCCATCCCTGGAAGTGTTTAAGAAAAGACTGGATGAGTAGCTCAGTGACATGGTCTAGATGATGGGAGGCTCAGATGGACAGTGTGGTGCTCACGGCTCCACGGTTGTGGGTTCGATCCCTGGGTGGGCGTTCACTTGGGAGTTGGACTAGATGATCCTGTGGGTACCTTCCAGCTTGGAATACCCTGTGAACCTGTGATCCTGTGAAACTACAAGGAAAATACAGTGCAGTATCACTTAGGTGTCAGCAATGTGTAACCACTGAGTGAAACAAGGAAATCCAGAAAGGACAGTTTTACTGACACGAATAAATAAATATAGAAATGAAACCCTGAAAGGGAAATGAACACATAGACAAAGTGGCAATAAACAAACTGTACAGAAGATGAACAGCTAGAAAAATAAATAAGTAAAACCAAAATAAATGCCAACAAGCAAGACAGATGCAAAAACCAAGCAGCTGTTAAGGAAGAGAAAAAGAAATGGAGTAAATGTTACATACATGTGGAAAAAAATCCCACTACATGAAATTTCAGGCGTGTATCCTAAAATGCCCTGATTTCTGTGAATTCCATCAGAGAATTTTATTTGTGCAGCCAGTATAGGTGGACGCCAGCTGGTAAATACTTTGGGTTATCATTAGTTTCCATTCTTTTGTTTATTTTCTTAAGACACCAAAGGCTTTTTGTGTGAGGTATGTGGGGGTATTCATTGCTGTTTATGTTATAGGTACCCATAAAGTCTTATATTTGTGATGCTTCCCCCAGCTGTGCCTTAGGAGCCTGTATTTGCAAAGTCTGTACAGTGGAAGATTGGGCTTTTGCTGAAAAAACTATTACTCAGAGACTGCCGGAAATACCAGTTTATCTAACGTAAAATATCTTTATATAATAAATAAATTTAAAAACATTTAGGTTTTATTTTGTCCTTTTTGGTTTTTATTAAAACATCAGTGCTGGATGGAGTTTTCCTGGACTTTACCTCTTGGGATATAGTGGCCTTTATTAAAAAAAATAAAATTCAAATATCTCATTTTATTTGCAGCAGAGAAAATTAAGAGTTTCAAAAATGTAGTTTGGGAGAATTCTCTCATATCCATTTCCATACTATTTTTTTCTTTTCTTTACACTTACACAAAAATAGTTCTATGGTTTTACAGTTACTTATTTGAAGTTTTGCATTTTTCTTCATCACGGTAGATAGCATTCATCTGTGCTAGAATGTCTACTCCATTTGCTTAATGATGAGAGACATGAGTTCATGGACCTCTTGCTAGGGTCGTGTGGTCTTGGGCAGACCCCTCTGTTCCCTAGGATAAAAGTGGATCAAAACATTTGAAACTTCCACCTATGGCAGAATCAAGGCCATGACAGGAATCTTGTGGACATGGTCCTTATGATGCTTTTTATAATTTTAGGATATTGTGCTGGGAACTTGACATCACAAAGTGTGAAATCCTCTGGGGAAGGAGATGGTTGAAGAAATGTGAAGCAGTGCTGATGTTTTGTCTTTAAGATAAAGCACAGTTGCACTATACATAAATCAGCAGACTTACTGAAATATGCTTTGTATTAGGAAAAATAATTGGATTTTTTCTTTAATTTAAAGATGTAAGAAAACCACGATGGAGAAATTACATTAGAATCAGTAAGGAAATGGCATGGTATTTTACAATCCTGACAAGTTAATGTCTGAGTCAACATCTCTCTACAAAATTTCATTAAAAATAAAGGTACTTTTAATTGAAGAGCACTTTTAATTGAAGGTCCAGATTTGGAATGGGTTGCCCACAGAGGTGGTTGAATCGCCAACCCCGGAGGTGTTTAAGGGTAGGCTGGATGACGTGTTGAGTGATATGGTCTAGATGTAGATGCTAGGTTAGTTGGGCTATATGTTGGACTAGATGATCTTTGAGGTCCTTTTCAGCCTTATCTATACTGTGAATACTGTGAATCTTCAGTAAGATTGTGGATTATTCATGCATATTATGGAAGCCAAGTCATTAATATTAAATAAGTAAAAATATTGAAAAGACTTCTTCAAATTTAAACAGTGCAGAACAAATCCTACACTTAAATTCATGTGTATAATTCCCATGATTCATAATTCTTGACACTTGAGAGCAAATTTTGCAGTTTCAAATTATATCCAGGTAATGTGTGTTGAATAGTAATTAGTATAGGAAAGAGTGATTTTTAAAAAATTGGATTTTGTAAAACACAACCATTTTAATGAGCCTGTGAATTAAATACTGTGGAGCATACCAGTATGACAGACAGCTTAATATTCTGCTTTAATAACATTACTGTGTTATGCTGACAAAAGTGAAAAGTGCCTTCTACAAAGAACCCAACACTGAAATGTTACACAGAGAGACTTTTCCAATATTTTGTGTTGGTTTTTGTCTTCTAGAGTATCCGAGCTTCAGGGCTGGTGCTGTTGGAAACCATTCTTTTTGGATCACTTCTTCTGTACTTCCCAGTAAGTCAAACTATAACTTTTNCACTATACATAAATCAGCAGACTTACTGAAATATGCTTTGTATTAGGAAAAATAATTGGATTTTTTCTTTAATTTAAAGATGTAAGAAAACCACGATGGAGAAATTACATTAGAATCAGTAAGGAAATGGCATGGTATTTTACAATCCTGACAAGTTAATGTCTGAGTCAACATCTCTCTACAAAATTTCATTAAAAATAAAGGTACTTTTAATTGAAGAGCACTTTTAATTGAAGGTCCAGATTTGGAATGGGTTGCCCACAGAGGTGGTTGAATCGCCAACCCCGGAGGTGTTTAAGGGTAGGCTGGATGACGTGTTGAGTGATATGGTCTAGATGTAGATGCTAGGTTAGTTGGGCTATATGTTGGACTAGATGATCTTTGAGGTCCTTTTCAGCCTTATCTATACTGTGAATACTGTGAATCTTCAGTAAGATTGTGGATTATTCATGCATATTATGGAAGCCAAGTCATTAATATTAAATAAGTAAAAATATTGAAAAGACTTCTTCAAATTTAAACAGTGCAGAACAAATCCTACACTTAAATTCATGTGTATAATTCCCATGATTCATAATTCTTGACACTTGAGAGCAAATTTTGCAGTTTCAAATTATATCCAGGTAATGTGTGTTGAATAGTAATTAGTATAGGAAAGAGTGATTTTTAAAAAATTGGATTTTGTAAAACACAACCATTTTAATGAGCCTGTGAATTAAATACTGTGGAGCATACCAGTATGACAGACAGCTTAATATTCTGCTTTAATAACATTACTGTGTTATGCTGACAAAAGTGAAAAGTGCCTTCTACAAAGAACCCAACACTGAAATGTTACACAGAGAGACTTTTCCAATATTTTGTGTTGGTTTTTGTCTTCTAGAGTATCCGAGCTTCAGGGCTGGTGCTGTTGGAAACCATTCTTTTTGGATCACTTCTTCTGTACTTCCCAGTAAGTCAAACTATAACTTTTAAAGAAAAATTATTTCCTTGACAACATTTTAAGACATTGCATTTATGACTTCGGTGAAAATATCAGTGTCAAAACTAATTATAAATTTAATCTGACTCTAAAATGTCCTGTGTTCTTTAAATATTCTTAAGAACACTTGAATATTTTACTATATTTGTAATAATTCTCCATTTTCCATTTAGTAAACTTGCTAATGGTTTTAAATTGTAAGTTTTTACATATTCTGGGTTAAACTAGGTTTCTGTTTTGAATGAAAATGTCTCTTTAATCTATTCTACAGTAAAAATAAGCAATGTGTGTGAAATGAAGACACTGATTACACCAAATACTTCTCGAGAATATAGTACAATGAAAAGTAATTATTTAATTATATTACTGGCATATATTTTTGTGTTTCTGAAACTGTATTACATCTACAACACCATGTTTTTGGGAAAATTAGATGGTACTATCACTATGCTGTAAGTGGAAAAAAAGTAATTTCACAGTCACATGAGAAATATATTACAAAATTGGATCCATTCACTTTTCAAAAATCCCATAAAAACTGAGTTTGTTTATTGTGACAGAAATCTAGTATAATGACTAGATAAGGCAAGACATTGAAGTGTAACTTGAATGAAGTTGATAGCATGTAGGTCAGGAGATTGAAACAAAGATAGAGTTCTGAACTGTTTTAAAATGTTTGTGTTCTCGTTTCCTCTGTTGTCAGAATATTCTGTGCTTTTACAGACCAATATGTAGTTACTGAGAGATCAACTGGATAACAAAACTCTTCAGTAGTTATAGGACAAGTAGCAACTAAAGTGGAGTAGAATGTGAAGAATACTACACTGAGCCCCCGTGTATTCGCGGTTCTCTATTTGCGAGCTTCAGTATTTGCGTGTGACTTTTCCGCGAGCTGTGCAACCTCAGCACATACCCAGAACANATTCACTGTATAATAAACACAAATACTCATGGAATTTTTATACATTATTGTTTTAATTGTGTGTACCTTTCAAGTTCTAAAGAAAAAGTGTGTGCATTTCTAGGATAGTTTTTTGCATTTTCTTGCCTTTCGCTTTGCAGATGTCTGGGAGGTGAAAGTTTTTGTTTTCTACATATTGAACAAATGGTTTTTACAACCTGCAATAAATGTATCTCCCCAGGGTTCAGAGCATCTTTCATATTTCCTTCTGGTGAACTGAAGAGTGAGAAGTTAACTTGATGGACGTTGCTGTTAAATGCAGGATCCTATGGTCATCCACAACCTTTAAATGCAAAGGGAGAATACAGGAAGTGCTCCTGGGAGGGAGGAGTTCAATAGCCCAAGCATCCCCTCAGCTTTTCACTGACGTTTATTTTCTACTTTTTTTCCACTGACAATAACGGTGTTAAATGTGAAGCAAGTGCAAAATGATAGTTTGAAGTATGTATTATGAGGAAAAAAAAATTACAGATAATTCCTGATTAGCTGATCTCTTGGCTGGGATGTAGATACTTGACCAGAGCTTATCTTTCTCTACACATCTCATTCCCATGCTATATAAAACTGTCCACTGGGAACATATTCTGTAAAGCAAAGTGTGTGACTTGTCTTCTCTCTTCTAGCAGTTTTCTGTTCCCACACTCTTTGCTGGGGTACTTTTCCTTTCTTACACAGGTAATTACTAATCAGGCTGTTACTCCTATAGGATGGGGGAAAAAAAGAGAGAAATGTTATTGTTTCTATTTTGAGGGGTTTATGGGAGGGATGTAGCGAATGTGATAGTGGGAGGTCATATTAATGTTCAGACAGATAAATTAGTCCTGATTTCACCAGCCACAAGAATATGGTTTTGTAAAATCAAAGAAGATTGGGACCTATACAGAGAAGTCAGCTTTTCAATATTCTTGCCCCTCAATTCACTCAAGGAAGTCTTCATCAATTTCTGATCTAGGGCAAGAAGTGAAACAATATATGTGTCAAGGCTATAAAGGATAGTCACAGAGGTCTATAATCTAATATTTAAGAAAGAAAAGCTGCAAGGTGTGAAGTGTGGCGGGTGAGTTCTGGAATGTGAACTGTTGATATTCTGCTGTACATGAACAGTATCTAAGTGTGTTCACGTGCTTATTGCCTGGAAAATGAGCACAAAGCAGAACAGAATGGCATGAGAAAGAAAATCCAAGCTCTAAATAGAGAGTCTCATTTGCACCAGGTGACATTCACACATATTCATTCATAGCAAGACATAGAGCATATATGATCAATTTACATATTGGTTATCAGTTACATAACTGCAAAGCAGATCGTGTTTTTCCTGGGTCATATTCATTGCTTGTTTGATCCTTCATATTATTTGGTGGTTTCGTTTGTTTCTGAGAAGAATTAGGAATATTCTGTGACTTAGTGATGTGATTAAAGACTTAGTAATGTATGCTCAGAGGTGATTGTTTCAACTACTTGATTTAGTCCTCATTTTATGATAAAGGTGTACATTACAGCTTTAAGGCTAGTTAATGTAGATCTCACCTCTTATATAGCCAAAATAGGCAATGTTTTCCACAGATAGTGTGAAATGCAAGTTAACATATGGAATGCAGTTCACAAGCATCATGTTCACAAGCAGGATGTTCACAAGCAGGATGTTGTCCTTTAACATAAGGCTCTTTTCCTTTTTGTATCGTCTCTTCTTCTATTGTGATATGGAATGTAAACCCAAAAAGATTTATTTTCACACTCAACCAAGTGTGGAATTACACAGCTTTGCTTAGTGAATGCAACAATGTAAATACATGAAGTGACAGCATTTCTGTTCTAAATAAGTGAAATCTCTATTCATTTAAGGATTCAGTGCAAAATTACATTCTTACTGGAAAAAAAAACCAAAATCCCCTTAGATTTTCTCAACATTGCTTTAAGTCTTTGGCATCTTTATTCCTTAATCTTCTAAGCTTTCCTAATTCTTCCTTTTTCTAGATCTGTTCGCTTAGTCTGTCTTGGATTGTTTTGAGAGCCTTCAGCATACAAATTTTCACTGTGTCCAGAAGGGGTTTATTGCATCTCTGACTTCCCCTACCCTCCAATTAAATGGAAACCAAAACCTACTTTGTTACATTGCTGAATTTCTTTCACTAATTGTTGTTGTTTTCATGTCTATATGCAGTAATTTATTCATAGTGTAACATAATTAATTGAAAAATAATATCACCAGTCAGCTGCTTTTGGTGAGAAGAACAGCTGTTACAATGCCCTTTCAACCAAATGGGAAGTGCAAATGATGGTCTCCACCTAAATTTATTATTCACATTCTGCTCTACTGATAACAACACTCTGATCTTTCCTGAATTATAAGCAGGCAGATGAGCTTTGTCTATTACAAATGCATAGATTTTACCCAGAAGTTTCTGGGCAGCTCTAATTTCTGAAGCTCTCATTTCTTATATTTTCTGTAGTCTCACAGTAACATCTCTTATTTCCCTCTACTTAGTCTTTCCAATTATGAATGGACCTCCTCCAGATGAACACTAGATTTTCTAATTGATTCTGTTTATACAGTCTATCCTCCGCATAGTTGCGATCCGTAATTTGCAAGATCCCATACTCACTGCTGATTTTCCAGCGAGTTGCGGGACCTGGCGCATGCGCAGAACCTACCGCGAACCCAGTCTGCTCAGCTCCCGGCCCTGCCGCTCATGTGGCGCTGGCCCCAGTCCCCCCCACCGCTCACGCAGCGAGCACAGCCAGCCTCGGCCCCGGTTCCCCTGCCACTCACGTGGCGAGCACAGCCAGACATCTGAAACAAGCCCCACTCTCAGGACCCACCCTCCCCCAGACTTTATATGGGGAGGGGGCATGGCTACAGGCGTGGTGTACTTGACTACTTAGTAGGGTCACTATCTTCGCGGATTCCATGACTCATGTGAGGAGGACCAGACCCAACAGCCCGCAAGTAAGGGGGGCTCGCTGTATTTCTTTTTTTTTTAGATTTTGAATAGAAAGCAAAAACTCAATCAGCTTATGGATGAGTCCCTTAACTTCTGTACTTGCCCTCTGAGGGGAGGAGTCTCATTACTTTTCTTTACCAAAAATACTAACTATAATGAGACTTTCAGACATTTCCTAACTCCCTGTGTGGAACACACTGAGACAGGCTTAAAAACTCTTTGCATACTACAAAGACCTTCAAGTAAATTGAGCACAAGCACAATATTGTAAGAGAGTAGCCTGTTAATTACATTAGGGATCAAATCTCATCTGATTTTAGACATCTAGGCACAAGTTGAAAACCAGAAAATTCTGGTAGATAGATATCAGGAAACATTTTTTTACTGTGGTCACATACTGTGACAGTTTGTCCAGAGATTGTGAAATATCCACCCTTGGAGGTATCAGGACCTGACTGGGCCCAGCTCTGAGCAACCTAACCTATTAAACCTGGTCTGAGTAGGCGGCTGGACTAGATGTCCTCTGAAGTCTCTTGTAAATGAAATTATTCTGGTAGTCTGTGTTTCTTATATGTGTATCCACAGTTGAAACAGTCACTTTATATTCTGCAAATACTGAAGAGGAAATAAGCCTTTTATGACTTCTTTTAGGCTTGGAGCTTGAAGACTCCTGGCCAGCACTTCATCGATTCTAAAGGAAGCCTGAGGTACTTGCCTCAAATGGTTTTTAATTCCACCCTAGGCTACTAGGGTTATCTGACATATTAAATATTTTCCATATGGCTAGTCTACATTAACTGAAACTCCTCAAATTAACTTCAAAATCCGTGTGATATTATGTTACAATTTCTACAGTCAGTGATAAAAGTAAATGTTAAAGTATAATGACACAAAGGGAAAAATATCTTCTCCATATTCTTGATATAGCAGATGAGTAGTACTAGGTTTAAATTCCAGCAAGTGAAAGTTATGTTAGATAGTGGGGGTGACCCTCATAACAGTGTGGTCAGTTAGACTATAAGTTGAACTAGTTTAAGAGGCTGCAGAGTATCTTTTTGAAGACTGTTCGGATTTTTTCCCTTCAGTCTTCTCATTCTTTGGCTGAAGAATCCAAATTCTTTTCTGTTTTTTCTTGGTTTTCCAAACCACATATTATAGCAAGGCAATATTGTTACTACTTTAGAGAAATAGGTCTGTGGAATGGCAGAGCATTGGCTTCCTAATGCTCGTGAAGTATTTCAGTACTGAATCCTGGAATAAACTCAGACACCTTGTTGCATGTCTTGGGTGTTAGATCTATTTCTGGGGCTCTCTTGCTCTTTCTTTCACACTCGAGCTAGAATCACCTATCCTCACATGTTATGAGAAGAAATAGAAAGTAAGGAGTAGTGGACCTTAGATGTGGATGTGTGGTTTTTTCCCCCTCAAATGATCTGTATGTGCATTAGCATAGAAAAATGAGCCATGAGGGTTGGAAGGATGAGGCTGTGGTAGCTTTTTTAGCCTCATGGTTGTAGTTTTTCTGAATAGTGATACAATATGTGTTATTGCTGGGTTTTTTGCTACTCTGAAAGCTTTTCTGAGAACTGAATTTGAAGGACACATTTGTCAGAGGCTATGTTGACTGGATAGCCATGTATATGTGTGCATGCAGGGCTTGAAAGCTGGAGAGAAAAGGACACCAGCCAGTGACCTGAACCAACTGCCACATTGGGTTTTCATTGACCTTTTTATTTTAAAATACTGTCTTACACTGCTGGCTTGCAGGGACTTACGTGGTACAATCTTGCCAGCCCTTCACTCATCAAAATTAATCTTGTGGTGAAGGGAGCAAGGCAAAGGTCTTTCCTCTTTACTCATAATTCCACTGAAGTAACTTGTATGAATAAACTTACATATATAAATGTATAAACATACATTGTATAAACATACATATATAAAAATTTATAGGTAAAACTCTACATTAATATGTTCTTTTCAAAGTAGTGTTATAAAACCAGACCACATTCCTGAAAAACAATGTACAATATTTACCCAGGGCTTTTAAAATTTTTTTGATATGGCATGACCTGTACATATATATAACTTTGGTTATACAGTACGTCCCTGGTGCATTGTGACTTTGCCATTGCAACCCCACGGATTTGCGAGATAAATTTCCCGCAGTCCGGTTTCAAGCATTTGGAGGTTCCCTGGCTGACGCATGCGCAGTGCCTCTGCTTTGCTGAGGGGTGGTGTCGGCTCTCCCTCTGGAGCGGGACTGGGCCGGCCCTGCGGGGAAGGCGTGCGGTTTCTGTGGCTCGCTGGGGGCTGTGGGATGGGGACGGCCACTGTAGAAGACAGAGCAGGGCCCTGTGTGATGTGAGGCGCCAGGTGGGGATGAGTCCTCCACCTGCCTACGCTTAATTAATCTAGGTCCCTGAGTGTCGCTCGCCCGCCTGTGTGTGTGGAGCGCCTGCAAGCTGCGAGCGGGCAGTGCTTGTGTGCGTGCATCTGTGTTATTGTTTCCCTGGCTACGGGCGGGGAAGGGAAGTGCCCCAGGAAAGTGGGGCTGGCCACGGCATGTCAGCGGGACATGCTCACTCCACTGCCGCAGCCTGCCCGTGAGGCCAGGACGTGGGGCTGGGACACGGTGCCGGGACACGGTGCCAGGACGCGGTGCTGGGACATGGGGCGGGGACACGGGGCAGGAATGCGGGGCCGGGACACGGTGCTGGGACGCAAGGCAGGGACACAGTGCTGGGACATGGAGTGGGGACACGGGGCATGGACACAGGGCAGGGATGCGGGGCCAGGACATGGCCAGGATGAGCATGGGGGCCAGGGAGGGGGTGGAGGGGGAAGCAGCAGCGCGAGGTTTGCACTGTCAGCGGCCGATGCGGAAGCAACAGCGTGGCTAAAGAGAAGTCTAGGGATTCTCGGAGGGGCCCCCAAGGCAGACAGGGCACAGAAATGCTTCTCTTTCCTCCCGTGTGCTGCGAGAGCCCGTGGGGAGGAGTTGAAGAGGCTCCCCAGTGCTCCTGATTGGCTGGGGGTGGAGCAATAGGCGTGGTCTGCATGCATATTAATGACCTGCATGTATTTGCGAGTTTGACATTTTGCGAGGCCCGTGGCCTGTCCCATTTCTCGGAAAGGACAGGGTATAACTGTAACAACCCCAAGTAGAGCTATGGCCTGGGGATGGAGTGTTTAGAGAGTGAGTAGGTTTAAAGGGACTTGGGGATATTAGTGGACAGCAAACTCAGCATGAGCCAGCAGTGTGCCCAGGCAGCTAAGAGGGCCAACGGCGTCCTGGCCTGCTTCAAGAATGGTGTGGCCAGCAGAGCAAAGGAAGTTATCCTTCCCCTGTACTCGGCGCTGGTTAGACCACACCTCAAGTATTGTATGGCCCCTCAATTTAAGAACGATGTTGAGGTGCTGGAACAATTTCAGAGAAGGGCAACTAGGATGATTAAGGGGTTGGAGCATAAGCCCTATGAGGAGCAGCTTAGGGACCTGGGTCTGTTCAGCCTGGAAAAGAGGAGGCTCAAGGGTGATCTTATTGCTGTCTATAGGTACCTAAAAGGGGGCTGTAGTCAGGCAGGGGTTGGTCTTTTCTCTCTGACCGTTGGAGATAGAACAAGAGGTCATGGTCTTAAGCTCCAACAAGTGAAGTTTAGACTTGACATTAGGAAAAAACTTTTCACTGTAAGAGTGATCCGGCATTGGAATGCGTTGCCCATGGAGGTGGTTGAATCGCCGTCCCTGGAGGTGTTTAAGGGTAGACTGGATGAGGTGTTGAGGGACATGATATAAATGTTTTAGCTGTTAGGTTTTAGTTGGATTATAGGTTGGACTTGATGATCTTCAAGGTCTTTTCCAGCCTTATCAACACTGTGATACCGTGATACCCACCTGGAGAAACAACAGGACAGCGACGTGGGTGGCTCCCCGCACCATTGTCCCCGTCCGAGTGGAAAAGGGGTTTTTCCCGGTGTGGGGTGACAGTAGGCATCAGGAAGTGCCGACCCAAACACTGGCATACAGCAGGGCAGTGCTGAAACAGTGCCAGAGTGCTAGGGGATGGTGTGAGGGTGCAGAGCAAATTTGCGTTTTAATAAGCTGTTTGTCAACATGGATGAAGGGCTTCGCAGAGGGGGTAACAGGAGCCGCAGTACCGTGGTATTCGAGGGCCAACTGTAACATGTAAGTTGTGATATAAAATTGTCAAAATGCAACAACTACTGGTGTACAAGATATTCTGTATTTCTTCCATTATTGATAATAGTAGAGTCATCTGACAGAAATACACAAAATTTTCATTTGCCAAGGGTTTAAAATTGAAGAATTAGGGGCCAGCAGGTAAAAAATTCACCATGAAACTAGCCAGATTGTTTCATTAGCCATTGAAAAGACTAGTGTGTGGGTTTAAATCTACATCACATCAAATAGAGAGGGATGAGATTTCAGTTCTTATAAGAAAAAATAATACTGCAGATGCAACAGAAGATGTTCATTGGAGCAAACAATTAGTCTTTACAGAAAGCAACTCTTCTATGTGATATAAACCTTCTGATTTCTTGGATTTAACTCTGTGTATTAGGACCACATAAAAAACCACTATGTTCAGCAAACAGTGTTTTATACAAACTTTGATTTCTAGATCATCTGCCTTTGTGGGACTAAGCACGGATCTGCAAATATATGTAAGTTTTGAGGAAGCTGCTAAGAAGTATCATGTTGTTCCTAACCAATATACAAAAACCATGTGCTGATCTCCCTTTGAAATCTGAATACAAAGTAGATTTTTTGTAGTGACATGGTGCAGTTCAGTAAATTCTGCACATTCTTGGGGGAGAAAAAGAAAGAAGCAAAGAGAAATGTGTTAATTCAATCAAAACTCATCAGAAATGGAAGGAAGGATTTCAAAGCTAAAAAAAATTAAAAGAAATTCCAAGGTAATGCATATGGACAAAAAGTCATAGAAAATAAGAGGATGAAGAAACTTTCTTTCATCACACAGAAATTTGTGAGTGGAAGAAAATAACATTTTATACAGTTCTCTTACAGTGTATAATTTATCAAACTTAAATTATTTAAATTATCTGCAATTTTCATTATTATTTGATGTTAATATTTTAAATAAGCCAGGGTGCTAAAGCATTATTGCATATTGCTTACTTAGTAAAGGCAATATAAAGAGAAAAGGAAAAGGATGACAGTGAGAAAATAGAGAACTTTGAGAGTTCTCATTAAAACACAGCAAAAAATCCAATGTAGCAACAGGAAAATTAATGTAAAACTGAACAACTAAACAGTATAGAAAAGAAGACACCGATGACATCTGTATTTTGATACAGTCAGCACTCTTATTGTCATGACTGCATGTTATACAAGATATCTGTAAAACCACAAATTGTACATTCAGTGCTTGTTCCTTGCTTGTATACAGTTATTTATCACTACTCACTACTCCTTGCTTTCTTCTCCTTTTCTAAAGGACCACTTACATAATTGTAGAAGATAAATCTTTCATTCTTTCCTTTTTCTTCCTTGGTATTGATGTGTGGTTTCTCATCTCATATTTAAATTATGAACTCTTTGGTACAAAGATGTTTGGCATAGCTGTGCCATGCACAGCAAGGTCCTGATCAATGGGTAAGAATTGTGTTACAAATGACTGGTGCTAATAATAACAATGAAAGTGTTCAAAAATATTTTATTAAAGGTGTGAACAAGGACACATTTTATGGTGAATTTTTCATTTTCTCAAATGTTTGGTAGCATGACACTGTTGTTATACTCCTAGAGATTATAGGTGCTTTAGAACAATGATTTGAGAATATTTCATTTAGGCTGGAAAAGGTCAAGCCATGAAAATAAATATTAACAGAAAAAGTCCGTTACTGGTCCCACATGGCCTGTATTTCAGAACTACTCTATTCATTTCTATGGGGCTGCATCCAATTTGCATGTAAAGACACTAGGTGATAAACAAAGCAGTGGGGAATAGTAGAAGAAAATCCATAGTTCTCCCTAGGAAGCATCAATCTGTGGGATTTAAGATAACAAGGGAACAGTGGGAAAGCTTGCAATGTCAAGGGGCAAGAGCAAGAAGAGGTCCCAGTTTTTTATTATTTCACTCTTCTTCCGAATAGGCATGGAATGATAAATTTGTATCTCAGACTTGTCCAATTTTAGGAAACTGACCTGAGCTCATAAGATACAGACTGTCCTGGTGAATGGGTTCAAGCATTCCATGAAAAGTGGAGCAGCTCTGCCAATGTGGGTTGAGAAGAGGACAGCTTCAGATCCCTGAGCTGCCTCAGGGTTCACATGCCTCTACAGATAAGGGTCTTTGCACTCTCTCAAACTAACCAGGGATTCCAAACTGCTTTTCCATGGCCTGAGTAAGGTTACTCAGTCCTTTGTTTTGGCCTTGCCAGCAAGACCTACACACTAACAGCTGAAGAGGGCTCAGAAGGGAGTTAGATCTTATGTAGTTTGGCACCAGCCTGAATTAGGTGAGCTTGTTCGTGGAGTGGGTTTCAGATGCATGCCAGATTAGACAACGTTTTTGTGATTTACAGCAGTTAGTCAGTCTTGAAGCTAATCCTTTAGATGCCTTAGACCCCTTTGGCAGGCAAGGATTACAAGGGTTACTCATCTTGTTGTCTTCTCTTACATATTGCAGACACTAGAGAGTCCTTGCTTTGTATGTATGTCCAGTGTGAGATTGAGTCAAGGCTAGTGAAAAAGACAGTAAGCCAGAAGTAAAACGTAAGGCAAAAGTAAACCTAAGCAGTTATTTGGAATACCTGGAAACTTTTTCAGTGTTATGGCCATTGATTTTAATAGTAATCTGAAGGACCAAATGCATTGGAAAATGCAAACCATAGTCATAGTGTACACACACATAAATTCTTACATATTATGAATGTGTTCGACTGGTGCAGTTTGTGATGGGCAGATCCACCACAAAGTCAGAAAGTGTGATCCTTGGGTGTGCTGCAGTGTTGGTGCTTTGAGGTGGAGTAAAGATGTGTTATGAGTTTCTGACAGGAGGGATTGTCCTATGCTGCTGCCATGACTGGCTGCTGTTCTGGCAGCAGTGCATCATCTCTGTGGGCATTTGCTGACAGGGAGTGTATTGCAAAGAGGTTTGATTTTACTTTGTGGTGTGTGCACCAATCTGGGTGAGAAAACATTTTTTGATAAATAATAGTTCTTCATTTAACTTTTTAAAAAATTAAATTTATATTGATACTGTTTTTCCTGCATGAGCAAAACTTTTTTTGGATCATTTTCCCTGAAAGAATTTTTTTAACTGGCTACATGTTTATCGAACAGGTCTATTTTATATAGCATATGCTGGTACTTTTGCAGGCAATTATGACATTTAGGGAGAAAAGTTTTGTTGGCATAAGGAAGTGCTTTCCACTTTTCCTGCAAGTATTGTATCTTGTCCAGACTTTTATCTTCCTTTTAAATTTTTGTATTTTCTACAAGAAATACAGTGATCCTCCACATAGTCGCGATCCATCATTTGCGAGATCCCATACTCGCTGTTGATTTTCCAGCGAGTTGTGGGACCTGGCGTGTGCACAGTACCTACTGCGACCTCAGTCTCCTGGGCCCCTGGCCCCACCGCTCGCACAGTGTGCACAGCCGGCCACGGCCTCAGCGCTCGCCCCACTGCCCCGCACTGGTCCCAGCACTCCCTCGCCTCCCCCCGCTCTGCGGCCGGTGCTCCCTCACCCCCCCTCCCCTCAGGCAGGGCTGGCATGCACTCAGCCCTGCGCCGGTCCTGGCACTCACTCGCCGCACCGGCCTCGATGCTTACGCCCCTGCCTCAGCGCTCACCCGCCTCGGCGGAGCACAGCCAGACATCTGAAACAATCCCCGCTCTCAGGACCATCCTCCAGACCTTATTAGGGGAGGGGCATGGCTATAGGCATGACGTACTTGACTATGTAGTGGGTTTGCCATCTTCGCGGATTCCAAGCCTTGCGTGAAGAGGGCCAGATCCAACAGCCCACGAGTAACGGGGGATCACTGTAGTTAAATAACCACTGTTTCTAAAACATGGAGCTATGATTTAATCTTCAGATTTCTTCTTCTATGTCAATCTAAGTGTATAAGTTGTCACATTAGTCAGAGTTGAAAATAATTTTGTCTATATTCCAGTAGTATGTTGTTAAATCTACTAATCTTGTTTAGTTCTTTAACAAGCTTAATCCTCTCAAATATAGCATGTACTGTGGTGTTACATACAGAGCAAGTGTTCTCAGTGTCCAGCTGCCTCAAATTCCTGATCTGACATCACCAGCATGCTGAGCCCGTGAAATGCTTTTCTGAAGATCTGGCAGAGCTTCCTGGTCCATGGAGTCAGCTCATCCTTTTTACTGCCTTTATTGATGGCACTTCCCTGAAATGTGTAAAGAACAGATCTATAAAAGACTGTGTACTGTGTTATTTAGTCAGCTATTTGTATCCGTATTTATTAAACTTCTGTCTAGATTCCAAGTATTAAGGCATATTTACGTCTTTGAAATCATAATTCAAATAACTTACCACCATGGTAGCAGGCACTCTCTGTTGAAGTGTTGCAACAAGACCAATTGTTGCTACAAGAGGGCAAAATGCTGTCATAACAAGTATTTTAAAACTCTAAGGAACATGTATATTAACTGTTAATTCGACATGAGGCTCTGTTGGAATATCATATGCTCAGTTCTTTGAAGACCCAGGAATTTTGGAAGATAGCTGAATTGGAAACATACTCTTAATGCCTACCGTGTAAGTCTTACACAAGATTAATAGGTGTTGTATTAACAACAGTAAGGTATCTGCCAATTTCAGATGTCACCAAGAATACATAAAAATCTTAATTTCACTTTTAGCTGGTCTTTATGTAACTTTTCTGGAACCAAAACCATTCCACATTACTAGATTTGAAGGAAAAGAAACTTGATCTGTTTTGACACTGAGCTGAGATGACTTTATATGGGCTAAAGTTACTTCAGTTGGTTGTGGGATTTGACAAGTAATAAGGAGCACTTTTTTTTCTTGGGCAGGATATCTTGTCTATTTAGGATAAGAGATATCAGTACTTACTAGACTTGGAAAGGTAACCTTTAGTATGTTGGATTTTCCACTAGTACCTATAAACTGGGCTAACATGATAACATTAAAAGCCTTTCAATCCAATGATGTAGTTGTGAGAGGCACTCATTTCTGGTTTGACTCTCCAGTGTGTATAGCAGACATCAGATGGGATTGAGAACTTGTAGGCATGAAATTGATAGGTAATTAGTTATATTTGATATTTATTTATATAATTTGATATTGATATAATTAATTATATTTTATTATATTTGATAGATAATTCATTACATATATGTTCTATATAGTTGATGATAATATTAGTAACAGATCAGATTAAACAAGCTGACATAAAAAATTCTTGAGAAGATAATTTCTCAATATAGTTGAAAAAAAATCATTCTCTGTTATTCTCAGCAAATGAAAAAATAGTTTGGAACCTTGATCTAACTTCAAGTAATATTTAGTCTTAACTGATTAAGAAATAGGTTAGAAAACAGGAAAAAGTAGAAAAAAAAGCTGAACCCAGTGTGAAAGAAATAAAGAAAATAGAGGACAGAAAATTTCCTGTTGCTAAACACTGAGTGCTCTCTTAGTTTAGAAAAGCATGGCAGACATTCTTCATATTTTCTGGGGTTCTTTTTTTTACCCTCCGTGTGTGTCTTTCATAAAGTTGATGAAATTTTGAAGCACGACACACTGAATCTGCTGGGTTCGTTTCCTCAGACTATGCAAAGTAATGCATTTTTCTCAGACATGTCACAAGCAATCTTGTCAAAATCTGCCTGAATGGATTTGTTTTAAATCATAAATAGTTGTTATATATATAGTAAGTGTTCAAGAACCTTGAAGAAAAAGAAGGTCATGACCTTCTGAGTGCTCACAGTTCCTCATCTAAATGTGAGTCTTGAAGTACAGTGAATCCCTGGTGCATTGCGACCTCTGCATTACGACCCTGCCCATTTGCGAGGCAATTCTCTCGGAGTTTTGATTCAACCATTTGCGAGTTTACCTGGCCAACACATGTGCAGTGCCTCTGCTCTGCTGAGGGGTGGTGCCTGTGGGGCAGAACTCACCCCGTCCTGCAGGGAGGAGGCTCGCAATGGTGGCACTGTTCCTGACCTGGGAAACTGCCCCACACAAGTGAGGCATGCGAGGTGGGGTAAGTGCTGTGTGCTCGGAGGGGGCAGCTGTCGCTGCACCAGAAGGAGGCTTCTGTTCCCCTGCCCTCTGGGACTGTATGGGCAGCGCTGCCTCTCCCGGGACCAGTGGATGTTAAAAGGAAAGAAACTCTNCTTTTTGCGAGGCCCGTGGCCTGACCCATTCCTCGCAAATGAGGGGGTATAACTGTATGTGTCTTGGGCAGTTTCAGGTATGAGGCCTCACTACTTGGTGGATTTATGTCATTGTTATCTATCACAGTATCACAGTGTTGATAAGGTTGGAAAAGACCTTGATGAACTATCTGTCTATCTTGGGAGCCTGAGTTCTCTTTTGAAAAGTTGCTGTATTACTCCCTGGCCCCTGGAATTCTGTTATTTTGGTTTCTGTATACCATCTCATTCTTAGTTCTGGTGACAACTGTTCATTTTGCTTTTAAATATTTTTTCCTTCTGCTTTTATTCTCTTTTTATTGTACAGTTGTTCATTCAACACCACAAGCAGCTTGGTAGGGAGAATGGAGAAGGAAGTTCATATAAATAAATAATTACCGTTAATGCAGAGAACTGCCTAGCAACAAAATGCAGTAAACTATGTCTCTCCTGGTAGTGAGCGGTCCTTTTCTTTGATAAATCAGTGAAATGTTCGGAGGACTCCCCCTGTGCTCAGGAAGTAGTGGAACATTTGAAGAAAGCCTCCTTCTGCTGTTTTGTTACCTGTTAATGAATATATTTTGTGGTCCGTGCAAGTGAGATGTTCCAGGATTGCAAATGAGCAATCTTACCCTGCAAGACTGTTTTATTTTTGCAGCTGCAGCAACAGGAAGGAACCAGCAGGTATTGGTTATAGCTATTTTGGTCAGTGTCTCTGAAAGGAGAAGACTAAATACAGTTGAATAGTTAAGCCATTAGTAGGGAACATGTTTCCTCATACAGCTTCAATTTTTATCATAGTGAGTCTTTTAAAAACTCCATTTACCATTGGGGAAGCATTGCATCTCCATACTGCAATTTTGATGCCTTGAGATCAAGTGAGACCCTCTTTACGTGAAAGGGCCATGTGCTCCCAGTCAGGGATACTTAGCTAGCTTAGGGAGTTGGATGTGCTGAAGAGAGGGGAATTTATGATTTGGTTTATGATCTCCCTTGTTTTTCTGTACAGGAATAAATCTTCCTTCCTAAGGGCTGCAAACTTGAACCCTCTCTTCAGGTACACCGTACAATCCTCACTTTCTTGCCAAGCATGGGTGGTAAAAACCCAGCCTACAGACTGGTGTATTTATTCAATATCCCACTTGCTAATGTTTTCCTCCTGGATATGACACTTGGGTTCAGTTCCCCTCTCTGGCTTAGAAGATACAAACTTGTACCACCTTGAAGAAAGTTTTAGTGGTTTGGCTCTAAGCTGCTGTAGTATGGGAGATGTTCAACCTCTGGTGCTGGTATTGTTCCATTTCACGTTGTTCCAGTAAGCACAAATATTAATCCAACTCTACAGAACTATAGGGAGGGTATTTTACCTATTGGTTAGATTACCTGCTGGTTAAAATGGGGAGACCTGGCTTCTAATACTTGCTTCAAGTTATTTTTAGGTATGAGCAAAAAGTACCATATGGGCCTGAACTGCTGTCAGTGTAAAAATCTAGCTTGAATTTGGTTGGTTTCCAGGTTAAATTATTTCCTGTCAAGAACTTGCCTCATAAACTTGCTAATTGTTGCACTGCAGACAGATATGTTGATTTGGCTAATCCCACAAAAATTTCAAAATAATAAAAAACTGACTCCTTTGAGTTTATTTTCCTTATTCACACTTTATATATATCTACAGTTACTTTACATGTTCGAGATAAATGGCAATT
Source organism: Pitta sordida (assembly GCA_013390025.1). NCBI lineage: Eukaryota > Metazoa > Chordata > Aves > Passeriformes > Pittidae > Pitta > Pitta sordida. The sequence goes on from WEKX01001871.1 coordinate 473,680, forward strand.
AAATATAAATCACATTAAACCAACCCTAAGTTACAAAGAAAGAATAGTACAGCAAAACTAACTGCAAGTCCTAATGCAGTTCTGAGTTTCTGAGTTCAAATCTTTATGACCTGAGAAGACTTCATATCATATGACAGGATTGAAATTTTTAATGATAACTGAAAAGGATGTTAAAGATCAAAGTTATGCATGTCTGCCACAACCTTACATTTCAAATGTTTTGTGGCTTCTCTATTTCTTTTGAAAAAGAAATTGCCTGTTTCAATTAAGAATTCATCAATATGTTTACTTGTGCATTTGGCAATGGAGTTTTATGGAAAATCTGAACGTATGCAAAAGTTAGCAAATGCAGTATCTGAAAGATGAGATTTGCCTATTATCTCTTAGGGATTTTACTGTTGCTGAATTGTTCAGCTGATGAGCAGCAATATAGATTGTTGAGGTGTCATGAAGCTGTTATCCAGCGGAGGAGAATTTTTTGCCCTTAGTTTCTCCCAGTCAATGATTTCTCATTGTGTAACACCTGCTTCCCCTGACTCCTCCCTTTCCTGCACCATTCTACTTCAGATTTCTCACCAACTGCTCAGTGACTTCCACAGTTGTTCAAGTCCATGCTCAATTTCCTGAAGATCTACTCCAAGATACAAACTTCCTACTTTCCACTTCCATGCAGCATTTCCAAGGGGAGTTTTCTGTACTGAATGCTTCTGTTTAGTTGGTTGCACCTACACTGTTGAAGTTTTTGAAGACTGCTCTTTCAGAGTTGAGTATATTGTTCTGGAACTATTAAATAAATATTCTGTCTGGAGTGTATAGAGTTCTTCTCAGGCTCCTCTGAGTTCGTCCAGCTATGTTGCTGATACATTGCTCAAGATTGCTTCTTGGCACCTTGTATCCAATATGTCTGGTCTGAGATCATTGCTTTTCATTTTTGCAATTTTTCATTTTTTCCTGTAATGGGAATGACACCTGTCCATTCACTACATAGCCCTTAAAAACTACTGTTTCTGTTAATTTTTTGCCGTCTTATTTTTGTGTTTCTGCATTGCTTGACAATTACCTTAAAATCCACAAAACATAACTTTTATTCTAGGATTATTTCTTTTCAAATGAGTTGAATTATTCTAAAGTTCTTTGCTTCCTTTGAGGTAACCAGTTTAAAATAGTAATAAATATTAAATTAGGTGAAATAGTTCTAAAGCCTTTTCCAGCTTGTTGTCCTCTGTAGTATTTCAGAGTTGAAGGATGGGTTTTAAATGGTCTGACAAGTTACTAGCTGCCTACATTTAAGAAGGAAAGTGTGCTGAGTGGTGAGAATTGTGAGTAAAATGTTGAAATGGCTATTTATGGTGCAGGGTTGGGTTTTTTGTTTGGGGTTTTTTAAAATTAATTTTAACTCTGGATGTAACATTTTACTCCAGGCTCCCTTCAGAGCCTGTGGAGAAGAATTAGCACCTCTGGAGGACAGCACTCACAACCGACCTCAGTTACCTGTAGAAGAACATTGTGGTTTGCCCTCTCCCTACAGTGCTCTCCATTGAAAACAGAGGGGCTTAGCCTGACTATCGTGTACTGTAACAATTCACTTGTCTTCCCTAACTCAGGTGTGTAGAACCTCTACTCCAGATTTATAGTCCCTACAGAAAGAGATGGATGACACCCTTGTTGAATGTGGTGAAGGAGAGTTAATATAGGGAATATGACATTCTCATATGAAGGAGTATTTTACGGCTCATGAAGATGCCCTGTGAACCCTTCTGCAATAAAGAGTGTTTCAGGGTTGCTTAGGATTGCAAGACATTGATATTGATGTTGATCGAGTTCTGTGTTGCTTTTCATAAAGAAGAAAACATTGGCACAGAAATACTCGAGTCATGCTGCTGTTTTGGAATCAATGTGCTTTAGAATCTGCATGAAAGGTGACTAACTTTTGAAAGAATCTAGGTTTCGCAGACCAAAAAGAAATAATAACAAATGCACCACATCTATTTCTGTATTTTAATGTATACATATATAAATATTTATACAAGCATGTGATTAATTTTATGCTGTTCTTTAAAAATCACCTGAATATCATGTGACTGAAAGAAAATCTCTAAAGAGCCCGATCATCTTGAATATAGAAATTTATTTTGATAAATTTGGTTTAATTTCTCAGCCATAATGATTTTACAGTATCTGTTCAATACTGCATAAATATTTTTATTGCATAGATTTATCTGAAACAATTTTTATAAGAACTATAAGAATCTCTTCCTACTAGGAAGAAATGTTTTATTCCCATTTCCATAGCTTCTCCTGGGGAAGGAGTTTAGAATTTGCAGCTGTGGCTGTTTTCCTCTGGACTCTGTTAATTGCCCATAATGAATTAATTATGTTAATAACATAATTTGCTTGATATGGTTCATGTAGATTTAAGATTGATGTAAATCATACCAGCAAAGTATGTCACTAATTTTTATTATTTATCCAATACCTCTCTACTGAATCTGATGGCTTCAGTTTACCTAAAGCAGATTTCTCAGACAGGCATGCGTTCTTCATTAGGGAACATTAGGGGATGGAGTGTTCCCAGCACTTCCTCTGGAGGTTTATCACGCCATTGCCTCTGGCTTGTCCACACTGCTGATGTTGCTACAGGTACATAAGATGAAAATTAAAAGTCAATAGTTCCAGCAGTGATGTCTGCAGTAAACTAATCAGCACTGGCTGGATTGAGATGTCCAGCTGGTATTTTGTGGAGAAAGTTTTTCTAAAGGGCTGGTTGTCAAAATAAATACCAGCAAAAACTTTCTTGAGGAGAGTTGCTGCCAGTTCTCTCCTGCTCTTTGCTGTGATTTAACAGGATATTTCAAAGTCCAGGTCTATCCCTATTATCTCTTCGAAATAACAGTCTTGAAAGTTGATGTCAATAAAATTCTTGCCTTGACTCATGAACCTGCCAACATGTAGTCCAGAGAGAGCTTGCAGCCAGGAAGGAGGTATTCCTGCAAAACCTACATGATCAGGTAGGTTTTTTTGGCACAGACTTGGTGTTAAATACCTCATTGGCTTTGTTAGATTAAATGAATTTAATATTTTTGGAACTCTAAATACTGCATGTTTTCTTTTCCCCAGGTAGAAGTCACTATTTGGAAATATTCACATAAACCTCCCTTTCTTTACTGCATATTTGTAGGGATTTCAGCCATACCGTAGTATGATTAAAAAGTCTGCTTGAATCTCTTTTATGACCTGTGTCTTGCATTGAGCATACCTGACAAATTGCTCTGAATAATTTAGTTGATTATGTCTTGATTTAGCTTCAGCTCTTGCAAGATTTATTTAAATATAGACTACTTTACCATTATGTTTCTGAAAGATTCCTTTTTCCTGAAATCACAATTTTTAATAAAATGATGAAACTAGCGTATCCTTAACCCTATTGTTAAAATGTAACATTGATTTGGCAAATGAGTGGGCTGAATAGATGTCAATTTTTTTCATTAGAGGTGTTTCAGCTCCTTAAAATGTTTCTCTTTCTGCTTTTTTGGTGACCATGTCTTTGTTAAGAAAAGATGATAGTAATGCATTCAGTAAGTAAATTTAAGGTTCTTTTTTTCACATATGAAGTAGACAAAGTTGAATTTTAAATTGACTGTTGTCATTTTCCCAAGAATCATGTCACATGGAAAAAAGGTATCTGAACAAATGAAAGAAATAGTCAGATTATAAAAGTTAATTGATGTAAAAAGCAAATATTTTAGAAGGTATTTTGACTTTCCAGCTTCCTTTGATTTTCTACTTTTATAATTTTGCATCGTCAAGAACAGTTTTTTAGTGTGCCTATAAATACGTACCCGTTGTCTACAAAAAATATTCTGATGAAATTATTTTTATTCATTTTTAATTATGGGGTTTTTTATGTAATGCAAACTATGAAAATAGAAGTATTGAGTAGTTAAGGAGCTCAGCTTCTCCTCTGTATTTCACTTGTGCTTCTCTTCTCAGCCTTAGTGTGCATGTGGCTGGAGCCCTGAATGTCACATCTGCTCGTATGTGCTTTTAGTGTTGTTGCTGGCAGATCATGTCTAATAGGCTTCACTCAAAATCTGACCATTTGCTTAATCAGGAAACCCACATTTTCACTTGTCTTTCAATATTTAACTGGAAAGTAATCTAAGGCCTTTTTGCATAAATTTAGGAAGGAAAAACATCAAGTGAAGGAGTGCAGAGTGTCAGTGTTAACTACACTGCTCTTAACACTTGAAACTCTGTTTGAAGACACGATTCCAGATATTTTGTAAGTATCTGGGCAGTTGTCATCCAATGAAGTCCAAAGCTCCTGACTCCCTGGCTAGCTCCTAAGTATGGTTAAAATCGGAGAAACTATTATTTCGTGCTTTCAGGCTGTGGCTGGTGACCTGCACAAGCCAGGAAAAGCCGCTGTGCACAGTTAGCTACATGGATTCTGGTAGGCTTTATAATACAACAGTTATTGCATTTCTGAGGCAATGGCTTGATTGAAGTGGAAACTTCAGATGTCCAGCCAAGCCCACATCTGGCCAGCCTGAAGTCTCTGACGTGCTGAGATGAGCCAACTCTCAGGGGCTTCTGAGGCTGTTCAGGCTACTTTTGGGGTAGCCTCAGACTGTGAGGCTGTCAGGAGGAAGCCAACATATGTATGAGGGATAGAGAAGATGGAGAAATACAGTAACTGGCACATCAATGCAGATGGATAAGATCTGTTGGGCCAACCAAGCCCATTCCTGCTTGCACTCGCTGAAAAATATTTATTTGCTGCTTCTGCTTGATGGTAGTGGTGAAGCAGAAGAAAGTTTGAATGAGAACAAGGAAAACATAGTGTGCAATTCAGATTTTATTTTGCCTTTTTTCTTAAGATGGGGCATTAGCAGAGCTGTCATATTTTTTTCAGCCTTGGATTTTTCAGTATTAGGTAATTTGTTCATTCTTTTACACGTTGTCATTGTCTCAATGGAACTTCTGAGCTTCAAGCCTTCTCCCTGTGTTGTACTACATGCTACAGAAGCATCCAATGACTCACAGTGGTCAGGAACATGCCTTTGTTGGACAAACATTTGATCCCAAGAAATTGGATTTGCCACCTCTGACAGCTCAGTGGCTTAGACTGGGAGACTTCCTGAATGACTATGCTTTACCTGTTTAGGATCATCATTCTTTGGGTCAGTGCCATTGAAATCTCTCCTTGTACTTGAGAAGCTTATGGTTAAAGATAAATAGTTTATTTTATTACTGTGAAAAACTAGGCATAATTTCTGTGTTTGGAAATAGATGTAGAGAACATAGTGATAATTAAGTGGTTCAAGGTGATTTCAGTTTCTCCTCAATTCCCAGATGATTCCCACAGTAGCCTGGTGCAGAGCTCTAGTCTTTTTGGTGATACTAGTTCTTAAGCTTTTGTCTTCTAAGAGGGTACAGACCTGGTGTGCTGTCTTTCTTTGTATCTACTTTTGCTTGTTGATTATGAATTGACCCTTCAAACTGTAGCATTTATAACTGATTGAGACAGGGCATCAGTTGATGTATTTCATAAGCTAAGGAACTATTTCATGACAAAGTTTTAGCCATTATTAGGAAAAAGTCCCAGAATGCCCTTCCCTGCTGCATTGGCCTTCTTGGGCATAACACACCATTTATTGTGATCAAGTCTGTTTACAGAGTGTAAGCATATCTCTTTTTTAAGGCATTGTGGATTATATATTAATTTTTTATTACTTGATTTTAGAATACTATTCATTGGGCCAACATAAATAGGAACAGTGAAGCTGAATCATTAGTAAGACTAAGTAGGGGCTAGAATTTATGGCAAATAAATTCATTTTTATTCATGTCACTACTAAGTAAGTATTTCCAGAGCTTGTAGTCTCTGTGACACATCACTTTTTCTTTTCAAATTGGAGGAAAGACATGACAGCATCTTGGAAGTCACATGGATATTTATTTTCCTCAAAATAACCTATTCAGGGGTGTCCTGTGAAGCATTAGCTGAGATCTGGCTTATGAACAGAGGAACACTAAAGAGGAAAGATAATCGAAGAATTGAAGATACATATATCAGTAAAAATGCGTTCCAAGTATGCAATCTTGTGTCAGACCAGAATGATCTTGAAGGTTCTGTTTGCTTAATCACCAGTTGAATCTCTCAGGATTTGAGCTCCACTGTAAAATATGTGTTCTATAAAGGGCGTTAGAGATCTGTTGTTACTGCTTGATGGGGATGAATCCAAAGTGTAATAAAAGCTAGTGATAGCAAAGCGTTCTGATGAAACAAGTTCTAGAAGTCTGCCTTTGTATTTTACACTGGTGCTGGTGGTTCTGAGCTTATAGTAGGCCACAGTCTTCCAAAAGTCTTTACAGGCAATATATGTCTTTACTGAAACACAGACAGAACTTTAATGTATATTAATATGCATTTTAAGACAAGCAGTGGAGAAAACAGCAACATCTGCAGCTAAAAGTATAGAGGGAAGGAAAAGAGGATTTCAGTAGGCAGAATTTCAAGCTGGACTTTGTGTGAATGACTAGGAAAAACTTGTCATCTTTTATGAAGAAACCTAGAACATCTTAAGTAGTCGTAAGTAGTTTGACTTTGACATACATCTTATCTGAAATGTGTTGCCACCAGCAGCAGAGTGCCTCCAATGCTGTGTGCTGGGAATTTGATTTAATTCCAATTCAGAGGCAAGAATAAAACCTACTGAGCAGTTACTCTGGTTTCCTGCGGCAAATGTGGGCTTTATAGAGGCATTGAGCTAATGATCCGGCACAGCTCTACTTTAAAATTGTGAGATTTGCAAGGATAGCAGGGTCTGATGGTACTGTGTGTTCACGGGCCTATTAGAATAAAATGTTATGTCTTTAAAAGCACATACGGTTAAAAAAAAATGAGATGGAAATGAAAGGAATTGTTCTTATGCAATTAGCCTAAGTATACATTCAGCTGTTACCGTACCTCTGAAATGTTTTGTGTAGTTGCACCGGAAATATTTGTTGGTAGTACAGGATTGGATAAGGAGCTGTGCATTTGCTAATACTTAAGCAGATGATCTGAGCTGTGACTCATGTTTCGAACAGTGGTGTGTGGTGCCCACAGTGTACACAGGCTCATGAATGCCTCCATTCATGCCCATCTGTTAAGATGGCACTGTGCCCACATACAAGTGGATTGATTGGTCCCTTTTCTAGGAAACGTAGTGCCAGACTGTTATGAGTTTGGATGGCAAGCTTATCTAACACTGCAAACAGCATCTCTGTTGCAGGAAATCCCTTCTCAGTATTAGGACTGAAGCATTAATAGGTGACTTGATGTACCCTGGAGGGTATTTTAGGTGTTGAAAGAAACTACTGGAACATGGCAAAAGAGGGAAGACTGCCCATCTCACAGCATGGCAGGATACTGAGAGGAAGTATCTGATGGCTTTTTTCTGTAGCAGATTTGCCTAGAGACAGCCCTAGACAGCTGTTGCAGTCAGGCAAGGACAGATGGTGTTGGGCAGTGGAACAGATCGGATGGATCTCTTCACAGTATCTCCTAGATGCTTGTTAATGGCATTAGCCCAAAAGACATTATCTTAAATGGCTGTGTCATGTCCTGCACTGAACTATGCAGAGTACTTGCAGAAAATTCTGAAGTTCAACAAAAATGTAGATCGTTTTCCTGCAGTATTCTCTGGGCTAAGTGGTATAATTCAAAGGGAAATATGGTTATTTGCAAATGAGAAAATAATTATTACTTTTGTGTATCTTTTGTCTAATGTAGGTGACTTTCATCTCAGATCTATAACCAGATGATGCTGGTGTTCAAATTCTAAGCTCTGAATTTCATTTCCATGTATCTGGCATGCATAACAGCCATGCCCACACACACTAGAATAGATGGTCTTTAAAGGTCCATTCCAACCCAAACCTTACTATGATTCTACAACTGAGGGAAAAAATAAGAAGAGTTCAAAAATGAACACTTTGGGGCTCTTTGACCTCGAAATTTTTCATGTTTATCTTTAGGATTTGTAGTGCTAACAATCACATGTATTTTTTTAAAGTTCTTTGACTTCTGATCTTTTGTGACATTATTGCCCATTCCCTCTCAGTGTGGACTACAGCAAGGTGATGACTGAAAAGGAAGAGTTTGACCTATTCCTGTGACTTCTATGGCCTAAGAATCGAAGTAAAAAGCAACTTGTCTTAAATACATTACAAAACTGTTACAGCTGGCTATGAAATGCTTGGCTTAGTCCTCCTAATACAGTTTATTAATTGACATATAGTGAAGCAAATTCTCTAAAATTAATGCTGAAATACCTTTCTAGCCAATGGAGATGCGTATTTGCAGCATTTAGGTGAAGACTCTGTCCAAGTAACTGAAGCTGAAGTTTTTCAAGGTACCTGCCTTTATCCCTGGATTATCTACGGAGCTTGCGTTAACAGGGATGATTTACTAGACAAGGTAGTTAGAAATCATATGCCTGATTTTGGCAGACTGAATCTCACTTAGTGCACCTTGAGGAAGTGCACAGTATTAAAATATTTTTGCCTGGATCTGGTGCCCAAGGTGAAGGGCAGAATTAGCCATCTTCTAATGTGCGCAGTAAAGTTAATCTTAAAAACAAAATAATATTTTGTGATGCACAGAAGTATTGCTCACTATTAACATTATAAAGCTCTGATAAGGTGGATTTTGTCTTTCAAATTGTATTTCTAAATACTGTTTATCTTTTAAGAAGCAATTTCATTGAGCATATAAAAATCATTAATTGCTAATTTTTTGTGAGGATAAACTCTGTTATGATTTTGAACCTTCAGTTGTTCTGTGTTAGTTCTCTTTGCTTTCCTGTCCTACCTGATAATGAAAATCTGCTGTAATGTGCGAGGTGCCCATCTTCTGTTCCACCGTTGTCTGTAGAGAGTGTGTGTGTGTGTTCATCATGCCGGATGAATAACTGAGCTGCCTGATCACTGTGTCAGCAAGCTAAGCCCCTCTTCCATGTCTGTAATTCTCCAGCTCTAAACACACTTGACAGTTAGCTGGTGACCTTAGAAAGTCTTTTCATCTGACTCCACAAGTGGTAGCGTGACTGCTGAGACAGTGTTTTGGCAAGGATAATAATAGCTTAAAACACATTGATTTAAAAGCAGACATCTAAATGCACTTGTCCAAATGCAAAGATGAGACACAGTTCATGAAATCTCATGCACAGCTGCAGTAACCTGTACATGAACAGCTACAGTTTGGCTTATCTTCTTCTGCTTTCTAAATATTTTTTCCTCAGATCTTTGTTGTTTAAGTAACAGAAACTGCTATCTAGTATTTAAGTGGATTCCAGGAGCTGGCAAAACAGATGACAACACATTTTTTTATGTACATTAAAGAGGTTTTGTTACATATTTTAGCAAAACCTCTAAGCATTTTTAATGAGATCTATGCTTCTGTCATGGTCTAACGCATTATAAAAGCAGAAAGGGAAAATGAATTATGTATTGTCAGATTTTTGGTGGGCAGTGTAGTCTTTTAGAACTGCAGAGGGATTTCCTTGTTCTGCTTGAGAGCAATCTGAATATGTGGGTGAATCCTGTGTTTATCCTACACTCTTCATTTGGAGCTCAGCAACCTTTTGCTGCATATTGTTTGCCACTTGAGGAAAGGTTAGCTCTGGGGATAACAGTAGTGAATGGGGGGTTTTGGTAAGGTAATGTTATGTTTCTGGTTGGTTTTGTTTGGTTGGTGGTGACATGGCAGGGGGAGGATTGCTTGGTTTTGTAGTTATTTTGGTTTT
>WEKX01001871.1:484180-505549 GCA_013390025.1 Pitta sordida
CATACAATTGAGCATGGATTTCAGAGCACTGTTTCTATAGCCCTTTGCCGCCAATCCATTAAAGATTATTCAATTTTAAAATTGTGCCTCTGGAATTCATGGTAATTATTCACAGATTCACAGATTCACAGAATATTATGAGTTGGAAGGGACCCACAAGGATCATCTAGTCCAACTGTAAGAGACTTAGTGCTGACAAGAGCTTAGAGAGGGCAGTCACCTGAACATCCTGGTTAGCCCTGATGGGAATGGGAATAACATATTCTTAGAATAGCTTTCTGGAAAGCTTAAGAAGAAAGCAAAGTGTACATATAGCAATTCTTGCTCTTCAAAGCCTTGGTCTGTGACAGATCACATGCAAAAATATGTAGAAATGGATGCTGGCCCTTGTGAGGGCATTGTAACTATTCTCCATCATATAAACACAGGAAGGTCCAAAAGGGACTCAAACTTGGATCAAATCTGACTTCTGCAATATCCTTGATGTCTGGCCGAAAAATGAGGTAAAATGTGTCAAATGGAAAAATGAGAACAGTTTTCTCCAACAGAGCCTTGCCTCTGCACCCTTCATGGTGAGCTGCCACATGCCAGCTCACACCATGCTGTGTTTGAAGTGATGGTTTCTTGGTTGATATCTAGCCAAATGCCTCAGCTGCTCACACAAATGATTCAATGCAAATCATTGAGATTTTCTAGACACAAGCAGTTAATATTTCAACAAGCAACTGCAGATGAATTTGCTGTGTCAGCTTGCATGGCAAAGAGAGCTGTTTCCCTTATTCAGTTTTTAGACCTTCCTGTTTCAGTTATCTGAAAAATCTGCTTTCAGATCAACTTTGAAATGTTCAAAGTCTCTGTACACCAGTCTTTTTTTCCCACATTGTTTTTCTAGTTTGGAAGAGTCAAAGATGAAACAGGATATTTTCTGCCCCCTGGCAAACCTCAGAAGACAGATTATTGCTACAGCTTTGCTCTGGTTCTGCAACTGTCCTAATGTGTATAACTGTACATTAGGATAAGAGGTCATTGCTATCATTCACATATTTCTGAGAAACTTTTTGCTGGATGCTCTGTTTGCCCAAACATTGTTCTGTGTGTATGGATGCATTTTAGTTTTCCACCTGATTTTCTAAGGAAAAAGCTGCACATTGTTCCCTTCCTTCCCTACATGCAAAATTTGTCAGATTCACAGAAAATGCTAGTCCAGTAACAGTGAAAAGAAGCAGATTAAGTTTTGCATTTTAAAAAGAAATTTGATTTGGCTGTTGCATTTTAAAAAGAAGTTTGATTTGGCTGTAAAAAAAAAAAAAAAAAGGCATACCAGCACAGCAGCTTCTTAGCCCATGTCTGCCAGTTTTGCCCCCACTCTTCTATGCTAGTCTGTGGCACTGAAAGGACATAGTGGTCGGCTTTTGGCCAATATCCTGGACTTCAGTTCCCACGTGGAAGAGCATTTACCTGGGAAAATAGTGTCATGTGGCAAGTCACTAGGCACAATACTACCTCTGCTGCCAGAATGTACTGACTGTAAATGAAGCTGTGGCAGATAGCCTGAAATGTTTCAATGCTTTCTTTCTCTAGACCAGGATTACCCAATTCATTTGTACTATGGTGCATTGGGTCACTTTACCAGGTTCTGGTCAGACACATGGGATGCTCTGGATCTAACTGCTGATCAAGCATGGTCTGCAGGTGGAATAAGGCAGTTTACAGCCAAATCCCTTGGACAGCAGGCTCCTGATGGGACCAGATGAGTGGGAAGGAATATTTTTAGAGAAGAGTGCCATTTTACTTGGTAATGAAGCTTCTATATGCACTATACCTGCAGAAGCAACTTTATGTTGCTGCTTATGAAATATTGTCCTCATGCATGGTACTTGGTAGATAGGGCAAAAAGCCAGTTGGACCTTTCTGTTGTGTTTAGAGAAATATGTAGGTGAACAAAAAAGGTTATTTTCCTTAAGAAAGTGATAATGCATAAGGAGATTTGATATAGCTTAGGCAAAATGTGTATATGGGCAAGAAAAAGTCAAATATATCGTCAATATTTGGTTATTTTGCACAGAGAGAAGCTAGTGTAATCACTTTAGTTTGGCAGAGAAAAATGAGCAGTTATCATTTTGGTAGGTTTATTAGGAGTGACTTTGAAGTGTCCCATCAAACCAGAATTAGGCCAGCTGCATATTAATGGAATAGCTCAAGGAAAGTGTCCTTGTCTGTTCTATCCTCTTCTCTGGGTGCATGTTTCCCCCCAGTTAAGAAAAGTCAGTGGAATTGCATTTAAAAGTGTTGTCACTTCACAGTCTGCCACAGGTCTTTTGCCAGCTCCCTTCAAAAGGAGTTGGTGCCTAGAACTGTGCCAGCTGGTTGATCTGATCATCCCTCCACTTTACTAGAAAATCTAAATTTACAGCAGTATGAGCTGAAATGTGTCTGCAGTCCTGTTTTGCACCTATTCTGCATTTGAATGAAGAACTACTTTCACATGAAAGCAGTACTGAAGGTCTTTCTATCTCTCTGTTCTATAGGTTGTCATTTTGTATTTTGAGCCAAGTGTATTTCGCTGTATTCTCCTAAGATGGGTTCGTCTTCTGGGCTTTGCTACTGTTTATGGAACTGTGACGCTCAAGCTGCACAGGTATTTCACATATTAATTTCCATCTCTGTGGGAGTATGTGCAATCTGTGTGGGTACTTAGATGGAAGAGCTGCAGATATTATCATAAACAAATGCAGTTTCTTATTTTAAAACCACTGTGTATTTCTCCTCATTTTTCCTGCTCAAATTATATGCTACTAATGCCAGTGAAGAGCTATGAATGCAGACAGGATTTTATGGAAGTATATGCATCAACTGTAAAATTGTGCAAGAACCCTTTTCACAGAAGTTGAATATATTTTCCTTGGATATAGAGAATTCAGAAGCGTTTGAAGAGTGATCAAAAGTTTCCCTGTAAGATGTTCATAGGAAGATGTTTTTGAAGTGTTTAGATGCAGCAGTGGTGGGTAAAACAATAGAATATGCTGTATTTACTTACTGTGTTTTCTTATGGGTCTTAAGCCAAGGGCTGCTTTCTTCAGGCAATCACAGCAGACAAGCGACACGCTCACAGGCATCAGTACCTTCCAACAAAAATTTATGGGAAATTCTGGGCTGCATGGGGTTGGAAGTGCATTCACATTTGATTCAGAGATATAAGATATAGAGGCCCAACTTTAATTCCCACTTCTAAAGGCCCTGTAAAAATGTAAACGTTTTCTCTGTATGCTGTATAAAATCCTAACATTTTTTCCTCTTTAAAATTTAATGAAAAAATTATTGATACATTCTCTAGATATTTTTATTCAAGCAGAGATAACCAATATATTGATATTTGGACATACTGGAAGAAGTACACTTGCTCATCTTTTTATCTTAGTTTCATTACTGTGTTGGCATGTTAGGTAGAGGAGGTTTGATACTCATAATGAGAACTAAAAATATCTTGTGTTTCATGATGCATTATTAACTTGTCACATTTTAGATAGAAACCCTGCTTTCCCATTGAAATAGAGCCTCGTCTTGCAGCTCCCTTTTGTTTTTGTCCCTGGTTACAAGTGTACACTTTGGCTAGTAAACTCTGGATTGTAAAGTGCTACATCTGGCCACATCTTTTTATTGAAATTGATGAAGGAAATCCCACCTCCTGGTATTTCCTGCGATGAACAACTTCTGGTGCAAAAAATAAATAGAGTGCTATAGACAAGAGTGAACCGATGGCTTGTTCAGCCTGAAGAGGAGATGGCATTGGAGGGACCTCACAGCAGCTGTCAAACACCTACGAGGAGGTGGAGCCACATTCTCTATAGCAGTGTATATTGGGGGAACAAAAGACAATGACAAATTGAAATGGGAGATTTTGATTTTATACAACATGAATTAATATCAGGGTGAATGTTATACAAAAAAGCATTTTAATACCAGGGTGATTAAGCAGTGGAGCTAGTTGCTCATGAAGTTATGAATTTCCATACTTGGATCTTTTCAAGACCCAGCTGGATAAAGCCCTGAGCAGCTTAGTATGGATTCACTGCTAAGCCTCCTGTGAACATTGGATGGCCTTCTGAGGTAATTCCAACCTGAATAATTCTGTATTTCTTTGTGAAACATAAAAAAGGGACCCTCTCTTCCCCCTTCCCCCCCACCCCCCATTTAGTATGTCAGTATAGGAATCAATTTTGTTTTCTACCCAGGTATCCTGACTATTCATTTCCTACACTCATGATATTGTGGGATTTTTTTGGTGTAGAATATTTTAGTCACAGAGTATGCTTTGCAAAAAACTGAGTCAAGTTAGTTATATGTTTTATTATATGAATTCACAGCAGTTATGCTGATTAGGAAAAGTGTGATGCTAATAGAAATTTGGTAGAAAATTTTGCAGATCTAATTCAATCCACAGTCCTTACAGAGTTGAGGAATAGGTTACTGGAGACACCACAAATACTCATGACAAGCACTGCTTCCCTCCTGCAGCTCGCCTGTGTCTTGCCTGGGGGAAGAACCAATTGCTAGCAAGGAAGTTGTGATTTTTTTAAGTTTAATGGGAAAACCAATATTGTGTAAAGGCAGCTATTAATGATAATGAGAAAGTCTGTAGTTCTCAACGAATGAGGTGCTTTGAGTAGCATTAGACCGTGAAGGTTAGCCAAAGCCAAGTAGGAGTCACTATAAACACTTGTTTTCTTTGTAGCTTTTTTATTTCCTGTAGCTCCTCACTTTCTAAGGAGATCTCAGAGGTCTCATTAGGGTCGAGCATCAAGGAGAAATCAGAAAAGTAGTCAAAAGCAGAAGCTTAAGGAAGAGTAAAAGAACAGGGAACTATGTACTTATTCATTCTTAGAACACCTGTCTCAGTCAATTTCTACAGTGCCTCATCTTAAATTGCCTGTTTCTTACTCATTGTGCATTTTTAAAATAATGAGCTGATGTTTGTGGGGGTTGGAAGGATGAGGGTAAGGAAATGAACTTAATTTAAGAAATCTAACTGTAGAGCCATGAACATAAAAAACAATACTTTCCTTAAAAATGAATTCTTCAAAATAATTCTCTCAAGAAATAATGATGCTTCAAATTTAATCTTTTCAGTTTAAAGTATCTGCTGATGTTGCACCTTTCAGTATATTTGTGTGAGTGAAGATTCTCTGTGTCCTTTCTCAAGCCCTGTATTTTATGAACAGGTTATCTCATTATTTTTAATATTATGTAAATGTCTGTAATCTTGGTATCAGGGTTAATACAGAAATCTTAATTTTGGACTGAAACATAAGAATGAAAGAAAGTTATATACATACAGACAAATGTATGTATGTGTTTACATAGGACGGCTTACATTTTAGGAAAATGAAACCCAGGAATGGGGTCTATGGGGTTTTTTTGTGTCTCCATTTCTTATATTACTAAGAGAAACAGACAAGAGTGAGAAAGTGAGAAGAATGAGAAGGTATGGAGAAGGTAATGTTCCAGGTATGGGAAACATGAATATGTCATAAAACAATGTCATTGTAAGTAGTGCCAGTGAGATGGACGTGTTAGTGGGAGATGTTAACATGTGAGGCAATGCTGCACTCCATCTAAATGCTGTGCTAAGATTGCATTGTTGTGCCTTGCCATCTGGTGCAGTAGAAGCAAGTAGTGACCTCCCTACAGATTTTTGTAGGTGAGAAAGAAAGGAGGAGAAAAGCAGAATGGGTAGCAGCAGGTGCTTAGGGGCATGTTTTGCTGTGGCAGTGATTTGGCAGTGTTAGATTCATGGTTGGACTTCATCATCTTAAGGGTCTTTTCCGCCCTAAATAATTCAATGATTCTATGATTCTGTGGGTTGTGGTGCAGTATCTTACTGAAGAGGAGACTCATGCTAGAAGAGAACCCAAAGATGTCAGTTTGCTTCCCGGGTTCAATTCCCGCCAGGGAGACAGTGTTAAGAGTTGGACTCAATGATCCTTGTGGGTCCCTTCCAACTCAGAATATTCTGTAAAATTCTGTAAATTCTTGAAGCATTGATGGCAAGGACATGGCATCCTGATTCCAGTCAGGACAAGGTTAATTTTTGCAGCAGCCAGGAGTGGCACAGCCAGGACCCTGGGCTTATTGAATACCACCTCACATCATGTGCAGGGAGGATGGAGGGGGTGGGCTTTTTCTGGCTTTGCTGGGGTATGCATGTGGGGAGCACTCACGTGAATTGTTTGCCAATCTTGTATGCTCTGTTTTTAGTTCAGTTGTTGTTACTGTTCTATTTCTTATTTCATTGCTGTTTCTGGTAAAGTATTCTTATCCCAACCCGTGATCTTTACCTTTTAGGCCTCCATTTCTTCTCTCCATCCCACTGCAGGAGATGTGACCAAGTGGCATGGGGTCTAGGGTGTTTCAATGAGAACACAAAATAGGGGAATACCCATTCCTACAGCACAACACGTGGCATATATGAGCTCCTCTCACAGCTAAGAGCGAGAAGGAACATACAGATGTTCCTGTGTAAAAGTGGGTGTTGGGAATGTGGTGCAGAACGGTGCACCTTGGTGGCTGGAAGCTGTACAACAGGATGGTCCCTAGAACAATATTTCACAGGTCTTAGTGCCAATAGATGGCAGTTCCATACTGCCAGTATGCCACTACCCAATGTTTCTTTGAGATGGGGCACTAGTGATGAAGCCCTACAGAGAGAAGTTTTGTCTTGGAGCAGTGGTTACTGTGTAACCTCAGCTTAAGTGGGCAAGGAAAGTGAGATGATGAGCGCCAGCTGTAGTGGTGAGCCACCCTGTGACTTTGAAATGAGCCAGGCTCTCAGCATCATTTTGGTTGAACACTCAAAAAAAAGCAGGAGATTTACTTTATCTTGAATTATTCTTTTTTTCTTCTGGGAGGTAAGAGTTAAATGGCTTCAAAGAGATGCATTGGCTATTGGATTTTGCCACTGGATTAGTAGTGGTGGTTCCTGTAGTAGTTATTATCTCATGTGAAACAAAAGGGGGGGAAATTGTTTTCAAGTCAGATGTTACTGTTTCATAAATGCAGTGTCCAGTATGTTGGTCTGATATTGCCCTTTGGAATTGTTTAGGGACTTAGTATAACTATTAAAACCATTTGTCTATCTCTTTCCTAAAAGTGGAATATTTAAACACCTGAGATCGTACACGCTAAGTCCTAGAAAGCTTTGTGAAAAGTCATGCTAGGGTTGAAAACAGGCCTTATGCATGTTCCCACAGAGCAAAGCCTGGAACCTGCAGCATCACCAGGTCCTTCTTTGCCTGATGTTCCCCTGGTCGTCAGTGGGCATATGGTGCTGGTGGCTCGCTCACTGTGCCTCAGGCCTGACTGCTGGAGGAAATGGCTGAGAAAATGGGTGTTTTAAAGGCTGAGGGCAGAGTGAAAAGCTGGAGAATTCAGATGAGGGCGGGAGCAAGCTGGACTTGCTGCAAAAGTGTATGTACATACAGTAGGAGTTCATAAGGAATAAAATTCATCAGGAACATAATTACATTGGTAATGGAAAAATCTGTTTTCTTGTTAATATGTCTTAACCTAATTATTTCATTTCCTGAGTAGAATTCATTTCTCATCTGCTTCGAACCTTTGCTGCTTTGTTTACATATTTTTATGGTATAAAAAAACCCCAGGGCTTTAGACATAAAGTTTCATGTAGCATTCCTGCATGATGCACATTCAAGATTAAATTTTTGTGCTTCTTTTAGATTAAATGAGTCTCATTCTATTGTGTTATGGGTTTTCCCCAATAAAGTCTACATTATGAAAATCCTATTTAGCTCTTTTGTATCTTTGCCGTTCTCAAGCCATAACTAGCCATAACTAGACAACATAATGGCTCAGTTTTGTATTTCTGAATAAAATATCTACTTTCTTATGTATATACTAATAAAATGTAGCACAGCTGTTACAAAAACAGTGCAGAAATAAGTTGATGAAGCACGATGTAGAAGTGGGACTAATAAACAAAATAAACAAAATAAAATAAACAAAAAAGTCTGCAACATATAAGATTATTAGAGTACTGTGATCCTGAAAATATTCTCATCCATATTCCTATTAATATTTAATTTATATAAAATATTATATATACAATGGTACAGTTCCATGGGCTGTTTCTTTAATCACCTTAATAAGGGAAACATTCTGCTTTATCACAGTAGACTGAGTTTGGCTAGGAAGGTTCAAAGAGAAGATAAAGAAAGTATCTTGTATTTTAATATTAAATTATATTGCTATCATGATTAGAAAAAAACCCAGCAGTGAATTGGAAAGCCCTCTGTAATGATCCACAGGTATCACAAGGCCTTTCAGATGTCTTTTGACGGCATGCAAGAGCCTCCTGGCAGTTAATGGGAGAAAGGATTGGATTTGCACATGAGATTACATGGTAGCAGAAGGGCTTCAGCATTGAAATTGGAACCTGTCCTTTCCGAGCCCTTATCCAAGTTCAGGACCCGCGTTGGGTGGCAAAACTTTGTGCTGTGATGCAATACCTTTGAGGTAGGTGTGCATTGGTGCATGCACTTGCTATACAGCTAATACAGCTCCATAGTCTCTTTTCTTCCTCATTACGTGGGAAGGGCAGAATTAGTCAGTGCAACAAGGTATCTCCGCTGGGTGGCATTATGGCATGAAAGAGAAACCAGGCACTGCGCTGCAATTCTTAAGTTAGAGGCTACTTGTGAAGGAGTGTGGAGGAGTTAAGTATGTGACTCACACATTGGCTGTTCACAGTTAAGTGGAAGGAGAGGTTTGCAGATCACACACACTGATTGTCAGTGAAAAATCATGACTGGAGAGGAGGCTTCTGGTGGGCTACTGTGAAGGATGAGGAGTAAGCCTGGTACTATTTAGCATTTTCAGTTGCAATGAAGAACCAAGCATAAAATGATTACTCATAAAATTTGTTGTTAACACAAAGCCTGGTGAAATGGTAAATTTTGTTTCAGAAAGTACAATAATGAGAAGTAATCTTTATTAGAATCATAGAATATCTTGAGTTGGAAGGGACCTACAAGGATTATCAAAGTCCAGTTTCTGGCCCTGCACAGGACAACCCCAAGAATCACGTCATGTGCCTGAGAGTGTTGTTCAAACACGTCTTGAAGTCTATCCAGCTTGGTGCTGTGACCACTTCCCTGAGGAGCCTGTTCCAATGCCCAGCCACCATCTGTGTGAAGAATCTTTTCCAACCTCAACCTCCCCTGATTCAGCTTTGTGCCATTTCTTTAGGTATTGTTGCTGGTCACCTGAGAGATTACCTGCCCCTCCACATCCTCACAAGAGGAAGCTGTAAATAGCAATGAGGTCTCCCTTCAGTCTCCTCTCTCTAGGCTGAACAGACCAAGGGCCCTCAGCCACTCCTCAAGGCCTTTCATCATCTTCACAGCCATCATTTGAACATTCTCTAACAGCTTAATATCTTTCCTATATTGTGTTGCCCGAAACTACGCACAATACTCAAGGTGAGGCTGCACCAGTGCAGTGCAGAGCAGGACAGTCCCCTCCCTTGCTTGGCTGGTGATGCTTTGCCTTATGCCCCTCGGGACATGGTTGACCAGAGCACTGCTGACTGGTATTCAACCTGCCATCGACCAGGACCCCCAGGTCCCTTTCCATGTCACTGGTTTCCAGCACCTCATTCCTCATTCTGTATGAACACCCAGGGTTGCCCTGTCCCAAGTGCACTTGTCTTTGTTAAATATCATACAGTTGGTGATTGCCCAGCCCTCTCATTTGTTGAGGTCTCTCTGCAGGGCTTCTTTACATTTGAGGGAGTCATACTTACTTCATATTCCTTCAAGTCCTGCATCCAGGTTAGGACTGATGTTCTTCAACATCTTCATAAATGACTAGTGACTCCTCACCAGCCTGATGCCATTTACTGCAAACCTTTGCACTTGACCCATGAGCCAGTTGCTCACCAATCACATGATATGGTTTTCCAGCTGTGTGCCGGACATTTTGACCAGAAAGATCCTGTAAGAGACAGTAAGTCCTAGAATAATATTCTCCGTAATTTTACCAGTCACTGACGTGAGACAGACAGCCCTGTAATTTCTAGGGTCATCCTTCTTGCCCTTGTTGAAAACTGGGACAACATTAGCTGGCTTCCAATCAAATGGGACCTCTCCAGCTTCCCAAATTCAAGAGCCATTGCAAGAAAGAGGCCTCACAATGAATCAGACAGCTCTTTGAGTATTCTCAGGTGACTCCCATCAGACCCCATAGACTTAGAGGAATCCAGCTGGAGCAGCAGATCCTGTACAAGTTGAGGGCCAACCTCATTCTCATAGCCATAGTTCTCTAACTCAAGGCACTGGAACCCTCTTAGCCTTTCATCAATGTTGTTATTGCTTGGTAAACTGGGCTTAGTCAAATAGATGCATTTTAATGCATTCAAGAGACAAATTATAGCTAGGGACTATTTAAAGGCACAAAATGGTGGAGTTTCAAAGGTTATCAGTAGGAATTGATTTTAAAACAAGAGTTTATGTCTTTGAAACTAATATAAAGGTATTATGTCCTCATCTGGAGATGCGTTTTTACAGGAGGTGTGCAAAAGATGTGTGTGGTTCAGAAAGTATTTGAGGGCTGGGAAAATGTGAAAGCAAATCTGATTTTTATATCAGCAAGAAGACCAAAAGATGACTTCTTGGGTGGTGCATAAACAAGCAGGGAGAGGAAAAGTAGTCACAAAAGACTCTTTAATCTATTGGACTGAGGTTTAATAAGATCTAGTAGCTGGAAGCCAAAGCTAGAGAAATTCAAATGAGCAATCTGGCACAAGTTTTTCTCAGAAGGGTGCTTAGCTGTTGAAAAATCCAACAGGAGAAATTATAAACTTTTTTTTTTTTGCTACTGCTTTCAATTCAAGACTGAATCCTCTTTTGGAAGATTCTGTAGTTAAGTACTACAACAAATTACAGAAGTTTCAATAGAAAAACGTAATGGTCTGTGTTATACAACTAATCAAGCTGTATAATTTAGTGGCTATTCCTATATATGGCTTTTATGTTACAAACATGCAATAAAAGTGATAGCATTCATGTTAGTGTCTATCTGTTAAGAAATTAAGCATATTTATAAGCCTAAATGACCTACAGTTGTACTGTTTAATGGCATATACCAACTGCTTTGACATTAATTGTGATCACTTACTCTAATGTAGATCTTTAGTACTGGGGAAACTGGTCTCTGGACCAAATATCTTGCATATTAGTTGCTCTTTTCTGGATTCCTATGAAGGCAAAAAATTCCATTATTTCTTGAAAACTGATCAGTGGTAACCAACCACTGGTGACATAAAATGCTTTGTTGCCCTGCTCTAACATATACAGGGGTAAATCTCATCAATATTTTACTGATCTGTAAGTTGATGAGTTATTCTCATAGATCTTTTCTGAAAGACGTCCAAGGTGCTCTAAGAATTTTAGATGCAATGTACTGCATCCATGATATTAGTGGACCATGCAATGTTGACTTGAAGCTCAGGAATACTTACACAGTAGGTCCTCTAGAAAGTTTCACTCTATATTAATTAAGTTGTAAGCCTCAGGCTATTCCTTTTAGAACTAATCTGTAATATTTTCAATTTACTGCAAAAATCTATTAAAAATTAAAGCTGTTTTTCTACTGTAGAGTATTACAGTACTGAACAGTTTTTGGGTGTCCTTGAGTCCTACCTCCTCTGTATGCACAATGTGAGCCTCTGTGCTTACTTGCAGTTACTATATATGGTTCAAGCTGGAGTCTCTCTTTCTGGCAAATCTAAAAATACTAGTTGCTAATAAAGAATGTAGAATTTTTGAGTGCCTATTTCTATTGTGTGAATTAAGTTAGCTAGCAGTGCTGCAATACTCAGGGGCCTCTGAGTGTCTTCCCAGATATCAGCAGCTCTGTGCTGTGGCAGTTCAGTGCATCACAGTTGTCTTGGTGGAGCCAAGTTCTGCTCTTGGCCTCTGCAACAGCAACATCTGTTGTTCTTCTGACATCTTCTTGAGCAAAACAATCCTTTTCACCCTTCCTGGGCTTTTTGGGAGATGCCACCTGTTTCTCCCAGGTGTGCCGTGAACAGGTTACAGTTTTGTGTGAGTGCAGGGCTGCTGGCAAGGAGGCTCCTGCTGGTGGCATCCTGTGCCGCAAGCACTGGCTTGCACAGAGTTGTTGAGAAGTGGCAGCCACTCTTGTGACCACAAATCTTACTAAGTTTTTTTGTTTCCCCTTGCCTAACTTTTTGTGTAACCATTAAGCCCCTCTGGGTGGTATCAGTCTTCACCACTGCAGGTATTCTCGTTTTCAGCTTTTTATTCTGAAAAATGTTAGATGTTGGCAACTAGAGATTCACTGGTTCTGCCTTGTTACAGTTGGGTCTCCTATACCACGGTACCACGGTCTTATTTGTGTCCTGTGAAGCCCGCCTTCCGTGTAGAATGGCAGCTCATTAATATGCAAATTTGCCACACACCCTCTCATGGCCCCCCCAGTGCTCTGGCGCGTTATGGCACTGCCTTGCCGTGTATTAGTGTTTGTGTCGGCATTTCCTGGTGCCTGCAGCCATCCCACGCTGGGAAAAACCCCTTTTCTTCTCGGCCGGGGACACTGGTGCAGGGGAACCACCTGCGCTGCTGTCCTGGCGGCCCCAAGCAGCCCCAAGGAGAAGGGGGTGGGCCAGTACAGGGGAGGATCTGGCATGGCCTGAAGCAGAGCCGAAGGGAGGGGGGTCCAGGGCAGCCCAGTGGGAGTGAGAGGGCAGAGCGGGGCCAGCACGGCTTGCCATGTGCAGGCAGTGCACCCATGGTCCGTGTTGCACAGCGTGGGGGTTGACTTGAATATTCATGACTGTCTAATTTGCATATTCATGTGTGTCAGGTCACACATGCGCAGTCCCGAGACAGGCCTCCTTAATCACAGAAAAATCACGCCGCTAAGATGTGAAGCTGCAATATGGAGGGCGCAAAGTGGAAGAGGGCCGACTGTGTATGTGAAACAGAGTCTTTGTCAGATATTTCAGCATTATTTTGACATTATTTTCTACTGTTCACTTGTGAATAATGCAAATGGGCGTTACATGTCTGAGTTCATACTTCAGTTCAAACAATGTAAATTCATGGCCTCTAAGCAAGGGGCATTGTCAGACATACCGTGGCAGTTTCACCAGGGCTGGTAAAAAGAAGATTGGTATATACAAGCGTAGTACCTTTGGCTAACTGAAATAAGGCTAAAAATCTGTGAACTGTTCGGTTCTAGGTGTTGCAATCAATTTGTGAGCAGACTTTTGTAGGTCTTCTTCTACTTGCTTGTTTTTCTAATTTATACAAGCTACTGTTCTTGTTTCATGAAGTTATGTATTAAACTTTATATGTTTTAAATTATTTTTTCTTAAACCGTGTATTTTCTAGCTCTCCTAGGGTTTCCTTCAATCCATAAATGACCATCATGTATTCCTTCTGAGGTATTTTTCTAATGCCTCAGAAATCAATCTCTGGTTGTCTTTGAACAAAACTCCATATAGTGCTGAGAGCCTTAGAACTGATAAAAGAGCTAGAATTATACTGTCTCAGCCATCCCTTAGTAACAGCCTTAATTACTTTATGAAGGATCTTGCCTCAGCAATAAGTCTGCTCTCTATCTTAGACTGGATGGGCTTTTTTTTTTTTTTTTTAATCGGATTAGCATAATCCAGCTCTGGATTTAGCTTCTCTACACTTTTTCAAATGCTTTGGAGAATGTAGTTGCAATGACCAAATCTCAGTTCTAAGTCCGTACTGAATTTGCAAGTCATACTTTGCTAATTGAGAAAATGACCTGTGTATTACTCTGGGATCTTTGCAGGTGATGATTGTCAAACTTGTTTTATAGTAGTAATTGATGGCTTCTGGTAGGTATCAGCCAGCATTGGCTTCTGATGAGCCCTCTATGTGGTCTGGTTAGTAAGCCATGACACTATTGTACCCATGAAAAAGACATTGACTGTTTTACCATTTGAATGTATTAAGGTGTTGGGTTTTGTAAGAACATACATTGCATAAATTCAGCTTTGCCTCTGTCTCAGTCTCTTGTAAGGAAACTTTATCAGTGTCTGTCCTCAGCAATATTGGCTTGTATTCAGTTCAGTTGGTTTGCTTCCTAAGATGTTACCACAGGTCTGGAAGCCCAGTGAACAAACTCCTACTGTATTTACATTTATTGGGATTTGCACTCACACCTGCTGTGCAGCTGCACCATCAGGATCACTGATGTGAGCAAGACAAAAAATCTGTTGACCAATCTGCGTGTTTTCATTTCCTAGTATCCAATCTAAAACTCCCCATGCGCAACTTGGGGTCAACTTGAGCAAAAACCCTAACTCTTAACAAAGAGCTAAGGTGTGCACCTCAATGACAGTGATGATGGTTCCAGTCTTGCTGCTGGTGTGCTTTTTACTAATACAGCATTTCTGTGCCTTGTCCCGTAATGCATCTTGAGGATGAGAATATTGCTCAGTTGCCTTAGCGTTTGGCCTAGTCTGTGTCCTCCAGATTTTCCCACATTGGGGCATCTAAATGTTTCTTTCATATTCATATTTATATTTTAGACTTACAGGGGCAGAGCTGAATCTTTATTCTTCATTTGCCTCTTCATTTCCCTTTTGGAGAACCAGAACTACCTATTTCCGTGCTTGTTTGACTCTCTTTCTATTTCAGCTGTTGCCCTCTGGTAAGCAGCATAAATCATAAAACTGTAAGTCATTTGGACTCTTCTGAATGTGCTTATGTTCTACCAGGATGTTCCTCAGCTGCCTGTTCCTTGCCTCTCCAAAGAAAGGTATACCCGAGCAAGACCAAGAATGAGGCACGCTATTCGTCTCTGAATTCATACCTGGTTTTGTTGGTAAAAGCTATAAACGGAGTAATTTCCTATTATGTATCTACTTATCTGTATGTATACTTTACTTGCTAGCTTACAGGATGTTTACTCACTAATTAACTCTAAAACTACACTTATTTTTCATTAGCTGTGCATTTACTTTGAGCATTTGGCATTACTTCAGTTACCATTTTGACTTGTGAGGCCTTGACCACCTTAAGCTTAATCATATGATAATTCATTGCTTTATTCATAACTTCTACGGAGCCAGCAGCGTTGCTCTTATTGTCCTATACTGGGTGTAGGAGCCAGCAGACTTGGGTCACTCTTCAGCTTTTCTTCAAACACTGGGCATGGAACTAGATATGGCATAATTTTCTTCCAACACTGTGACTGCTGTTTGCATAGATGCAGTGCAGTGTTTACTGTAGATTTTTTCACATGCCTTTTTGTCCCACCGGTCTTCTTGATCCCAAGTTCTGTTTAGGGATTTTATTTGCTAAACAAATCCTAGTGGTTTTTTAAAGGTCTAATTCTGGGATCCCAGTAATTCACTTCTGAGTTCTTTTTATCAAATGTTAGCCAGTTCTGTTAATCAGTTTCTCCACCTCAAATGACAAGACCAATGCTTCACCATAGATATGTTACGGATTTTCTTGTTCCCACCTTCTTTTGGGTGTCTGTTTAAAATCCACTTTTATGAAGAAAGTCCTGCACTTTCAAATGTCATTGCAACTGTTCCATAGCTGGCTGTCACTGCCTCTGCCTGCTGCCCACACATCAGTGCTCCTGGTTACACATGCACAGCTTGCCTGGGTTTAGCTCCAGGCACCATGAAGCACCTAAACTGCTGGTTGAGGTGAGAAAGATACATTGATCACAGAGAACAGAGTTGTCTGTGTTTTGTTTGTTTTCCTTCTATAGTGTTCAGA
The DNA here is from genome assembly GCA_013390025.1 of Pitta sordida. Taxonomy (NCBI): domain Eukaryota; kingdom Metazoa; phylum Chordata; class Aves; order Passeriformes; family Pittidae; genus Pitta; species Pitta sordida. The sequence goes on from WEKX01001871.1 coordinate 499,990, forward strand.
AACCATGCAGAACCAAAATCTGCTTTATCCAGTAGGCAGAATCCAGTGTGGCACACCAGGAAGGCCATAGCCACCAGCTGCAGTAGCACTCTGCCAGTCCTTCCTAAAGACACAGTTACTCTCAGCTGGCAAAGAGTTTCCTGTACGGAGTCAAATGGCAGCCAGAATGCACCGTGTCTTTTAAATCTGCAGTCCAGCCAGAGTGCACAGGTCTTCTGAAAAAGCAAACTAAAATCCCAACCCAAGGCCCTTGAGACTTCAGCTGTGAGGCAGAAAAATGTAGACTTTATAAATCAAGTCAGTGAACTTTGTAGTTGTTTTCTGCACCTTTTCTCTATAAGCATAATGACTGTGCTAAAGCCTCTGTCAAAGATCAGCCTGCAAACCCAAACAATGCTATTTATCTCAAATCCCAAAAGAGTTTCTTGGGTGTGCTCCTCAGTTTCCTCAATAAACACAACACTGTCCAGAACAGCACAACTGTGCATCCTAAAGTATATAGGAAATCAAAATTAGTGGGATGTGTTTTGTAGCTATCTTCTCAGAATGCAAGAACCATTGAAGCTTAGCTGTTTCCTAGCTCGCAGCCTGGATGCAGCCCTAGCAGGCTCAGAGCGGACAACACTCCCTGCCCTGGACAGCCTCAGTTCTGTCATCATGCCTCTGCATTAGCATGCAAAGTCAAAGTCATCAATGTCATTTGCAAGAGTTGTCAGGTGGAATACAGAAACCAAGTTGTGCAGTTTGCGAAAACAAACTGCATTTTCTGCTTACTTAGACTGGGCTAATTTGTTTTATTTTCATTTTCGTGCTACAAGAAGTATCACATTTAAGCTGTTTGTTGTATTCAAGAGTCCAAATTTGTTTCTTGTTGGTTGCATGGATGTCACCTAATCTGAATTTGAGTCAATGTCTGACTGTTAATTAAAAAGGAGTCTTAGTAATCCCCTGTTTTTTCCCTGTATACTTCTTTGGGTTATTTGGTCGTGAAGCACGGTCATTGCCACTGCTTTTCTTAGCCCTATTGGATGTCTCTCTAATTGGAATATTTCTTTTTAAACAACTAATCACTAAAAAAAAATCATGGATATCAACACCTCTAATGTGTATGTGACCTCAAAGTGGAGATAGGTCTCTTTGTCCTTTAGTTTGTCTTTGCAGATTTTACAAAGCTTCAAGCATATTGCATTTTCCTCCCATTCTGTTCAGTCCAGGTTGTTGGCAGTAGGGTCACATTGGTCTGTGTGGGTAAATTGACTGTATCTGCATCTTTTACATCTTTTACATTTGATTGCAGTCAAAATATACAAGTGTTTTATCCACCTCATAGAGATCAACCTTTCCTTTTTCGTCCTGAGAATTGTGGCATTTAGATTAGCTCTTCTATGTGCTTGCTTCATGCTTCTTCAGAACACATTATTCTTGCTTTTCTTGACAACTAAACCTTTGGATGTAATTTAAATTATAATTTTTTTTCATTATTTTATCGTGAACACAGAAAACAATAGTTTGCAGAATTTAGGTTGTCAGATGATGCTGTTTCTTCCTCTGCATGTGAGACAAAGCAGAATCACAGAATATTCTGAGTTGGAAGGGACCCACAAGGATCATTGAGTCCAACTCTTAACACTGTCTCCCTGGTGGGAATCGAACCTGGGTCTCCCACATGACAGGTGGGGACACTTACCACTGTACTAAAGTGGATTTCTGAAGTTAAGAGTTAGTGTTTCTTGTAGTTGACTTTTTAAACTTGAATTTTTTCTTGCAGAGTGACATACAAGGAAAATGTTTCATTTATTTATTGAAGTTGTATGTTGCATCGATATATATAACCATGTAGGGGAGTATGAGTAATTGCACTGTCTTCTTCATTAGAATGGGTGACAGTACTGTCTAGTAATAAATTTGGAAAATAAAAGTGAAATTGTGTACTTTAGTGGGCCCCTGAGAGAAAAATTTGCGGTATTTTGTGGAATATACAGTCAAAGCTCTGAAGAAGTTCATAGAACAAGTTATACAGAAGAGCTGCTTGTGGTAACTATACTTACAGTAATGCTAATACACTTCTAAAGAATATTAAATCTTAAGATTTAAGGTCTGAATAAAAAGCTTGTTGCAGAAAGCATACTAAGAAAATGCAGTTTCTTCCATCTATACTCTGTTTAGTGACTGCACAAAGATTCCAGAATCACAGAAGAGTTGAGATAGGGAATGACTTCTGGAGATCATATATTGCTCAGAGCAGGATGCTCAGGGCCATGTACAATCAGGATCTGAAGTTCTCCAAGGATATAGCTTCACAAGATGTCTTGGCAACCTATTCTAGTGTCTGAAGATATTAATAGAAAGAAAGGTTTATTCTTGTGTTTAAATGGAACTTCTTGGCTTTAAGTTAGTGCCCATTACCTCTCATCTTGACACAGGGCACCACTGAGAAGAGTCTGGCTCAACCATCTTTACTCCCTCCCATCAGGTATTAATACACATTGATAAGTTTCTCCCTGAGCCTTCTCCACACTGAACAGTCTTGACCCTCTCAGCCTCTCCTCTTATAGGATGTTCAAGTCATTCAGTCATCTTTGTGGCCCTTCACAGGGCTTATCTCCACTATGTCCATGTCTCTCTTGTACTGAGGAGCCCAGAACTGGACACAGAACTTCAGCTGTGAGATCGCCAATGATGCGTAAAGGGATAGGATCACCGCCCTTAACTTGCTGAACATACTCTGCCTCATATGGTACAGAAGGCTGGGCCTGATACAACCACAAAGGTACACAGCTGGCTCATGGTCAAATTGATGTCCACCAGTATTGCCAAGTTGTCTTCTGCAAAGCTGATTTCCAGCTGGTTGGTCCCCCAAAGGTACTGCTGCATGGTGTTATTCTTGACCAGCAAGTAACTGTCCAGACATGCAACTTTATTTATTTTCATAAAATTTGAATTCAGGCAGACATTTGGAAACTAATTTTCAAGAAACTGAAGCTTCCTCAGAAGTAGTCATGTTTAACCTAACTAGCATTTTTTTCTGACTGCTACATATGTTTACACATATTGAGAGTAAACATAGTTGAATGAGTATTTACACAACAATAGATCAAGCTTGTCAAGGAATTAATTTTATACAGATATTGATGACACTATGCAATGATTCAGGGCTACTATTCTTTAAATGGAAGAAGAGCATACAGAATGACGTTAATCTCCTCCAAAATATGAATGTAGCTGTTTTATATTTTAGCGTTATGTTTAATGTTCTAATAACAATAGTCAGTAGCATGTTAGATCCATCTAGAAACAGCATATGCAAAACACAGGGCTGATCTGCACTGCTGTGTACTGCGTTGCTTGCATGAGCCAAGCTGAGGGTAATCAGAGCAGAAGAAGCCATCCCTCGTCAGCGGTTTATCAGATGTCATTTTTATACAATTGGGGCTTTTTGGTTGCTGGATTGTTTAGTTATTTGTCTTCTTACTGTAGCATTATAAACAGAAGAAGTGCATTCTTCTCATTCTTCTTTATTTTACTTTGGTCTGGCCAGAATTTGTTTTCTGCATTAGCTGAGAAACTCCTGTGCAAATATTGATGTTCATTTTCTTACATGGTCTTTGCTGTACTTGTTCTTTCATTAGGAGAGGTGTTTGACATACTGAAGTACCTAAAAAACTCTGGTTTGTTCTGCTTACTTTTACTGCAGGATTTTTTTTTCCCTAAGGTTCTCAGTGAAGTATTCAAATAAGTTGGGCGATATGTCAGGGAATGTATGTGACTATCAGCTTGGTTACCAGTTGATGTCCATATGCAGAAGCAAAGACAGGAGTCTGAAGTAAGGAAGGCTTGGAATCTTTGTCATTGTTGCTTTTGAGAGCGGAGAATGTGAAATAAGTAAATCAAAGGGAGGTCTGTGTTAATACTGCAACCTTTAATAGACATATCTGCATGCCTATATTGATAGATTAGAGGCATATTTATATATGATGTTGTTCTTGCATCTTAAGTATCTCCTGAGAGCCTGGAAAGCCTGAATCTTGAAGTGAAGGACATGAAGCTTCTGTGGAAACCTTTGCTATTTAACTTGCATGTTGGAATTTTTTTTCTACAGAGGGTCGCTGCTCCTCCATGACAGCAAGTGACCTCTTGCTTTCCCCTCTGCTTGACATAGACTAATAACACAAAACCTAACTGTACAAGGTCCTCAGTAACCTGCTGTCATTATGCAAGTTCTTAATTTCTCCCTTCCAACCTTGGCTATCCTGTGAATTAATGAACCAGAAACATAATAACTCCCTAGGCGTCTGATGAGCTTTAATACTCTTGCCAGCATTTTCATTCCTTTCAGTGTAAGCTACTCCAGGTGCACATTTACAGACCAGTATTGTCAATAATAACAATATTTTATAATATGGAAATTTTATTCAAAAAAATCAGCATTGCTTATGGTGTCAATTTCTATTGGTGTTGACACTGTTACGTCTTGTGACAGGTGGAGATGTTCCTGATTTTATCTGTTATAAAAGTGGTTTGAATGTTATCTTTTGCAGACAAGCTGGAAAATAAATTTTTCTTTCAAATACACATGAAGGTCCTAGCCATGATCCCTGCATCCACTACCATGAGATAAAAGTTAATATTTATTCCACAAGTGGAAGGAGAACACAATGCTGATAAAGAGCTTCTTGCTCCGTAGAGATGATATAAAACAGTGCTGTCAATCACATTATAAAGTTGTTAACATTCCTTTTATTAAAATTGGCACAAAACCAGCAACAAATGTTATAACTAAATGTTACAGTTGCATGTCTTTCTGAAGCTTTCTGTATCTCTGTACTACGTTTCATTAACCTGTATCTGCTTGGCATCATATAATAAGGATGTTGGCAACCCAGCGCTTCTTCTGAGTTCTGACGAAGTAGAGAAATTGTGGATCTGAGAAAAGGACTCTATCTAGTAGGTGTGGTTAATACTCTTTCTCACTCCTATGGAAAGTAAAATAGTTAGACAAGTTCTTTCTGTTACATCTATGCTGTTTGATTACCTGTGCTGACTATGAATGCATCTAAGTGAGAGCAGAACACATGGAAGACTAGACCTTTAAATGTATTCTCCAACTCACAGGTTCACAGGTTATTCTGAGTTGGAAGGGACCCATAGGATCATCTAGTCCAACTCCCAAGCAAATGCCTGCCCAGGGATCGAACCCAGAACTGTGGAACCATGGGCACCACACTCCATTTATCCGAGCCTCCCATTGTCTAGGCCATGTCACTGAGTTCCTCATCCAATCTTTTCTTAAAAACCTCCGGGGATGGCGACTCCATCACCTCCCTGGGCAGACCATTCCAATGAGAGATCACTCTCTCTGTGGAAAAGCTTTTCCTAACATCCAGTCTAAACCTCCCCTGGCATAGCTTGAGGCCATATCCTCTTGTTCTGGTGCTGGCAGCCTGAGAGAAGAGATTCGTACCCACTCGACTACAACCTCCCTTCAGGTAGTTGTAAACAGCAATCAGGTCACCTCTGAGCCTCCTCTTCTTCAGGCTGAAGAACCCCAGCTCCCGCAGTC
>WEKX01001871.1:505838-655362 GCA_013390025.1 Pitta sordida
TCAGGTCCCATGGACTTGTGAGGATCCAAACCACTCAGCAAGTCTCTAACTACCTCCTCCTGGATTACAGAGGGGTTATACTGCACCCCTACTCCTTCTTCTGGTTCAGAAGTCCAGCTGTCGTTCAAGCAATGTGTCTTACTGTTAAAAACAGAGGCAAAGAAGGCATTAAGTATTTCTGCCTTTTCCTCATCTCTAATTGCTATATTCCCCTCTGCATCTAATAAGGAGTGAAGGTTGTTGCAGCTTCTGTTTTTGCTGTTGATGTATTTATAAAAACATTTCCTATTGTCCTTTACAGAAACAGCTAGTTTGCGTTCCATCTGGGCTTTTGCCTCTCTAGTTTTTCTCCTGCATGACTTGACAACTTCCTTAAACACACCATAACTTACCTCCCTTTTTTTCCAAAGGCCATACACCCTCTTTTTTCCCCTAGTTCTTTCAGGAGCTCTTTGCTCATCCAGGTCGACCCTCTACCCCTCCGACTCATCTTTTGGCACATTGGGACCGCCTGTCCCTGTGCCTTCATGAGCTCATTCTTAAAGTATGTCCAGCCTTCCTTGACCCCCTTGTCACTAAGGGCTGTTTCCCATGGTACCCTCCTAATTAGATCCTGAAATAGTCCGAAGTCCAGCATGGAGGTTTGGTTCGTGATCTTTCTCATCACACTGTCAATTGAAAACACTATTATCTCGTGGTCACTACAATCCAGATTTCCTGCAACCTCAACATCACCAACAACCCTTCCCTATTTGTAAACAGTAGGTTGAGCAGAGCCTCACCCCTGGTAGGCTCATTCTCTAGCTGTGTCAAGAAACAGTCATCAACTATCTCTAGGAACCTTCTGTATTGTCTCCTCTCTGCTGTGTTGAGTTCCCAGCAGATTATCAGGCAGATTGAAGTCTCCTGCAAGAACTAGGGCAGCCAACCTTGAGGCTGTCTCTAGTTGCTTAAAGAGCAATTGGTCCACCTCTTCCTCCTGGTCAGGCGGTCTATAACACACCTACTAGAATTTCAGTTTTATTGGCTATCCCTTGTACCTTAACCCAGAGGCTCTCAACCTGATCATCCTTGATGTCATGCTCCATGGTATCAAGAGTTGCTTTAGTATATAGGGCCACTCCCTGACCCCTTTGTCCCCTCCTATTTCTTCTGAACAGTGTGTAGCCTGCCAATGTTGCACTCCAATTGTGTGCGTCATCCCACCATGTTTCTGTGATGGCAACTATGTCATATTGCTCCTGATGCACCAAGACTTCCAGCTCTTCCTCTTTATTACCCATGCTGCGTGCATTAGTATATATGCACTTCAACTGGGTTGCTGAATTTGTATTTGACCCATTTTTACCAGTTCCAGTGTCCTCCCGAGTGACTGCTGGATCCCCTTCCCCCTTCAAACCTAGTTTAAAGCCCTGTCAATGAGTCCTGCCAGCCCACAGGCCAAAACTCTTTTGCCCTTATGTGATAGATTCTGCCCACCAGAGTCTAGCAAGCCAAGTTTGGCGAAGGATGCCCCATGATTGTAAACCCCAATATTCTTCTGGTGGCACCAGTCCTTAAGCCATTTGTTAATAGCAAGAATTCTCCTATTCCTTTCAGGTTCCAAACCTGCCACTACAGGGACCGAGTAAAAAACTACCTGCATTCCTGTCCCACTAATCAATTGTCCAAGCTCCTTAAATTCCTTCCTAATTTCTCTGTATCCCTTCTTGTTGATCTCATCACTGCTGGCTTGGACAACCAGCAGAGGATAATAATCACAAGGTCGAATTAGTTCTGGCAACCTCTCAGCAATATCCCGTACCCAGGCCCCAGGGAGGTAGCAGACTTCCCTGTGGGTTGGGTCTGGTCAACAGGTAGGTCCCTCTATTCCCCTCAGAAGGGAGTCCCTGACATCCACTACCCTCCTTTTCTTTTTGACACAGGAGGTTCTGATTTGCTTGGTGGAAGAGGTAGTTCCTAGTGGTTTACTAGGTGGAGTGGCTCCTTCCATATCATCTTCCTGATCCCCAGAATCCCCAAAATCCAGGACCCCAAACCTGTTCTGCAGGGACAACTCAAAAGGTGGCATCTGAAAAGGTGGTGGTGGACAGGAGAGAGTTTCCTTACCCCCATGGGAGGAAACCTGTCCCCATTCCCCCTCATCCTCGAGGTTTCCTTCTTCTGCCTCGTGATGGGGACTGTGAGGTGCATGAGGCTCCTCTGGCTCTCGAGAGTCTCTATGGGATGGAGGTGCACATGCTCTCAATTCTATTTACCTTCCCCTATCTCAAACACTCCTCAGCCTTTCAACTTCTTCCTTCAGCTCTGTTATCATGCAGAGCAGGTAATTTACCAGCTCACACTGGACACAGATATTTTGCAGGCTGTCCTCCTGTTCAGCCATCAGGTTCATGTCTTCATGGTTGAAAAGAAATACATATTTATATTGTTCTTGATTATCTATGTGTGATTATCAATGCAGCAATAAGATTGGGAGGATATGTTAAAAAAGAGAACATTTATATGGTTTTACAGATTCACAGGTTATTTTGAGTTGGAAGGGACCCACAGGATCATCTAGTCCAACTTCCAAGTGAACGCCCACCCAGGGATCAGGCCCACAAGTGTGGAACCATGGGCACCACGCTCCATCCATCCAAGCCTCCCACCATCTAGGCCATGTCACTGAGCACCTCATCGAGTTTCATTTGGATATGTAAAGATACACATGTTTCTGGTCATTCAAAGAAGCAACTTAACCAGTTCATAGTAATTCCAGCACTAAAATACTCTGACAGAAGAAAAGTGAAAGGAAAAAACCACACTCCAAAAGATATAAGGGCATAAAAATGATGGTTCATTGCAGTATATAAAGATGGGAGAGGTTCCCATCCCTTCAATTGCTGTTTACTTCCTGCATCTTTAATAATACATTGCCATTTTAAAGTAGGAATGTCATTTCACAGCAGAAAAGGAAACAAGTGCTTGCAAGTAAATTTGTGAGGCGATACTTCAGTGCCAAAAAATTTTATGCATAGGGTTTTAGTGAGTGCTTCACAGATACAGTTCTTTGTCTGGTCTCCCTTTTTTCACTGGAATTTTTCAAGGCAATATACTTAAACCAGTTTATTTGAAAGATAGTTCTCTAGATTGTCCTCTGAAAATGCAGTTGGACCCACAGTGAGCGACACTTTTGAGGTATATGCAGTTTCTCCTGCAGAAACTTCCTCCAAAAAGGTGAAGAAAAAAACTCAAAAAATCTGCTTGACCAGTCAAGGTTACTTTTTTTTTTAGTGGGAAAAACTCAAGGCAACTAGATGCATCAGACCAAAAGCAGTAGTGTTTGTGCCTAATTCTTGACGTGTGTGGCGTGCTTTTGCAGGGCAGGTCTTGATTTGATCTGGCTTGGTGAATTTTGAAGTTACATCAAACTTTCCGCAGTCTTCTATGTTTCTTGGGAATTTTGTTTCCAGATTATTTGATCTGTTCCAGGTGTCCTACTGTTACCACTGCCGTCTCCCACGTCTGTACTTGCTCAGCAGTCCATAGACAGAAAATAGCACTTCTGTTAGAGAAGTCTACTGATCCCATTGTCTTTTAAAGAATTGTATCTTTAATGTCTTACAAATATAGCTAATACCAGATGTCACGTGGAGTTTGAAGAAAAATCTCATCAGCATGAGAAACTGTATAAGGAAAACACAGTTTGACTCCTACAGAGAAATCAGTTTTGTTGCTCTTTGTCTCCTGTAAGTGGAGTATTCAGAAAAAGCATTGGGTCACTGAAGCATCTGTGATGACAAATCCAGACTCAAACTCTGTGATTAGATCTTGTAAATTTGTTCCTTTAGAGCAGGGTTCGGAAACTTCCTCCTTGCTGGAACTGTGCAATGCAAACCAATGCAAATACCTGCATTGGTCTGTGCATTAATGGGGTCCTAGGGATGTCAGCCAGGAACTTCCAGCATGAGTGAAATGAAGATCTGCAAGTTGAAGGATCTCAGATCCTGCTCTAGAAAATTCAGTAGCAGAATTGTCTGATATTATGGTAGAACAATTTAGTAGCTTTTAATGTTGCTAAAGCAGCTAATAAGAGAAAAGAAATCACATAACACCACATTTCATTTTATGCTACTTTAATGTAGAAACTTGCTATGTAATTAGGATTAAAAATAAGTCAATGAATGAGATATTTTTATTGACATTTTTTATCCTTTTCAATCCACAGTGTAACACACATGAACTAACAGCTACAGTATCATATTAACCAGATGTGAAATACAAATGATAAAACAAAGAAGCATCTATTTATGAACAGGAAGACATTTATCTGTGAAATTATGATCACGTTGTTTTCCTTCAGCTGCTGACTACTTTTTAGTGCAAAAAAAAATGTGGCAAAATGCATAGTACAGTTGTGATGGATTGCTAAATATTAAAATGGAAACTTTTCATATTGTGTAAATGGACCAGAATATTTAATGTCTTTATCTTGAAAGCATTGAGGTATTTTGGTTTTTTGGCTACATTAGAAATGCTGAAAAGGTACTGTCTTTTTTAAGTGGGGCTTATCCCTCTCTGATCAGAAGTACTTACTTAAGGAGGAGAAGAAAGGAAAGAAAATCTTTCTGTATCAAGATAAATGACCAATCTCAAATTTACTTTGGTTTGAATTTCGGCTTTCCCCATCTGTGACTCTTTTAAGAAGAAAGTACAAGCTTTGGCATAAGGTTTTGACCAGCTACCATATTGCTGATGCTAGGAAATGCCTCTGACAATTGAAAAGGTTGCTGAAATTGTGAATGTTTTCAGCAGTAGAGGATGCCTGTGTTGAGCAACACGAACAAGGAGGTGAATTTGTCATCCCAACTGGTTTTACTCATGAGTCTTGGTTAAATGAAACATTGTGAGCTAGGATCAGGAGGGGAGTTAGTTGTTGTGCATTCAACTCTACAGTGCTCTATGAGGCAAATTTTGGAATGAAAGCCTTGAAACTGTTTTTGAGCTGTTGCAGGAAAGAATATCAGGAGGCAGTTGTCTTATCTGTTTTCACAGTGGAAGCTTCCTGATAAATACAGGGAACCCTTGCATATTCGCAATGTGCATATTCATGCATTCAATTAATCACAGTTGGATTTTTAGTGAGTTGTGAGACCGCGCACGTGGGCAGAATGTCCCGGACCCTGGATTTCGTAGCCAGGAAGCACCAAAGGGCACTTCCTCCTCTTTAATGAGGTGCTACAGTGCAAGCCGTGCTCCCAGGACCGCCCCTCCAGATCTTATTAGTGGAGAGTGTGTGGCTACAGGGAGGGTGTAGTTGAATATTCATGGCTTCGGTATCTTTACAGATTTCATAACTCAAGGGACCTGCCCAGACCCGATCCCCAGCAAATTCCTGTAGTGACCTTGAAATCTTTTGTACTGCCTGTTCTGAAAGTCTTTGATAAGGATAAAGAACTCAATGGTTTTAGATTTCCAAAAAGATAATAAACACCTGATGAATTTTAAGAAGTAAATAATTAATTTAGCCAGATCTTATATAGGCTGAAGGATTTATAATCTTCAGTCCAAGCTACTAGCGGCAGGAGTCTTAAGGATCTATGAATCATAGAATTAACTACCTTTTGGAAAAGACCTTTGAGATTATCAAGTCCACCTCATCAACTAAACCATGGCATTAAGTGCCACATCTAGTCTTTTTTTAAACAATTCCAGGGACTGTGACTCTACCACCTTCCTTGGCAGCCGATTCCAAATGGCCAATCATTCTTTCTGCAAAGGATTTTTTCCTAACGTTCAGCCTAAACTTACCTTGGTGCAGCTTGAAACTGTTCTCTTGTTCTGTCACTCGTTGCCTGGGAATTAAGGTTTTTGTCACAAAATCCCTACAAATTTGAATGAAGAAAAGACTTCAACAAGATTGGTTTGCTTCTGGAGAAAATTGTCTGAGGATCTGACCTCATTTTTAACAGCATGAGGGATGTAATTATTTAAACATATCAGGAGGAAGCCTGAACTGAAATGGCTAAGTTAACCATTCAGTAGCAGACTAGCAAAGAGATGGCTTTGTACCTGTCCCAAGGACCCAGGATTTTCAAAATTCTAAAGATCAGGATCTGTGGTCATGAGCTCTTGATTTTGGTGCTACCAAAGCAAGTGTGATGTAACCTTAAGTAGTAAACAAACAGGAGACATGAAAATATTCAAGGCCAGATTGAATGGAGCTTCAATCAACCTGATCTAGTGGAATGTGTCCCTGCCCGTGGCAGTGGAGTGGAACGAGGTGATCTTTAAGGACCCTTCCAACTCTAACTGTTCTGTGATATGTCACTGCTTGTTATCTGGGGACAGATTGATGGGCTTTTCATTTAATGGTTTCTAGTGTGCCCTGTAAGAGCTCTGCCTCATCAGAGTTTGACAGCGGAGTGTCAGACGTTTTGCTGGCACTCTGTAGTTCTGCTAATCTCAGCAGGATTCGTGGAGGTATTAGTGCAGTAAGTGGTTTATTAGAAGAGATAATGAGCACAAAGCAGATGAGGATTTAATAAATAAGGAGACTTGGTCTGCATCACTGAAACCTAGTTACGTGACATGGCAAGTCCCCTTGTTGAGCCTTCTTACCTCTCAGTTCCCCTGTGCTTAGTACATACAGCAACACACACTCAGGATGGGCAAATCCCACTGAGGAACAGCCGTTCCTGATGAGACCTACCTGGATGACATGGTGACATAAACAAAAGCACTTAAAAAGCAACACACACAGAGCTTTAGTGTCTCCTGCAATAGGAGCTGGCAGACAGCTGGAACAGATGTGGACAGCAGGGCAGTGAGCTGGGGAACAAGGAGGCACTAGGGAAAAGCAGACCTCAGCTGTTCTGTCAAATGACTCCAGCTACAGTTCTTGGAACTGGCTGCAGGCAGAGAAAGCTTTTTGATCTATAATCCACCAGGACATTGAGCATTTCTCAGGTGGGAATTTAGACTTGCAGGTGAAAGAAGAAAATAAAACCTATGTATAGAATGAAAAATGCCAGAGTCTAGTATACGTTTAAAGAAATAACAATGTTGTTTGCACATTCCAGGTTTACCTACTGATTGGCAGACAGAAACTACTTCAAATCAATAAATTTTCATCAAAGCAAGTAATAATTTTAGACTTTCTCTATGTTATTAAATATACATGAGTCTGTGAGTCCAGTGCTGCCCACATGGGAGCCAGTGGTTCTAACTGTGGTGGGAAACCTATTGGTCTGTTGTTGCCATCCAATACCCAGAGCCTTTCCTTGAACTGCATGTGGTTTGCCTCCCACCTTCCTCAGTCTGCTCAAGCTCTTGAAAATTACGTCAGCATACTTTGTCTTCTGTACATTTATCCAGGGGGGAACTTCTATTTAAGCACTGTAGAATTACCTTTATGCATACATGCAGCATTAAAACTAATCTAGGGAACTACTGTATGGACTAGCTTAGCATCAAGTCATGACCTGTATGTCTTTGCTTACCAGTGGTAGATTTTACCAGGCATTAAGGTAAGATACATCTTCTCTGCTTGTTTTTCTAGACATACATATGATAAATTTGTATTGCATTAGTTTTCCACGTTAGAAAAAACACTTTAAAATGCTAGGGAATATATCAAGGAAACTGTGTTTTCAAAATCATGGTTTTGAAAGTAAATATAATTGGTTACAGAAAACGGACTGTTTCATCACTCAACACTCAAAATTATCTGATCAGTAATTTTTAATGTACCATCAAGATATCCTCAGTTATTAATGCCATTTATTAACCATAGACCCCGACAGATAAGGATTTGAAGCCAAGTATGCTTCCAGCACAGAAGTAAAAAATCCTTCAGCACAATCTTTCTTCCCATGTTTTCAGTACTATTAGTACCTAGGATGGTGAGTTGGACTAGATGATCCTTGTGGGTCCCTTCCAACTCATAGTATTCTGTGATTCTGTGATTCTGTGATCTTCCATGATGTGGAAATAAAAACTGCTCTCAGTATTTGTGTATGTGTGTGTCAAGTGTGAAGTGTAGGCTCTCTTTTGTATTGACACGGTGCCACACATCTGCCACCAGTACCTTTTCACTTTTAGTAGAATCACATCAGTTTACAAACTCAAAGTAATTAGCAGCGTATTCACAGTTACTTCGGAAAAGGCAGATGAGACATAATCCCTGCACTACAGGAGAGCAATGTACTTCCTAAGAGTTTGACCCGTTATCTTTCTGATGTATAACAATAAAAATCATCAAGCTGAAACAGAACAGTTTAACAAAATGACTCAGCAGAGCCACAAAATGAGAGAAATAAAAAATAAACAAACTGTGCTGGGTCATTGCTAGCAAAGCACCTGTTGTTCCTGACACTTACGCAGTCAGCAGTAGTTTGGGAGCCATATTTTCTGATCATAGGATAGATTATTGATATGACATGAACATTTAATATGTGTCTATTTATTTTCTAAGATTACACATTGCATCTCAGGCTATGACTGCAGCAGCAGTCACATGCTTTTCTTGCTGTTTCCCAGCTGGTAATCCCAGCCAGTTCTGTGAACCAGCATCCTCTGTCCCTCTGCTTCAGATGCTCCACTCAGAGCATCACTTCACCACTGCTGGAATTCCCTTGGCTCTCGGGGTTTGCAACCAAGCATCATCTTGTCCATTTATACAGGGTGAAGCACCCTAAAGAAAACCCTCAGACCACATACCTTAATTTTCCCTGGACTTGACAGCACAGCTGGCAGAGTTGGGAGTTACCTGCAGTGGTCTCCAAGCAGTTCATTTAGACTGTGCCTTCTGTTTGCTCTGTAAAAAGGATAGCTGTTGTATCTCAGTTTTAATTCTGCCTGTGGCTGTCTGTAGGTCAAAGCTTTGCTTGAAGGCAGCTGTGTCTTCCAGCAAAGCAGGTACAGCACATTGCAGTGTTCGGTCTGATCTGCCTATAAACAGAACTGATGACATGACTGGAAATTATTGTTTGATTATCCAGCAACAGCACAGAAAAGTGGATGGCATATGCTGAATGGTTTTAGGTGGTAGAAGAACTAGAATATGCCAAGAAAGATGGTGAAGTTTCTTCTTCTACCTTAGATGAGAGACCATTTGTCTCAAACAGAGCCCTGAGCTTTTACCAGGGCACTGACTGGCAAGATCATGCATTTTGGGGGTAGATGGGACAGAAGGAAGAATCTTTTCAGTTTACATTGCCTTACTGGATACTCATAATGAAATATTAATTTGTACAGGAACTTGAATCCAGGACTACATCTATATTCATAAATTAAGTCACATCAGAGAACATTTCTGGGCACCAGAACTCCATCCTGCTGAATTGTAATGCTGAGGGTAGTAGTATGGATGCCAGCTGTTCTGTGCTGGTTGATGTCAGTGTCAGGGACAACCAAGGGCATATTTAATTTCCTATTTAATGCAGCCATAGCTAGTTTGACCCAATACATAAATACAGAACTGAGTGAAAAAGGAAGACTGAGCATTGTCTACCCAGAAGTCAGGGCAGGGATTTGAATTGAGAACTCCCCTGTTTTCTGCTAGAGGTAGCAGTCATCAAACACTATGAGTTTCCTGGGGCAATTTGGTCTCATATTGTAGTGATTCAATTTTTTTATAGTAAACTTTGATTGTGTGAGTCAGAAGTGCAGGAAGGATAATGATCCTCCAGCATGGTGAGATGGCATGCTCTTGGGGGGAATCTCCTGGGCAGTTTTCTCTGCTTAGATACATGTTCAATAATACACAGGAGAGGAGAGCAGACAGAGCATGTAAGCCAGTGTTGAGATGATGAGCAATTCAGCTTTGGTTTCACATTGTGTCAGGAAGATGAGGGACTTGCAACTTTGGAGCTGGTTGAGTACTTCTATGCCACAGCCTCTGAAAAGGAGATTTTCAACACTATGAATCTAACCTAGCTTTCCTTACAGCTTTCCAGGAAAAGAATTTTTGAAAAAAGTAGTGTAATGTTGGGTTTCATGAAGGACTTTGTGTCCAACATAGAAAATGGTCATGGTGGAGGATGCTTACTTTTGTGAAAAAGAGGAGAAGAAAAGAAATGTGGTTTGATTCAAATTGGAGGGGGTTTGACTGCTCTACTGCAAAGTGTTATTTGTTTCACTGTGCTTAGATCGATAACGTAATAGCAGCTCACCCTTCTACCTTAGAAAACTGTCTCACAAGCAGCAGTTGTCAAGCTAGTACTGGGAAAAATCTAATGGGTCCTGCCTTGTTATGTCCAGAAAAAGTTCACCTGTTGACTTAGAGTAGAATCATCAAGAATTGACTCTAGAGAGCCAAAATACAGAAAAGTTTCTAATAGTTCTCAGCTAGTTTGTATGATTTCTCTAATAAATTTTTATAAAAATGTACGACAAGATTTTTCTCAAATGACAGACGATAGCTGTGAAATTTTCCAGTTCACTACAAAAAGAATACATTTTCCTTCTCTTCAGAGAATTTGATTACTGATCAGCATTCACAATAGGGAGGAGGAAAGCCTTTGCTTCCTGATTTTTAATGTTTAGAAAACATTGAGAGGGTTTACCAGTGCTGCTCTGTCTCTCCTGCCTGAAGTCCTTTGGGAAGCTGCTTCCAACATAAGGCACTTAGCACTTAAATGCAGAGCGGAACATCTATCAAACATGGAAAGATCAAAAACTGTGACTCCCTGTGGAGTGACTGTTGGGAGGGAAACAGCTGAATAATGTTGAACATATTCAGATCTCTGACTTCACCTAATGCACACCGTGAAGGCTGTGTTTGTAGTCAAACGCTGATTCATTTTTATGGTTAGGGGAAAGCTTTTGTGATTCTGCCTGTAAAGACACTGTTATTTGAGAGGCAATATTGGTTGCTTCTGCCATCTCTTAGACAAATATAAGCCTAAATGTTAATCTGAAGTGTGATTTTTTTATTGCGGAAAAGGCACGTCTGGCTGTGGAATGGCTTGAGAGGCTTTTTTCACTGGAAAAACTTGAGAGCTAAAAGGGTGTTTAAAAGATCAACTTTCTGGGAAAAAAACACAAACCAAAACAGATCCCTAAATCTCAGTGATAATTTGTTCCTTCATGGATATCAAGAGTATTCACTGGACATGCTCATGCTCAGTAGTCAGGAACCACTGTGGTTTAGAGAACAAAAATCACTGAAACATTACACAAGCTCCTCACCCCAGTCTCTAAACCAGTCTTTAAATTTCAGTCCATCTGATTCTAAAGGTCTGGGTACATGAAAACTTCCAGGATAGCCTTTCCATGCTGCTCATCATTGGTAGCTTAGCAGGGGCCAAGGCAGGAGCACTGCAATGCTCCTAAGGAGGTAAGATGCTTCTGGGAGATCCTGTGCCTCAGGCAGCACAATCAACTCTTCTCTGCAACACACTCTTCCCAAGGTGATTCCCTCAAATTTTGGTTATTTTCATGCTCCTAGGAGGACCTTTTTCTGCATTAACAGGTGGTGATGGATAGGATAGGAACTGTCAAGGTGTTATTTCCTTGAACAGTTCTTGGTGGGAGTAAACTTACCCAAATAGTAGGTGCAAATATTTTTTAAGTGAGTGTTACCAATTCAGTGGCTGTTACATGGTACATGTGCCTGACGTGAGGTGTGGCTTTTCTTGTGATGGTTCTGTCCTAGCTTGAAAATCATGTTGTTGTCTATAAACAAATCAGAAACCACTTAATTAGCAAAATGCGTTCCACAGTTATTTCTATGAATAGGTTATTGTCTCAACAGCATCAGACTCAGTGGGAAAAATGTCCTAGTGTTAATTTGTTTGCTGGAAATAGCATGACTGGGGATGAGCAGACAGAACGAGATCTCGCATACATTGTGGATGTTTTATGGAAATTACCTTTTCTTTTCCAAAGACAGAAGTCTTCCACTGGGAGCTGGAAGGCAGAAAACTTGACAACACAGCATGTGAATGCATATTTCTAACATAAGCAGAGATAATATTTTCTACTATTGCTGTGTAGCATTTTTGGCACAATGAATTCCATTTAAATATGATTAATATGAAAGTAATAGTGTTTCAAATTTCACTTTTGTACATACTGCCAGGGGGATAAAAATGTTGATTTCTTTTTTTTTAATAATCTGATAGTGAAATAAAATGAAAATCTAGTTCCTGTGCCACTGCTAGTGCTCTTCTTAATTCTGCACTGTCTGCATTTTTCAGGGTTTTGAAGGTATTCCTGTCCCGAACAGCTCAGCGTATTCCATATATGACAGGTGGGCGAGTGATGAGGATGCTGGCTGTTATTCTTCTGGTAGTCTTTTGGTTTCTCATTGGCTGGACTTCTGCAATAACCCAAAATTTAGAGAGAAACATTCCACTCATTGGCCAAGGGCAAACATCTGACCACCTGATCTTCAATATGTGCCTGATAGACCGCTGGGATTACATGATGGCTGTTGGTATGTTAATTTTCTATCTTATCTTTAATTTCTAAATAGAAGCTTAGTTGCCTTTTAATTTTTCTTTCTTTTAGAATATCTTACAGTTTTTTCAAACTGTTTAATAGCATGTTAAAAGCTTCTACGGAAGTAAAATATCAGAATATATGTTTTTTAAATGGTCTGAAAAGTAAACCAATTAAAATATACTGAAACTTCTATGACTTTCAAAGGTTTGTAACTTGGATTGTAGTAACAAAGTGATGGGTGCTCAAGATGTTTCATCTTTGAAAGCAGAAGGTATCATGCTCTTTTACTATTGAAGCTCTTCCATAGCTCTTCTGCTGTTGAAGTCAGAAATTGTGGCTAGAATGAATAATGGAGGTCTTTTGCTTTTACACCACAGAATTCTTGTGTGAGGAGGGAAGGAACTTCCAAGAACACTCATTCATAACCTTTCAGATATTAGTGTCAAAGTAAAGGGAATAGGAAATGCACATCTAATGTGTCAACTTAATGTATTTGTTAATACATTAATGTATTTGTTAGATGTGTTTTCAGTGGATGGAATAGGCAGGAGCTGAAAAACAACACTTTGCAGAACTTATATGAAGGAGATAAATTATTTGGTTTTGTTTCCTTAACTCTGTAAAAAACAGTGGGTTCCCCATCCCAGGGTTCAGTTAAACAGTGTAATGTGCTTTCTCCCACACGGCTTTGATGCTTCCACCTAGAGCCATTGTTTGTAGTACAACCCAGGCTTGCCACCCACAATCTCAAACACATAATTGTTTTGAAATCTGAAATCAATTCTTACCTTTCTGCTCTTTCTCTGCTTCTCCCATGGACATACCACTGACAGAGCTCTGCTGCTGAGGGTTAGGGAGAGGTAATGGTGGCTCCTCCACGTGAGATGGCCAGTGGTAGTCTGTGGGTATGAGGAGTGTTTTCTCTGAGAGTGGTGTACAGAAAGCCAGTGCATGGCAATACATAGGGCAAAACATAGGGTGTTGCAAAATATACTATGTAATAAATTAATTGATAGATTATGCTATTTGATTTCAAATGCTAAAATAAAGATGATGGCTAGTAACTTCTTAAAGACTTGTTAATTCATTTAATATAGATGGGCACAGTATTTTATATAAAACTAGTGAGTGTTTGGGAATATATTGTGCCGCTTGTAGTCCTTGTAGGAATACCTCCCTATTTCTTTTGGCTGTCAACACTTCTGTGAAATGTAGACAGAATATTTTCAAGGTGACAGATTAGTGAAGTGAGAACTAACAAGGCTCTGTTAGAAAGTCATAATGAGATGAATCCTTTATGCTACCAGAGATTATTGGAGTTGGAATTTGTGAAGCATTTTCCATACTAATAATGTACTTAGACTCTATCTCTGGAGACTTTTATTGCAGTGAATGTTTTATATTTACATTTTCATTAAGTTTAAGAGGATGCTCTCTTAGAGAGAAGTAGGGACCTAGATATAAAGTTTGTCACCATTTCTAGCATTTCCTCCGTAGTCTGTGATTCTGTGATATGCTGATAAGAAAAATTAGCATTCAGTAAATCTTATTTCATCTACATAAGGTAATGTAAGTTAGTGTGTATTTTCCTTGGGTTGGATACTTGTGGGGAACTTATTTGTTAATTGCCTATATTCTTCTATTTTCTTTGTGTTTGTTTCTACATCACTTTCAAGTTTGGGGCATCTGTCACATTGACAAGCAATTAACAATCGGAGATTGAGAAAAAAACTGAGGGCTTGAAAACACTCACAGAAAAAGCCTTTTTCCTATGGCCTGAATATATTCTATACCTCTACCTGTCACAGTCAGATTCCAAGTTAGAAAAACACCCTAAATGATAAACTTCTGGTACCTAAAGGCTTGCAGTGGCACAGAACCTTATCCTGAGGGGAAAACATACTATAAGTAAAACAGATATCAGTACAGGATTTAAAAGAACTTCACAGAAACTGGAAAAAAAGATACAATAATAATTTTAATGAACAAAACCCCAGGCAGGAGAGAAAGGCAGACAAAGAGATAAGCATGCCTGCACAAGCACAAATAAAAACCAGAGGTGAAATCTTGACAGGTGGATATTCCTGACCTCAGCAGGGCCAGAGTTTCACTCAATAGTTTAAAAAAATTCCCTATGCATTCTGTATGCATTTTTTAGTGTTTAGACCAGAAGTGAATGACAGGCATTAACTAAGCACAGGGAGATGTTTTTCCCCAGCACCTGTTTGATTCTTGGCTGGCAGGAGCAGTGCTACTCCCATGTGGCTGGCCTGAGCTGCTGCCATGGCCCACACATCTGTAGGTCATGCTTTGGGTCTTGGGCATCAGAAGGATTTCAAACACAAAGCTTCGTTGTGATTACTGCTTGCTCTGAGCCAGGAAAAGGAACAAAGTAAGTATTTCGGACTGTTCCCAGAAGAACTCCCTCCCACTGTTCATTTGCTGATACTTAACAAATATAATGTTTGCAGAGAGGACAAAAGGTGCCAGGACAGACTCTGACAGATTGGGCATTAAGACTGCTTGTACAGTTTTGAGCTGAGGCATTGTATTACATCCTTATGAGGCCCTTTATTAAATATTCTACAGGCCCTCTACTGCATTCAGTGAATGAGTGATTATTATTTCTTTTTGTTATCCCCATTTGATGTGGCCCTATGCCATATTCGGGGTGTATGGTTCAGAGCATGCAATGAATAAAGAACTGTTCATTTCCAAATGGGCATTGATAAGTCTGTTCTCCATAGCATCGATGCTCAAAGATTAAAGTCAAAATTGTCACCAGTACCTATCCACTTTTAGTTTCTGTCTTGAGACATCGAGGAGCTGGTTTTTCGTAGTACTGTTTATATCTTCCTCTGTGTGGAAAGCACAACCAGGAGATGCTCGTTAAAATTCAGCTCTGGCATGGATTTGGCTTCATTTCTCACATTAGATGCTCAGAAAATGTATCATGTAAAAATAGTGATCACTTGTGAAAAGCTTACTCTAACTGATAAAGCCAGAGATGTATAAAATATTTGCAGCACAAATAGGAAAAGAGCACTGTGAAGTACCTTCAGCTTTGTCCCTTTTCTGCTTGTAAGCCACTTCTCCTGCTACCACGTACGCCTCTTCCCCAGTCAACATCACCAACACTGTATGCAGTTTATGTCACTCATCTCTAGGATTGTGCTGGGTTTGCTGTGGCTGTTTTTTTTCTAGTAGCGGGGGGGCTATGGTGGAGGCTTTTCTTCAAGAAGTTGCTGAAAGTCTCTCTCACAGCTGGCAGAGCTAATGCCAGCCAGCTCCTGGCTGGGCCCGCTGCCGGCCAAGGCCAGGTCAATCATGATAGATAGAGACGCCTCTGTGATAACATATTTAAGAAGGGGAAAAAAAACGTTCAGCAAGAAGAAGATGGCTGCTGGAGAAGAGCCATGAGAAGTTGTAACAGCAATGCAGGACAGGGCCAAAGGAGGGGGAGGAGGTGTTCCAGGTGTCTCCCTGCGGTTTGTGATGATGTCTCCAATAGAATGAAATTTAATAAGTCTAAATGTCAGGTTCTGCATTTTGGTTATAACAACCCCAAGCAGAACTATAGGCTGGGGATGGATNAGAGGGTGATCTCTCAGTGGAATGGGCTGCCCAAGAAGGTGGTGGAGTCACCGTCCCTAGAGGTGTTTAAGAAAAGGTTGGATGAAGTTCTTGGTGGCATGACCTAGATATTAGGGTAGTGTGTTATAGGTAGGATGATGTGTTGGTAGTAGGATGGCAACAGGTCAGGTTAGGTAACAGGTTTGACTAGATTAGATTAGGTAACAGGTGATAGGTTGGACTTGATGATCTCTATGGTCTTTTCCAACCTTACTGATTCTGTGATTCTGTGATTCTGTGATTCTGTGACTTAGATATTAGGGTAGTGTGTTATAGGTAGGATGGTGTGTTGGTAGCAGGATGGCAACAGGTTAGGTAACGGGTTTGGCTAGGTTAGGTAATAGGTGATATGTTGGACTTGATGATCTCTATGGTCTGTTCCAACCTTACTGATTCTGTGATTCTGTGACCATGGGTCAGCATGTCCCTTGCATTACTTTGAGTGGACCTGAAAGACAGTCTTACGGTTGTGTGGGGAACAGAGTATGCTGTGTCCCCTACTAGCCCAAGGACCCCTGCTTTTTCCTCTCAGCCTTTCACAATCACAGTCCATGGAAGGCCTGGTAGGAAAAAGTGTCTGGAATTATCACCATTAATTCTTTCTCCACACATAGATCTCTTTATTGCTGTGCTAGCTAATTAAAATTATGCTGAGATATGGTGAGAGAGACAGATAAACCTTCAGTAATTTATGATTTGCTAGGAATAACTCAACACTAAAGACCTACACATGTAATCACAGTTCATTGAAATATATGAAAATCCTTTCAGTTAAGGAAAAATGCTTCTCCTATGACATGGTGCAACTCTCCAGGTGGGAGATTAGACGCAGCGATGCAGGAAGAGATTGCGTTGGCTGGCAACACAGGAGCAATCAAGGACACGAGTTTTTTTCCAGTTTTAAAATGGTGCATGCTCAACTCCAGCTGGCACTTTGAGTGAATGCACGGATGGAAGAGCTGTGCTTCCAGATCCATAGCTCACTTCGTTTTAGTAAATGGATCGAAAATGTAGTGAAGTGTGGTGGAGAAATAGTTGAGTTGTAGCTGTGTTATGGATATAAGTAGAATGATAATCATTAATTTGCATTCAAAATCTCAGGAAAAAATGGTTTAACTGTTGAAACAGTACTGTTTTACCAACAGTGCAGAATTCAAAACACCAAGGGAACTTAGTCAAGTCACAGATTTACCTGGCCTTCTTTAGTCAGTTTAAGGAAAGGATGCAGAGCAGGTCACCATCTCTGGGGAGCAGTGGCCTGTTCTTAGCTTGTGCTCATTCTTTTAAAAACAAGTAAGTGTAGTCAGACAGAACTTCATACAGAGTCACGAAAACCAGCTTTAATCCTTCAGGATTTTTTCAAGTACAGTGATCTCCCTCATATTTGTGGCTCACATATCTGTGTATTCAATTAATCACGGTTGGATTTTCAGTGAGTTGTGAGACCACGCACGTGAGCAGAATGTCCCGGACCCCGGATTTTATGGCCGGTAAGCACCAAAGGGCACTTCCTCCACTTTAATGAGGTGCTACAGTGCCAGCCGTGCTCTTAGGACCCTCCAGACCTTTTTACTGAAGGAAATCCACAGTTTAAGATTTAAGCTCTTCAGAAATATAAGTAAATTTATTTCTCTCTTGCAATGACAGTGGCATTATCCCCATTTTACATGTACAAAAGCTGAGGCACAGTAAGATCAGGGTTATATGGTCCATTTAATCTGGGTGCTCATTTTGCAACGCCTTTGGCTCAGTTACAGACCTTAGTCCAATATATGTATAACCTTATGTATGGTCACACTGGCTACAAATACATCCCTGTGTTCGTAGTTCTGCTGCAAGTTGCAGCACAAATGCCTGGTTTGGCACCCAAATAGCAAGAAATATTCAACTCAGCAAAGTTTGAATTGAATAAGGATCTTGAGTGGGGGCTTTTTTCATAGGCATAGGAGCTTGAGGCACAGGAAAGGTTAGAATTCAGTTGTACATGTGCACCGAACCAGTTTTCCCCCCCTGCAGTCTTTCCTCTCATTCACATCTAAATGTCATTTGCAACAATTACAGAGCTTTCTTCATTAGCCAGCCTTGATTTATCCCTGGAAATGCTCTGCCACATGCATTAAATTAGTCTCTTAAGAAATGATGGTGTTAACTGAAGATTAGATTCAAAAGAGAGCAAATTAAAGCTACATGTGTGATATCTTTATTCTGTGTTGTCCAATTCTTAGACAACCAAGCTGTAGAAGTAATGATGAAGTACTTTGTTAAGGCCACTGAGAAGAGTTGGTGTGTAAGCCACTTTCCATGGTCCAGGTTCACATTTCTTGTTTTTTTCATGTTTCCTTATACAAATCCCCACAACTGTTCCAAATCCTTAAAGAGAGGACAGTGACTTTGATCGCTGCTCTCAAGTTTGTCATCTCTTGCACTGTAGTTCTGTGCAGTCAGGTGCAGTGCAGACATCTGCCGAGCAGGCAGTGGAAGTGGCTGTGGAGTGACGCAGGGATTTCCTTGTGCTGGGGGTTGGAGAGGTCGGCACAGTGAGCAAACATGGCACACTCTTCATTGTAACAGGGCAGTGGCATCAGGCATGAGTCTGGCTCAGTATATTGGATGATCAAGCTAAGTGTTCCAAATTGCTCCGTTTTCTAAGAACATGGTAAGCATCACAAAGACAAGGAAGAGTCTTGCTTTATAAACACCAGTGAATATACTAAGCAGGCTGATTAGATAATGCTAAGACCAGGTATGAGGTTCTGTGGATAAGAAGTAGGTAGTGACTAGGAAGAGAGATATTTAAAGATTGATTCATTTGTGCACAGGAGATATTGAGGTCATTTTACATTTTCATCTCCTACCTTCCATTCATATTATGCTTTTAAAGAAGTTGTGCCTTTTCTTAACATTTATCTATCAGAGATTTTCTCCCCAAATCTGAATGCCTGGTTTGGGCAGTTACAGAGTAGCTACTGCAAGGGTTTTTTTCCAAGCTCTTTTATGATTTATTGTTTTGACTCCACTTTTTCTGTCCAGAGGGCTGAGAACTCTCTCTCCTAGGAATTTCCGTAATTTTTCAGAAGGGGAAAAGAAGGTTCTCTTGGTTTTGTGTTTCATGAGTAAAATGGGGTAATTTATAAGCCTTGTGATAAATCATACACAAACAAGATCATGTGTTTTGAGCTTGGAGTTTGGTCTTGACAGGTATGCAGTATGCTGATATTCCTTTAGTGATCAGAAAGTCACTTGTCTACATCAGACTTTCAGTGGAAAAACATTCAGCAAGCCAAACAGAAGTTTCATATCACTTTTCACAGACTTTAATCATTAAGATATTTGGTGCAAAGCAGTCACTAGTGTGCAGTAAACAAACCTCATATGATCTCAGAGGTGAGTGGTACACAAGAACCATGCATGGTGCCCAGATGTACTCAGTTATCTGTCTATCTATCTATCTATCTGAAGTTAGTTATACTTTTTCATCAGAGTAATAAATATATTAATACGTCACCTTATTTTATACTGAGAAAGAAAAAAGGCCATATTGAAAAACAATACAGCAAAATTTTACAACTCCTTCCGATTTTTGTTATAAATTGCACTAATAATCTGAAGATAATTATAGGTAGTTGATTTCCTCTCTCAAGTACAGCTTTTACATGATACATTTAAGCTGTTCAATTAGTGGTTTAGATAATAAATTGGTTTTCTATCAGTATGTTTTGTTTTGTCATTGCTGATGAAATTACGTCTTGTAATGTTTGGCTTAGCAAGTAAAGGAACTGTTATTTTACCTTGTGTTTTAAGAGCTATTTCCTATTTGCCTTGCATACCAGATGTCACACTAATTATTATCTCTAGACAGGAATGCCAACTCTGCTCTAAATGGAAGGCCTTTTCTAAAATCATTACGCACTGAATGGTGCAAACTACTGTTATGCTCCCGTATATTAATACAGTCGGGTCTCCTATATCGCGCACCCGTGGTCTTAATTCAGACCCGCATAGCCCAACTTCTGTGTTTAATGGCAGCTACGCCGTGGCCGCCGCCCGTGCCCCCCCTGCAGCTGCCGTCGTCCCTGCTGCCATCACCCGTGCCCCCGCCGCTGCCCGTGCTGCCCCCGCTGCAGTCTGAGCCCCCACCGCCACCTGGGACACCGCCCCGGTCCCGGCCTCAGCCACCACTGCCGCTGCGGCAAGTCGCACATGCACAGTTGCGAAACGGGTCTCCTGCTTCGCTGAAAAATCATGCTGCTAAGATCTGAAGCCGCAATATGCTGAGTAAACATGAGCAAAGCGCCTTTTTGTTTGGTTTTGCTCTCTTGTTGTCTCAGGAACTCCTTGTAACTATGATTGTGAAACTGAAAACTGTCAAATTTTCAGAATTAGTCAGATCTGGAGATGAAATGCTACCTGCCTTCCTACTTATACCAGCTAATTGAAATATTTGGGTTATGTGGGGGGGTAGTGGGTGGGAGGTTTATGGAAATGTGGCTTTTTCACTTTCACTTGCTTTATATACAAAAATGAAAAAAAATTTCAATCTTCCCACTTAAAGCAGGGTTTTTTTCTTCTAAAAATAAGCGAAATTTGGCCCACATTCTTTAGTTTAAGTAGGAATACCTTCAGCACATGAAGCATTAAGTGGGTATTTTTATCCCTTTAAAAGCAAAACCTTTGAAGCTCTCGGCCTTGTAACTGAACTTTTCAATCAGTAAGAGGCTTAGGGCTCTTCTCAATTCTGAGAAGAAGCAAAAAGAATGGACCATGGGTAGTTTTGTGGAGTACAACTATTATTTCATAATTAGCTTGTCTGTTCAGTTCTGCTGCTCATGTTGGAGAACAGGGGGAGTTTGGATGAGAGGCAAAATGTTAAGAAATAGGTTTTCGGGCATGTTCAGGGGAATCCTGCTGAATCGTATTAATGAGAAGGGTTTTCACAGAAGATACGGCAATTTGGCTTTAGCAGCCTCATTCTAACCATTTTCTACTTTCCAATTTCTTCTAAATCATTACAGAGCAATTAAAGCAATAAATTGCAGTGCTTTCAAGGGCACTACATTTCAGTGCCATGATTCTGCATATATGAGGCGAGTACTTAAAGAAAAAAACCCAAACTGCTAACATCTGTAAAAGTCTTTAATCTTATTTCATTGAATCAAAATTTGTGTTACGCTTATTCAGGAATAAATGGCTTGGTAGGTCATTCTGTGTTGGAGTTTTTAAGAAACCAGAGTAGTAACAGACTTCATTGGTAGCATAGCTAATTTTCTAGGAAGGAATTAGAAGGAGCAGCCAGTTTGCCTGAGCAGTGAGTGTATGGGGGATGTGGGAAAAACCTACCTGTTGAGCTCAAAATCAGACTGGGACACATAGTCTCAGAAGATTCATACCATGCTTTTTTCATTTTGACAGTCAGTAAGGTCCCACGTTGAAGAATTACTTTGTCAAAAGATCAAAAAGTTTATTTTTGCTAGGATTTTGGTGAGGAAGAACACAAAAACAGCAATATGCATGGATTATGCCTCTTCAAATGTTTGGGGTTGTGTAACTCGTAAGGTTGCTGAGTTTATGAAGGATATGTTCTAGTAAAAACAATTGTCTTGGAGCTAGGCAATCTATTTTGCTTTAAGAAACTTGCAAAATGTTGTTCCAAGTTCAAGCTGAACTCTTATCATAGCACAGAGAGATCTATGTAACTGAATTCATTTTACACAGATTTGTCTGTTACTAATTTTAGCTAGAATTAATTGCAAAATTAGAAGTTTCAAAATAACTGTATAATATATATAAGTAAATTACAGCAATTGTGGACTTCTAAAAGTGGAGGAACCAGAGCATCTGTTCTCATGAGATATCCAGTGCTGATGTTTGATTTCAGTTTGTTGCTAATGGCAGGGTTCACAAGCATTTGTGTCCTTATCCAAACCAGACCAGTAATTATTTGCTGATCACTAGCATAGAGTGATGTCACTGATCACTGGTTTTAGTTACAGTATAAAAACATTTATTGGGAAAAAAACAGTATGAAAAAGAAGTAATTTTCTATTATACTACATCTGATTGTAGTTTTTACTGCAAAAATTCAACAAGGCAAAAGCAGTGTCTGAGTAAAAAGGAGATAATACTCAGTTTCTGAAGCTGGTCTGGAGCAATGCTGGCATTGCAGGGGTCTAACATGGAACTGCACATGACTGGATGACACTCAAACACTCCCAACCTTTGTCAACCCAGACTGCAAGACAGGAGGGAGAGGCACCAGCTCTATTCATAACTACGTGGCAGAGCTGTGGGAGTGTTTTTCTGGAAGTTTTTCAAGATGAGTAGGACATCATTTGTGTCAAAATCAAAATGATGTCACATCAGGCTGTCCTCTGGAAACTGAAGTCAGCATGCTGCTGGGTGTAGATGAGTTAATTTTACCAGATAATTTAAGCTGATCCTGATCCTTTACTCCTTTCTTCCTTTACTCATTTTTCTCCTAACAGAAACACATCATTCATTGTAATTCCATTAGACCCTCAGTAGTGACTCATGGGTACCAGCAGAATTAACTACCATGAACAGAGGAATTTCTTAAACCCAAAATATGTTGCTATATCTGAGTTATAAACCTTTGAAATGAGTGTTGTCTTAAAAAACCTATAGTTTAGTAGTAGCACCAGTATCTCCCTCTACAACAAGATATTTGTTATTTGAAGTGATGACAAACTTCTGTAGTACCGATTATAAAAGCAAGCAAGACATTATTATACATTGTCTTAAAGTTTGTCAATTGAAAAAATGAAACACCATGAATGTAAACGTTCCTGATCTGGAAAAAAGTGTGGAAAATTAAAACTAAATGTGTCATGTACAGTGACAGAATCAGAAAGAGTTTGAATGCCTATAATTGTGCAGATATACCTGTGTATTGTCTTTGCATAGATACTCACACATACAGTAGTACTTCACATTTCTTTCCATCTATAAAACTAATTGCAAACTATTTCTTTTTGTTCTTCTCACAGCTGAATTTTTATTCCTCTTGTGGGGTGTTTATCTCTGCTATGCAGTGCGGACAGTCCCATCAGCATTTCATGAGCCACGTTATATGGCTGTTGCAGTTCACAATGAGCTCATTATCTCTGCTATATTCCATACAATTAGGCAAGTGATCTGTAGATCTAGTAATTAACTATTTATCTTTCAGGTTTCGTATGGTGAAACTTAAAATGGGTGAATGGGATAGGATGCATAATGGAAGGTGTTACAAATATTTGCCTCCACAAATTAAATGATTACTGAACTAAAGTCTATTCCTGTGGGATTCAAGAACATGAAATTGTATAATCAGGGTTTTTTCAGTATAGCTATGTGATATTTTCTTGGGTCAAAGCTCAGTATATATGATAAATTATGTTTAGCAGAACTACTGTCTGTCTTCAGTCATCAGTATACTGCTCACTGTTTTGTACCCCTAGAAAAACAGCAGGTAAGAATGTTGATTTATGTGAACTTTTCCTGATGTGTAACAGACTGGCAAGCTGCAGCTCTATGTTAAGATTACTGTACTAGTTTGGGCATGAAGCACAGTGTTTTATATGCTGACATAAAAAATTGTTATTAATATGATGCTGTATCAGTAACATAAACCCTATGTTTCTTATAAAGTCTCTAATGAGCTCTACATTTCATACTTGTAAATTATTTGAGTAGAAACAAAAATAAGGGTCTTTGCTAGAGCCAGATGAACATTACTATACATATACCTTTTCTGCAAGGTATCCTGTAAAAATGAATTGATCCTAGAAAATGCAGAATAGCAAAATGGCATGAGTTCATTTCATCCTGTAAAAATTCTTAAGACTTTCTTATGACATTCTCACACCTTCCTTTGTCTCCCAACAGACCTTACCTACTAAGATTTTTAAATTTTTTTTACATTTCTTCATTGACAGTCTTCAAATACTCTTCTCTATTCCTTGGTCTGTCTTGGTACTCATATTTCTCTCTGTCTTCTTGCTGTTTGCTTTTGGTTTTTTCTGAGTAAACATGAGCAAAGCAAATCCTTCATCTCTGTTCCTTCCTTGTGCTCTTTTCCGTTGTCATTGTTACACACTTTGCTGCAACTTTTAGGTTTGCAAGGGATTTTTCCACCCTCTTCTCCTAACCTTGTGTCTCAACGTCCACATACTCTCAAAGTCTTTACTCCTTCACACAAACATCCATAAAGCTATTGTTTAAAATCTATATTTGGTGGAAGTATTTTTCATTTAATTCCTGGTAGATGTAAAGTTCAGTTACCATGCTTTGAATTTATTATAAGCAATATAACAGCTTCTCAGACAATTTCCCCCCCCCCCATTAATTAATATTCCTAAACTGTGTTTGGGGCCATGTTAGAAGATACAGTTTGGTGCACTAGGAGAGCTATTATGTGGGCTGCAAGTTTCTTTTAACAATAGAGCAGGATGAAAGTAATCTTGGATTAAAGAGAGGGGGAAATGGGAAAATGTGGCATTTTGGTACATCCTTTATGAAGGAAACACAAAAGGATTAAGTCTTTCAGTTTATCCTATTGACAATCCTGTGCCTCCAGCCTAAGGTCTACTGATCTTGTTCTTCCTTCTTCAGTTTTTTGTGGTGGTTTGTTTTTTGTGGGTTTGTTTTTTTTTTTTTTTTTGTTTGGTTTTGCTTGGTTGGTTGGTTGGTTGATTGATTTGGGGTTTTATTTGTTTTTTGTTATTGTTGTTTTTTAATGTGCATTTTATATTGATTTTTTTGCCATCTGTCTGATTCATGCTGGTTTGAAGAAATATCATGAAGTGTTTAAGGATAGGAATGAATAAAATGCACACAGTCTCTCCTGAGATTGTGTCCATTTCTGCATATACAAGTCTTAATCCATTTCCTTACTTTTTTTTTTTTTCCTTCCATCTTCCCTGTCAAGTTCTGGATGCAACTGAAAGGGTGGAAATGTAAGACTCAGATTTATATGACATATCTGAGTTGTCATGAAGTTGAAAGCACTGGAGCCTTGAAATACCCCTACAAGGCGTCCATCTAGTCTGAAAACTCCCGAAGCTCATAGAAGGTTGATGTGAGCACTAAATAAAACTTTGAACTGCTTGCATTTTTTCTTTAAAATATTCCCATTTCAGAAAAAGTGGATTGTGGATTGTCTTCAGATGAGCCTACATAGTATTAAATTCCTGCATTGCTCTTTCTCTTGTGTATTACAGTGAAACCCAAAATTGATATGGAAAAAAGTCTCATTCAAATAGAAACCCCATCTCTACTAGGGCTGAATGACTATTACAAATGCTGTTTTTCTTTCAGAGGTGTTGCATGGCATATATACCTTAATCAGTAAAGGTTTCATGCATGAAACAAGCAAAAAGCCTTCACAGAATTTGAGGATTGGATCCATTAATGTTTATCCAAATCCAGTGGGCATCAGGATGTGGGTGCTTTCTCCTATCTGTCTGATGGATCTCGCTGCTGCTGTTTCCATTTGCAGGTTGAGCACACACATGGCTGGTGACATGGACCAGTACAGGTCCAACATGGACAGCCTGGTCCTGTTCCTCCTCTGCCGCTGGCCATGGGCTGACAACTTGGGCCATCCCAGGTGTAGGTCTCCCATGTGCTGCCTGAGGTTTGCTCATGAATTGCACATGCAAGCATGCACTGCGTAGATAGCGAGATGACAGGAGAAGAATTTAATGAGAAGATAGGAGGGAGATATTTCAGTGATCAGGTAAAGGGCTCAGTTAGTGACAACTTGCATGTCACTACACACTTTATCCTCCCTTCTTTCTATGCTTGTTCATCCTCCACCTATCTTATCACCTATCTGCCCCAATTCTTGTCTTCTCCCACATAAACAACCCACCCTTCATTTTCTTCCTCTTGGTCCAAGTTTTCTACTCAAATTTGATATTTGTGATGCCATTAGCTAGGTAATCACAGTCTCATATGCTGTTATTGATATGGTTACTTTGGTACCAGTGACCTTGCAAGTTCTACTCCCTCAAAGGTCCTTTAGTTACCTATGAAGTTTGGCTATCTTTCAAATGATTCTCCATTAACCACCTGTGAAGTCTTGCCATCCCTTACAGTGCTGTCTGTAACTTCTGTTCACTTTTTGCTCTGTCCAGCAGTTTCTCATGTCATCTTCATCAGTTCTTACGTTGTGTTCACGTAGCTAAACCTCAAGCGTGAGACTCCTCATATCCCGGCACACCCCAACAGCAACACCTTTGTAAGAAATAATTGTAATATCTTACTGTGTTCATGAAATGTTTCATTTACAAAGTATTAAACAAGTAATTGTGACAAGTAATTATTACAGCATATAAACCAGTGTTTCATGCCAGACTATCTCTGTTAACAAAAGCTTCTGCAAACAAAAGCTTCTGTGAACTTGGATAAGTTGCAAACGTCATTTCTATCTGAATGGTTTTTGTGAACCTGCAGATTGCAAGCCAGCAGTACATCCATTCATCCATTGCATTGCTTACCGTTTCTATCTTTGGGAGCTCACTAAAGCAGACAAGCCAAGCATGTTCCAGCTAACTTTAACTGCACTGCTTGTTCTACCACTCTTTTAGAAAGCTCAGCAAGGAACTGTTTTGTTTGGGAGGTTCAAACACTCATTTCTAAGCATTCACAAGGCTCTTGGGCCCTGAGCAGTGAGCTGGGCGGTCCTGCAATCAAGACCATTTCTCCCTGCTAAAATGCACTTCAGTTCAGTTCTCTCTTTGATGGCTTATCAGCTGCACTCAGTAGTTGTGATCTGTGGACATCCTGTGTTTGTGAAGTGCACTGCAATTTATCATAGTACATGTGCTTACTTACTAAAATCGTCCCTTCAGATCCTTAATGTATATAAGCTGCCATAACTCAGCTCAGGCCAAAGAAACTGACAATATAAACCAAAGAAAAAGACAGCTCAATACCTTGAGAAAGATGGAATAGGCAATATCATTTAATTAGTTTCTTTTTTATATTTTGATTTGTTGATTAGAGTTTTTTCTGAGTTGTTTTGAAATTGTGGTATATAAGGAAAGCATGTGGATGTAACTTCTAGTCTGTGTGAAAGCAGTACCAAACAAACCCAATTGTGTTTGGCCATTCAATGAAAAGAAACTTAAGGGAAATTAAAGATACTAAATCTAATGCACTGGAGAAAACACAGTGAATTGCAACCCTGAATTTTGTTTTCAGATTCATTCTTGTTTCAAGACTTCAGTCTGACTGGATGCTGATGCTGTTCTTTGCACACACACATTTGACTGTGACAGTCACAGTTGGGCTACTTCTGATCCCTAAGGTATTTGAGTCTCCTTTCTCTTTTCTTTTGCCAAGACTGAGGAAAGTAAATGCTGTCATGCAGAAGCAGTTCTGTTTAAATCTAGCAAGTAACTGATAGAAAAGGAAGATGTAAAATTTGGGTATGTTACCTAAAACGCTGGGGGTTGAAATTTTTTTTTAGATTTAAAATGGGTATACATTTTCAAAGATTCTTTCTTTGAGCTTTCAAAATTCCAGGAGTTTAAAGAACTTAAAATTTTGATGTGATTTGTACAAGAAGGAAGGAATCCTATGTTTTTTTCAGGTATTTGGGTGACTCTGCTTTTGCCAGAGTTAGCTGAGATAATGCAAAGATTTTAGGCAAGAGGATATAAAAACTAGAATCAGGAGATTGGACTGGCCATGAGATAGAGAGATTGGGATTTAAATTAGGTAGTTATAGGCTGCAAAAGGAGAGCCCTTTGCAAATCAGAGCCTGGAACAGACAGATGCTGCATACTGGGCGGAGACATGGCCCATGACACAGAGCCGGGAGCAGTATTGGGTGCCAAGATGAGTGTATGGGGGCACAAGTCCACGGGGCATGACAGGAATCAGAGAAGAGAAAATGCTCTGAGCACTGTGGTCACCTGCCCTTGGGCACTGGGACCAAAGTGCCAATCTGTCGATCTCACCAGGGGCAGGAGAACTGCAGGCAGCTCCACCTGTCGCTAGCACTGATCCCCAGGATTTGAATGGAACTTCTGTATTGACAGTACCCCAGCAAAGCGAGTGATTTTATAATGGCTTTTAAAATGACTAATCATATTAATCAAATGGTCAAGAGTCAAAGATAGCCGCAGAGGTGAATGCGGGAAGGGCATTAAGCAGTTTGAGTTGATAGAATTTCCAGAGTAATGAAGCTGCTATTCCTATCATTTGTGTGTGTCAGAACAGGGTATGGTGATAACTGTCAAATATATGTGCATTGAAAAGACACAAAGAGAGGACACATTGATGTAGCTTTAATAATGCATAAACTCATTTTGTTTTAAATTGCTTTTCAGACTTTAGCAATAGTCTTGTATTTTCTATTTTATATTCAGGTACTTTATTATGTATCTTCTGAGGTGTCTTTCTAAACTAACCTAAAAAATTTGTTGACCTTTCTGAAGCTGACTCATAACTACTGATCAACGTTTTCATTTTTAGCATATTATCTGTGTAACACTGCACAGGCTTTTCTTCCAACACATCAAAGAATTCGGGGAATTAAGATTCACAAGGTTTAGTTCTATTCATAAAGTCCTGAAGACTGATGACAGTATGAACGATAGTAACCACAAATGAGTGAATCAACATGAACAAAAAATTATGACAACCTCTCCAACTTTTGTTTCAAGCATTTGCTAAAACATAGAGGAGAAAAATTGTTTCCTTTTTCATTAGTTTCCTTCTTTTTTTTCCTTTTTTTTCTTTTTTTTCTGGCCACCTCATATTTTCCTTTTCAGGGTGAGAATCTAAAATGGGAAAATTGCTTTCTGCAGGATTATTAAGATGTGTGGAATATAAAATAGTGTCTTATGGTTTTAGCTACCTAATTGGAAATACTGTCTAAAAGTCTATTTTTATCCTAGATTAATTGGAATGCCATTTAGAGAGGTTCAAATAAGCATCAAAATAAGTAGGACTTTTTTTTCTTATGTAAATCTCTCAGATTTATCAAGTTAAGTCATCTCAATAAGAGTTCCTTCCATACAATACTGATATTCTATAGGACACTACTTATGCTAATGAAGCTTTTAGCTAGCGTTTGGAGTTCAAGAATCACATGAAATCTATAGAAGGATCATTGTACCATGAAAGCTGTTGTAAGCACTTACAGTGATGTTGAAGTAAACTTTTGCACTCATGGCAACCTATTTTTTATGCATCCCTATTGCAGTTTTCACATTCAAGCAATAACCCGCGAGATGATATAGCTACAGAAGCTTATGAAGATGAGCTTGATATGGGTCGATCCGGGTCCTATCTGAACAGCAGCATCAACTCAGCATGGAGTGAACATAGTTTGGATCCTGAAGATATTCGGGTACATATAACTCAAATAGCATTCATTTTCAAGAATAACATGTTTTCTGCCAAGTAGACTCCAAACTGCATTTGTTTGTCTTTCTTTGCAAATATCATCTGAAAAAGGCTAGCTTAGATCTCTTATGACTGTGGTATCAGGTAATGTAAAATCTCATGAAAAGTATTCCCTAGCGTGAAGAGATGCTGAGTTACTATTTATTTTACTGCTGTAAAAGTCATACTGGCGGCTAAGGGGAGGAATCATCCACAGCAAGTGCTGTTTATCAGTTTATGTAGGTTCTTTGAATTATCTTGAAGTGAAAACAGCATTTAATTTCAGTGTGACTAGCTATTTGTACATAACATATACATAAGCATATATAAAATTTTGAAAACATGATTAAAGAAAAAACATTGCTATTTTACATTATAATAAGGCTTATGTTCTCAGGATAAAGAATAGCCATCAAGTTCATCAGGAAAGCATCCACCACAGCATTGTGAAATCTGAAACGTACATCATAAATGTGTCTGAACTGTGTTCTGTGAAACATAAGATGTTTGTGCATGAGGGCTGAACTAATTTTTAAAGTGGAAAAAAAAACTGGATCCAATTTGGTGGATAAATGGCATATTCAAGAATAAGGAAAGACAGTGAAATAATTTTAATGCCATTTTTAGAGCAATAGGTCTTGCGTTCATCAGGATGCCTGTTTGACTCTACTTGCTCTGTACATACTAGTTTTGCCATTCACTTTGCTTTGCAGGATGAATTGAAGAAATTATATGCCCAGCTTGAAATCTATAAAAGGAAAAAGATGATTGCTAATAATCCACATCTCCAGAAAAAAAGGTGCTCTAAAAAGGGCTTAGGGCGCTCGATAATGCGACGCATTACAGAAATACCTGAGACAGTCACGAGGCAGTGCTCCAGGGATGAGAAGGACTTGATGGAGCACAGTGCTGTGAAGAGCTTGGCCACACTGAAGAAAACCCAACAGGATTCTGCAAGTTCTGCAAAGCCTAAAGAAGAGACTTTGAAAAATAGGGGCTTTTCTTTAAAAAAGTCCCACAGCACTTACGATCATGTTAGGGATCAAACAGAAGAACCAAATGGCTTAACTACAGAAAGTGCAGAAGTTATACCTGCTGAGAAAACACTTCTGGACTCCTTGAATAGTAACGAATTAACCAAAAATGCTCCTGAAAAAGTTGAAGCTGTCTCTACTGAATCCGTCCCTTTGGTGTGCAAATCAGTAAGTGCACATAATTTAAGTGCCGATAAGAAGCCTCTGCATCCAAGAACGTCTGTGTTACAAAAATCCCTCAGTGTTATTGCTAGTGCCAAGGAAAAGACTCTAGGACTAACGGGTAAAACGCAAAGTCTAGAAGAAAGCACTAAATCTCATAAATCTCAGCAGAAGGGTAAGGAGGCCAGCAAAAAGCACTCAGCCTCTGATAAGGGGGAGTATAAGGATTCCCACAGGAAAAACTCTACCCATTCTGAGGAAACAAAGAAAGCCCATAAATCTGGAATTATGAAACAGCAAAGGGTTAGTCAAACATCTGCAAATCCAGACACAGGCCCAGGTAAGTCTTTTCACAAGGACAATTTCGACATAGGAGAAGTTTGTCCTTGGGAGATATATGACCAAATTCCTGGTCCTGTGCCTTTTGACTCTAAAGCTCAAAAACATGTGTCTATTGCTTCCTCAGAGCCAGAGAAAAACCACCCTTCCCAGCCAAAGGGGAAGACTCATCATAAGATGAAGACACCTGAGGAGTACCAACAGTCAAATCAAAAGAGCCCAGAGAAGGTGGAGGTGGCCACTCAGGAGATCCAAGAGCAGCAGGTCTCTGAAAATGAGAAAACCCAGTCAAATTCCAAGTCTCAAATCTCTCCTGGGCTCAAGTGTGAGAATGTTAATAAGTATACACCTAATACCTATGCTGGGGAGCGGCAGGAGCTGCCCCAGAAAGCAGCAGAAAAGGAAAACCTCAATAAATTGGCGGAACAGAAAAAAAATGCCTCTTCCGAGGGAAATGTGCTTTCATCAAACTCCCATAAGCCAAGTAGTTACTTACAACAACCTTTAGCATCTCGAGCTGAAGTCTGCCCTTGGGAGTATGATATACCGGATTTACCAAATGCAGAAAGAAGTGTAGCTTTATTGAACACCTCTGCTATAAGTGCAAATAAAATAGCAGCACCTCGAAAATAAGAGGCTTTTGGACTGAGGAGAGTAGCAACATTGAGAAGAAAGACAACAGGAAGGACAGAGGGGACTTAGGTCAAAAGGATCTGAAAATTCCTAAGGAGCATCATTTAAATCAAGGGAATCAGCACTACAAATAAGTACAAGTTAAGCAAAGTAAATTATAATTAATGTTGTTATTATTTATTTGTTGAGTGCCAACAATGTGATTAGAAGTGCCCAGAATATGGTCCCTGCTCCAAGGATTTTACTGTGTCAATGAAAGAAATCTGCCTTTGTGAAATGACTTCTTATTTAAAAGAAAAAATAATACGCTGGTAACAAATGCACAGTGTAGATCTTAACTGAATTATTTCTGAATGCCGTAACTTGCTTTAACTTGCCCTTGGGACTTTAAAGATCCTGCAGATGCAGGGCACAGAAAATGTCCTGATGGGGAAAAAGGGTATCAATGAGCAGCTTATTAAAGTGACGACTTTTCACTTTACATATTTAATCTAAATAGCACTGCTAACACAATGAATCCCAAAAATATTTTCTATAATGATTGCTCTTATTTTCTTATTACTGTATGTTTAAGTACGCTGTTGTGTCTCATATTAAAGCATTCCAGATTGTATAATTTTTGCAAATAACTTTGATATTATGTGACACAACAATATGTTTATGCAATCTGCAGATACTTTCTTCTAATTGCACGTTAAAATACCTTTTTGTTTATACGTACATATGTAGAATTGCAGTAATCTTTCACTGGCTATGGAAGCCAATATTGGGAAACATTTTTGGGCTTTGGAGATTTTTTTTCCTGTGATTTATATAGTGAATTTTTTTTGTTTACTCTCTGTCATTTAAATTTATAGTTTGATACTGTGTTATCCAGGGGTTTTATATGCGGTAAGTTATGCACTTCCCTATTAATGCTCATAGACTTTGTTAATATTGGAAATTCAGTCGTCTTAGCTGCATATTCTGGTAAGTCTTAGGACAACTTATCTGTTTTTTATTACTATAATTGGAAAAATATGATCTAATAAGTCAGGAATCTTACTTCAAACATTGTTGTGCTGATCTTGTTCAGTATTTCCTACTGAGCATATCCTGCTAAATAAGACAAGCAAGCATGACAACTAATACACCCCAGAAATGATCACCTGTTCTACTAAAATTAGACAGTTTGGGGAAATATTTACTTAGCCTATATAGAACAATACTGTACTGTTTATCCCTGTCAGCAAACCTAAAAATATTGGCCATTGGAGTGAGAAGTCCAAAGTATTACTTTTCCCCCATAAATGCCATTTTAAGAGATAATGGCAATGGAAATGATGGCATCTCTCTCCAACTCTCCAAAATGCTTTGGGTTTTTTAAAATTTATATGTACATTTACAGTAAAACCTGGTGTTTAATACAGTGCTATTTTCAGCAATAGCTACAGTCCTCATCATGCATATAAGCTTAATTCATAGGTGGCCCATTCAGAATTATGAGTCTTAGTAACCATTAGGGCCTGAGGACATACTGTAAAGATTCTGAGGAGTATCAGTAATAATGAAAAAAACCCAGCCATCTAAATGCATTCCCAGTAAAGTGCTGTTCACTGGATTTGGCTATACATAGTGTACTCCAAAACAAAGACAGATTAATCCTAAAGAACTTGTGCAATTTGAGAGAAGTGATTGGATTCAGTGGAAGAACATGAAAGGAGGATGATTGAATAGAATGTGTTGTTTAATGCACATATATGTATGTAGTATAAACTGATTTTTGTGGCATCATAGAAAAAGTGGCTTAAGATAAAATGCAATGAGCAGAGGGACTTAGACAGCCTGGGCATGAGGAGGACTTTTTTGTCCTTTAAAAAGGAGAGGAGTCTATGGGCATGTCTAGACTGACAGATCGAGATGGATCTGATCTTCCTACTTCCTCTGCTAAGCCCAAACCTAGAATGTGTCAACACCTGTGCCAGCTGAGGACAAGTTGGCTCAGGTCTTGGTGCTGTCTAAACGCATTGACCTCCCTTATAAATTCTGCTCATTAGCTCCAGATTAAGTGGCTGAGCTGCCCCAGCCAACCTGGTTAGCCAGCATGGTGCTCAGTTCCACCACGGGGACATGCTTACTTAGGTCTTTATTACCCTAGGCTTGTCTGACTCTCCCACCCCTCTTTTGTAGGGCGTAATTATGGCCAGGGAGATCTGACTGGGACTGTTGCAACCCAGAATCCTTGTTCCCTGCATGAAAGGGTGTCAGGCATATGAGTCTGGGTGCTTTGGACATCAGGGCACCCACTTTGCACACACAGTGCCACCGGCATCCCATGTCCAGCCCAAATCCAGCTCTGTTTTTACTGTGGAAAAGGGCTGAGGTTAGGATTAGCGTCTCCCTTCCCAATCCGAGACATTTGTGGCATTTGTCTGTAACTTTTCTGTCAACTT
Organism: Pitta sordida; assembly: GCA_013390025.1. Classification (NCBI taxonomy): domain Eukaryota; kingdom Metazoa; phylum Chordata; class Aves; order Passeriformes; family Pittidae; genus Pitta; species Pitta sordida. The sequence goes on from WEKX01001871.1 coordinate 539,902, forward strand.
CAGTGGGACTTGATAAGCTCTTCAGAGAGAAAATAACCCTATATTTCCATAGAAAGAGGTCCATCCTAGGAGCACAGCTTTCTAGGTATCCTCCAGGAGCGCACTGAAACTATGTGCAGAGAAATGCACAACTTTAAACCTGATGAAGTGGTTACCACCTCACGCCTCTCCTACCCTTGAAGGAAGTTCTGCAGCCCATCCCAGCAGTGGTTTGTGGGAGCGGGACAAAAGGATAGCTTATGGTAAGCTGCCCTGACTCACAAAGCCAGCACTTTGTCAGAGCCAGGCAGTAAGGTTAGAAGTGGGCATCCACAGAGGAATCATGGAAGGAGATATGTATGGACTTGCTGCCTCTTGGAGACAGATGGTTGCAAGGAGCAGGCACTAACTCTTGTGCCATTGCTTGTCTGGCCCTCCATCCTTTACGTCAGAGCCAAGCAAGGACACACTGCCCATGCCCTGCTCTGCAGGAGCCATGTTGGGGTGCAGCGTGCACCAAGGATGAGGGGATCCACATGGGCAAAATGTCCACACAGTGCCACTGCCCCTTGCATTCCCCGCAGGATCACGCCCTTCATGCATGACTGTGTCTGTGCCACTGCTCTATATCTATAATTCCTTGCTTGTTTTTTTCCCCTTTCTTTGTTTTTTTAAAAGATAAGTTCATCAGAAACACAGAACCCACCCCTTGGCTGGTGTAAAACAGCCCAGCTGTATAACAAGCAAAAAGCAATGGCTGGTTTACCAGGGAAGGCTTGTATATTCTCACTTGGTTTTGATTTCTTTCATCCTGATCCTTTCTCTCACTTCTTAAAAACTGTCTGTTATGGTTCTTTAGGGTCATTGTAGTCACATCCCCTAAGACTGACACAATTGGAGAATTTTCCTTTAGAAAACAACAAAGCTTTCCCCACTTCATTAACAAACTGATCTTTGAACTACAGATTCAATTGGGACTTAATATTATCTTTAATAAAAAGAGGGGCCAAATTTGATGCAACTATTCTATTTCACTATGATGCTGCTAGAAACATTGCTTAATGAAGACATACCAAGTCAGACATAAATAATGCTCTGTATTTCATAGATTTTTCTCCACCAGCAAATATTGGCTAGATTGCGTAGTTGTCTTTTTCTGGAGTTTCATTGTCATTGTTCAGCCAAGAGAAGTGCAACTCTAGAATAAAGATGTTACAAGATGTTTTCTAGCAGATCTGTTAAGAGAAAAGATAATAAACATGAAGGTCACAAACGTTTGCTAGGTTGTCCTTTTAAATGCATGTGCAAACTGCATTTCTCCTTTATTTCTAAGCCATGGTTTATAAATAATTAGATTTATACCAATCTTATTAGACTTGTATAATTTATGCAAGATTATGCGCTTTAAAATATAAACCAGTACACATCTATCATCAGCTTTGGTGGCATCATAGACCTGAAACCGGACAATACTTTTATATTTGCTCTCCTTAGGCTTTTGCATGCGTATGACAACAGGCAGGCCTGAGCAAACACTGCCTTTGAATTTTAACGTTTTAGCTACTCCAGGTTGTAGAGTATATAAAGCTGTAAGTCTCTTCACTTTATAATGTGGCTCTTATGACAATGTTATCTGGCAACCAACAGCATCCACCATGAAATACTTGATAGATTTATGTTGTAATGTGTTGCAGCATGTAAATAATGTAACTTCTCTGCAATAAAGCACATTTATATGAAATCTGTCTGCAGGCTTTTGTGTTGTGATTTTCTGAAGTCATTACTGATCCAAACTAAACACCTCTGCTGTCAAACTTGTAGAGTAAGTAGCTTTACAGCATATATGATCTGATCATGTCATTAACATTTTCTGGATTTTCCTCATATTTTTTTAGCAGCAACCTTTAGAGTAGATATGTATTGTGTTCAGGATTTCTGGTTAAAGAAATAGTTCTGCTTTCTCAGTGGTTGCAATTTTGAGAGCAAAATTGTAGTCAGTTCTATATTCTTTTGAATTTAATGGCAACTGCAATGTTAGAAAATGATATGAGGTAAATATGTGACATTTGACGTCACTGTAAAATCCTATAGCTCATCTATACTGTATGTGTGCATACCCAAATTGCTCATCTAATATGTGTCTAACAGGTATAGGAAAGATACAGAGAATGGTAACAAGAAAGATCAGATACAGAAAATTGCAGCTGTGTAAGTACAACTTGTTTATCTTGGGAGAGAGGTGACTCAGAAAGAGGGATGAGACCTATATAAAATTATTAATGATTCAAAGGTAATTCGGAGACTGGAGTTTTCTGAATTTTGGCATGTGGGAACAAGAGAACACCCAGGATAACCATCATGCTGTAGCTTAAAACAAATGTCATAAATAAACTGTGGAGCTCATTTTCACAGATTGCTGTGTATCTCGGGAATTAAAAAAGCACTGGACAGGTCATGGAAGAAAAATTCATCAAGATCCCTGAAAAATCTTAAATGCCTAACCTGGAGATGGATGATAAGTAGTAGAATTCTCATTGTGTAATCATCCAGTTTTCTTTCCATAATCACTCAGTGCTGGCTATTGTGGGTGAACACTTCATCCAGCACAACCTCTGTTATATCTGCATAAACACAGATAGTTAGGCTCAATTAGTTTATTTTCTGATGTCATCCATGTGTTTTTTAAATTGTTATTATTGATGTACGAGTTCTGGTAGGTTCTTGCATGAGCATATACATATATATATGTGTGTTCACTTCATATATGTACCTCTCCCAGAGTTTCCTGGCTGAAACGCTGCCTTTTCAGTAACCAGTCTAAGTTATGGTGTCAGGTGTAATGAGGGGGAAAGAAAGGGAAGGGAATTACCTACTTGCACTTCATCAATGAACTGTATGCAAGGCCTTTTGCAAGCAAAAAAGTCCAGATACAAGAAAAAAGGGACCTGGAGATTTTCTGCTGAACCACTTCATGGGGCTCAGGTCACATTGAGGCCAGCTTTGCTCTCTCAGGTGCAGGGTGTAAAAATTAATAGTGGCCTTTTGAGCCCCACTTCTGACTTTTTCACAGCTTTTAAGAAGTAAGGGAATGATTTCCAAAGCGTTGTGGCTTTGAAAATCACCCACAGCTGTATTTTCAAATACCTTCTTGCTTCTCCTGTTATATTTCATTAGAGGAAACAGTGACTGCACCTGCCCTGCCATGAAAAGCTGGGGCAGGGGGTGTCCCACCATCAGCCTGCTGGCATCCATGGGGACAGTGTTGACAAGGCAGGGGGGCTCTACACAGCAGTGCATGGTGGGAAGAGGAGAGATACAAGTGTAAATTCAAATGAGAGAGGCTCAGAATGAATATTCAGAAGTCTACTTCACCATGAGAAGTCAAACAGTTGGAGAAGGTTACCCAGAAGTGCCATTCCACCCTTGGAGCTTATCTTGGATAAAGCCCTGCTCTGGGAACCTTGAGCAACAGGTTGGACTGGAGACCTGCTGCACGATCCTATTATCCTGTGAACAGCGTGTACTGCCAGAACTTATTCTTCACATGATCCTTTGGGAAGGTGGATACCAGGAAACTTTGACTCCTGCTCAGGAGCACAGGATATGTATTCATTTATACACCATGTAACTGTGGGCAAACAGAATCACAGAATCACAGAATTAACAAGGTTGGAAAAGACCTTTGAGATCATCAAGTCCAACCTACTCAAAATCCTCATAACAAACACCAGCTGCTGTAAAAGGAAGTAATTTGGTTTTGCTTCTGACCCCTAGAGCTCCAAGTGATCATGGTAACAAAGAGAAGAAGGAAATTATTTTGTTAAGAGCTGGTTGGAAGGAAATTTTAGATCCCTGTGTTGAATGAGTACTTGAGCTGGTGTACAGTTGGAAGAAACCCTATAAAGATTTTAAGGTTTTTCTCTAATGCTTTGAGGATTTTTTTTAGATCAGTACTGGATTCTGAAGGAGCCATTAAGAAATTATAAATTTTGGGGAAGGTTGTGAATGCAATTCTTCAAAATGGCAGTTTACTTGATTCAGGGTTACAGGGCTGCCAGCCTGTCTGCAGAGAAGTTATTTCAAGCTGAATGTAGGTTTGGGGTTTTTTCAATAAAATAGTGTTTCGGATAGGTTGGGTCCAACTTTTTCCAATTCTTAAGGAGCTTTTTCATCAAATTAGTTTTAGCAATGCTAGAAATTTAGTAAAATATATCAATCATTTCATTTGGTTGGCAGGCTGCCATCATATCGCAATATTCAATCTTCTGGTTTTTTAACACTTGGGAAATTAAACATTATTGCTCCATATCTGCAGGTGATTTTTTTTTCTCATTTATTTATGAGTTAGCTCTTTTAGTCACTGAAAGTGTACAAACAAATCAGACCCTGGACATTTTGCCATGAAATTATTGGATTTTAGATTTCAGGATATATGAGTTAGATTAAATTTTTTACTGTGTCAAAACATGAAAAAACATTACATTGTCCAAAAATAGCGATATATTTTTGAAATGTGCATTTATGATCTATATAATATAGATATATGTGTCTTATATACAAGGTACAGAATCATTACTGCAGCCTCATAGGCTAGGTTAGGTAATAGGTGATAGGTTGGACTTGATGATCTCTATGGTCTTTTCCAACCTTACTGATTCTGTGATTCTGTGATTCTGCAGAAGGCAGGGTTTTCAAGTAAATGAGCAGCTGCTTTTAGAAACAATTAAAACCACTGAACAGGTTTAGCAAAAGTCTAATGAAATTCAAACCACTCAGTGTATTTTGGGCCTACAGGTATATAATGTGTGCTAATTTAGGGCTTGTCTTTTCTTCTTGGCTGTTGGGGAGATGTTCTGAGGCAGAGCAAAAGCAAGTGCCTCTCCGGTCCCACCACATGATCGGTTGTCACACCCACACGTGTGACCTCATGCACCCTGCTCGCTGGTCACCTGCTGTGCCCTGACTTAATGACGGGGAACCATGGAGCAGACTTAAAACCCATACTTGGCTGTTCTGCTTGGCAAACCCCCATAATGGTGGCTCTGTGCTGTGCCTCTTCCCCTGCTGCTCTGCAGAAGCTGCCAAGAGCAAGTAGAGATGAGATGGGTTTGGATGCTGCAGGGTTGCTGGAGTGGGGAAGAGTGAGTCTTTTGGAGGCTGCCTGGATCTGTTTGAACACTATTAGTTGTACTGCTTGACAGATGATGTTGGCAGGGAGTTTAGACTGACTGCAGTACTACAGATGAAAAACACGTTGATTTGACATACTTCAGTGCTAAAAATAGTATTATATAATGATGTCTTTGCCATGAAAGTTTTTTTAAGCTGCAGGGGGGTAAGAACCTTGTGGTTTCAAAGCAGTCATCTTGGAGGCATCATCAAAGGAAAATCACAGCAGCTCTGGAGAAGCCACCTGTCCAGCTCTGTTCCCACATCATGTTTTATGAGGTACTTGGCAAATGCACAGGATTTGTGTAAGCCAGCAAAATTGGCTCTGTATGCAATACATTTTATGTTGTTATTCATTTTAATGCTTTTGTTTACAACATTTCAATTTCCCTTTGTTTACAACAGTTTTGATATCTCTGTGATGATTTTTTTTTATTCGTTTACTGGAACTTGCTATTGAACTTGATTTGTATCTCAGCTGCTCCATTGCAAGGCCAGCATTATCCTCATAAAATTATTTGTGTTTGAAGCCAGAAAGCAAAAAATTTCACAATTTGTGGAATCTTTGTGGTTAAATATTTTAAAATACAATTTTGATGATTCCGATTACCTTAATTATTTATTCTGTTTTAATGATCAACAAAATTGCAATAGCTAAGGACTGGTAACAAAATGCTGCATTCATTACTTTCTAGATGTAATTTGGATGTATTTTTCCTTCTAGGATTTATGATTAATTGTAGATTGCAAATGTGCATGTCATGACCTTTTTGTTCAACTCCTTATTATCCACATTACCACTGGAATTTCAAAGATGTATTACAAACAATCACTGCCTAGGTAGGGATTGAGTTTTTTGGATTTGCCATCTCATGCATATAACAAGCAGTTTTAAACACAAACTAAAGTACTTGCTAAACCACTTGCTTTGATGTTCGATTCATTGCCTTGTAAATTTAGACATTATTCTTAACTCCTTGGGAGCAATATATGTATATGTGTATGATTCAATATAATGGGGAAGCTGATAGTAATAGAAAAACAATGAGATGAAACTGCATACTTTTTACTGTGTTAAAAATGTGATACTGAAAATGAGAAAACCCTGGCATTTCTGGGGAAGAAAACAGAGCAACACAAGAGGATTTTGTTTATTACTTTCTCATTCAGAACTGATTATTTTAGTATTAAGGAGCTTAGAGAAAATTTCTGTACATTTATAATGGATCAAATATTGCCCTGTACTTTGTTTAAAATACTTGTGATTTCAGCTGAAACATGTATGTATCTTGCAGTTCTTGCCCCAAACTCAGTTTTTTCTAGGGATGCATCTGTCCCAGTGGGAATGGATTTCAACAGAAGGGGCAGAAACCACATATAGAGATTAAAGTTCCTTGCCTGCATATGATTTTTGGGGTTTATGCACCATTGTTATGATGTTCCTGCTTACCTTAGAGTAAATTACTTTTTATGGAAGTAAATGGACTGCCCAGGGAGGTGGTGGAGTCGCCGTCCCTGGAGGTGTTTAAGAAAAGACTCAGTGAGGAGCTTAGTCACATGGCCTAGCTGGGGGGGTGTTGGGCTGGATGGTCCTGTGGGTCCCTCCTGGCTCGGAGTGGCCTGTGAGCCTGTGAGGGAACTAGGTTTATGTTCACCACTCTGGGGTGTGCGTTCGGTCTCTGTACAGGCATTAGCTGGGGAGTTGGACTAGATGATCCTTGTGGGTCCCTTCCAACTCATAGTATTCTGTGATTCTGTGCAATTCATTGGGTATTGTTACTTCGAAAGTGTGTGCAAGTTCGGAGTGTCCAAGAGGTAGGTTATAGTAAAATGAAGAACTAGTCAGCATGGATTTCGGAGAGGTAGGTCTTGCCTGACCAACCTGATCTCCTTTTATGATCTGGTGACTCGCCTGGGTTTGATGAAAAAAAGGCCGTGGATGTTGTGTACTTGGATCTTAGCAAAACCTTTGACGACAGTTTCCCATGGTAAGCTTAAGGAGAAACTCTTAGAGCATGGACTGGATAGAAGCATTTTATGTTGGATTAGGAATTGGTTGGATGGACGAGCTCGGAGAGTGNGCAACTGCAGGAACTGGGGTTGTTCAGCCTGTAGAAGAGGAGGCTCAGAGGCGACCTGAGTGCTGTTTACAACGACCTGAGGGCAGATTGCAGCCAGGTGGGTGTGAATCTCTTCTCTCAGGCTGACAACACCAGAACAAGAGGACATGGCCTTAAGCTACACCAGGGGAGGTTTAGACCAGATGTTAGGAAGAGGTTTTTCACAGAGAGAGTGATCTCTCAGTGGAATGGTCTGCCCAGGGAGGTGGTGGAGTCGCCATCCCTGGAGGTGTTTAAGAGAAGACTCGATGAGGAGCTCAGTAACATGGTCTAGTTGTTGGGAGGCTTGGATGGATGGAGCGTGGTGCCCATGGTCCCAAGCCTGTGGGCCTGATCCCTGGGTGGGCGTTCGCTTGGGAGTTGGACTTGATGATCCTGCGGGTCCCTTCCAATTCAGAATAACCTGTGAACTTGTGAAATACATTTACGCAAAACAAACAGTGCAGTGTTTGGAGGCTTCTTAAGCAGAGGTCCTACTTTTCTCTGCTTGTTTGTTGTCTCCTTGCATGGGAAACATATTTTCTACTGTAACTTAATATGACCCCAAAAAAAGACTTGGAGAACAGGAAGTTACCATTACTAAATGAGAGGCAAAACATTAGTTACTTCTTAGCATAGAAATTACTCATTTTCAGTGCCACTAGAAAATGAATTTAGTCTCCATTTCTCTTTGAATCCAGTGACTTCTTTGATAACTCACCACCTGAAAGACTAGATTATTGGTTTTGATGGTGTGCTGAATCTTTACAAATGGCAATAAGAATTAGCAAAGCAATAGAATCCATGTCCTTGTACAAATGCTTGGAGAAATAGGCTGATGTGAAGCCAGGTGGACTCTTGGTGTGGGAAACTGTTGGGAACAACACACGGGACCACACATTGACTATACCCAGAATTAATTTTGCAATACTGAGAATAAGTTATTAGAGCACAACAGGAAAGAAAACATGTTTGATAGCATAAACACCTTTTCAGCCAGACTGGGATGCAAAGACCACAAGCTCATACAAACTAGGCCACTGAATTTGCCGGCCTGTGTTAAATCAGGATCTGGTTCACATTCATACCAGGGAAACAGGAACCTGCTGTCAGCAGTCCGCCTGATATAAAACCCTTATGGAACAGAAAAGCATTCATCACCCCAAGAGCTGCCACTGCTCATTCACATCCCTGCTTTCCAGCTGGTGGTCCCACCAGGTGCTTACTGCCCTTTGCCACCCTGCAGGTAGTACAAAAGGTTTGCCTTTTCACTGGAAATGTCCCAGCGGCTTATCCTTGGTTCTGCTCTCTTTTGAGCCAGAGGCCAGAGGCATTGTGCTGCAAAATAAAGCTCTTTTCAACTTTTTCTCCTGGCTGTTCAGCTCTCTTTAATCACCGGAGTTACTTTCCCAAGGTCAAGTCCTGGGCAGATGGCAGCACTATTGTCTTCGTCTTCTTCAAACATTCCACTTTATTATTAATAAACATGCTAACACAGACTGAAGCCGTCTTGGTAAAATACATCCCCCCCTTGCCCCCGACCAGAGATAGCCAGGACAAAGCCACACTCACTCACTTTTCTGCCTAGCTGTAAATTTCCAGTGTAGTATTTCAGAAATCATTAAGGGGAAAATTTTTTACATTGATACTGGTCTGGCTTTCAGGGTCTCTGTGCCTTGATTTTCCATCATTGTGTGAGAATGACCTACTGATGGTAGAAAGAATGGTGCAGTTAGACTCTTATAATAAGATATATATATATAGATATAGATATATAAGTCTTCAGATAATGTTGATAGCATTAAGAAACCCATATGTGATACTGCTCCTTGCCTTCTGTATGAGAAAGGATTACTGTATATACTGTTGAATGACAGTATAAAGGCAATTCACAAAGTAGGTTATTACCAACTTTCAAGTTGTGGAAGCTTGGTTAATGTAAGCAATTTTATACAGTGTGAAATTTCCTTTTGACTCTTATAATTTGCATTTTTTTTTCTTAGCAAAACAGCTAAAACCCAGACAAACTCAGAGTTGAAATGACCTGACTTTTTCCTATATTAAAATACTTAGAGTTTCATGAGTTGTTCAGAAGCAGGAAATTAATTCTTTTTGGCTTTCAGCACTGGTATCAGGAGTTGTCCAGAATTTCCCCAGCCCACCTGCACAGCTTCCTGGTGCTATCATGGCATTCCTGTGTACACATGAAGAGCAAATTAAAAATCCTCCTTGCTTCTCTAAATACTATCCAAATGTCACAGGGATGATCTTGGGTATTTGTGTGTCGGGTACATCTGGTACAGTTTTATATGTCTGTTTAATATCAGCAGGTCTTTGCCTCTGTTCAGCTCTACAGAGCCAGGTAAATTCAAAAAAATAACAAAGTCGGTTTCTCTTTACATCCTTAAATAAAATATCTGGACTCTGTTAAACAAAGCTGACTCTGCTCAGAAGAAAGGCAAGTTGTGGCACAGTGTGGAGATCAAATCTGTTCTGAGCAGCCAGTTTGTTTGTATTTAATGTCATTGTCACAACCTTCATGCACAGTAAATCCAGATCTTAAAGAAAGCTTTAAGTGCCTTTCCTGATCCTCCTTTCTAGTGTTCTCTACTGATCCCCTTCAAGGGCTGTTTTCTCCCCCTCTACACAGAGTGATCAAAACGAGCTCATGTACTAACATTTGGCTCAATGCACAGATGTCTCCTAGACTTGCATATTTCTTTTATAACCCCTTTTGCATGCCTGATGTTCAGCTCTTGCTTGGCCTAATTGGAGCTTTCCTCCTTCAGTGGGATTTGTCAGCTCTACCTGTTGCTTCCAAGTAGCACACTGAATACGAGACACTTAGAAGCCCTAAGAATTTAGCTGTTTTCAAAAAACCTATTTACCTAATCTCTCCTGCATGCTTCCTTGTCTTTGATTCTCAGCTTCTTCATCTGTATCGGACACAAACTTTGTGTTATAGTATTACTTTGTGGACACAGGTCTTTTACTCCAGACACTGCTCCCCTTCCTGAGCAAACCCCTCTATGCCTCATCCTCCCCAGTCTTCCTGGATTCCCTGAGTAGCACAGGTAGGAGTGACTGCACCATTGCATCAATTTAGGTTGTGCCAGGACTTGTACAAAGATGCACACGCAAAATTAAGTGCTGGTTTTACTCTTATTTTAGTCTTTACAGCCTGTGATTATGGAAAGAAAAAGACAAAAAAGGAAGAGGAATGACTATCATGTGAGTATAATGAACACATCACTGACACTAAAAAAAAATTCACCACCTTTCCAGCAATATTTGTCTATTAGGATATTGTTTATGATGCATAAAGAGTATTTTTCAGACAAAAATAAAAGAGATAAAAGTAATTTTGCGTTATTAAAATAGTTCTGTTGACTAAACTCTGTGTGTATTCATGCTGTTTCATGAAACACGAGCTTTACAATAATGTAGGATGACTCCACCCTTGTTTACATAAACTAGAGTTTCTTAAGAGAATTTTGTACCTCCTTTTTCTAAATGCTTTGCTGACAGCTGTGTAGCCATGTACACAAACTGCTGCTTCTTTCAGGTCCAGCTCCCAAACCCATGATTTTTCTTTCTTAGGACCATGCTGGTTTAGGATTTACTTTGTTTAGAAGAAGTTGTTTCAGGCTATGATTCTGGTAAATGAATCACACTGAAGGACAGAGTCTCTGCTGCTTTTCTGATGTATCTTCTGCATACATTCTTCAAGTGTCTTGGATTTTGTATTGAATGCTCCCTTATTACTATTACTACCAGGAGGAGTCATCCTTTGACCTTGCTGCTGTTGTCTCTGTGCTGTGTGACATTCTGATAATACTGTTCATATGCTGTTTTTCCCAGCTCTATCTAGTGCCAGACTTCTCTGTCTTGCTGCTCCTAACCAGATCAGCTTTCTGGATGAGGTGCTGCCTGTAGGTGCTGCCTGTCCCCCATTATTTTCCAGTGATTTTAATGCCTCACTCTCTGGAGTCTGTAGACACCTTATATACATCTTGTGTAAGTGCTTTTTTAGTTGGCGAGTTGGACATTTTCTATTGTATGCTGCCCTAAATGGGGCTTCTACACAGAGTAAAGTCTACTCATAAAGGGGTTTTGAGCTCCCTTAGTCTCTGTGGTAGACTTGGCTTCCTCAGGAGTGTGTTGCAGTGAATAGCCATTGCAAATCCTAAACAGGATTGTGCCCATTTTAGTGGCAATGTGTGTTAACAAATGAGGGGGTTTGTTGCCTTGTAGTACCCAGCAGCAGATGCTTTTGGGTGATTGGGATTGCCTTGAATGAATATCACCATGTAGGTGAGTCTTCTTTGGGCCCTTGTATGGTCAATGGAGATTTGTTCAGTATACTCCCTGGAGTCAACGGTGTAATTCCTTTCACACTACAGACAGTGCCTACTGTTGCCATCTTTCAATTTTCCAAGGGAGATTAGGATGACTAGCTCAAATTTAGAGGTATCCAAGATGTCTCATACTAGGTGAGATGTGGGATCCCACATAGGACATGATTCATCCTATACTGTACATATTGGCACTGACAATGCCTTCGTCTTCTTTCCAGATTCCCAACTTTTCATCTAACAAGGATCATTCAAATACCTACTCTTACAGCATTGGTGACTGAGTAAGACAGAACAAACACAGGACAGACAAATTTTTTTACTTTTAAACAGAAGACATAGTATCTATTAGTATCCAGTATAGAATAGTCACATATACAGAGATAATGCACTCCTTATCACTAAAACAGAGCTTTATCTGTTGTGGTCTCTCCCAGAAGCTGAGTTGGGATTTCATTAAATTGAAGTGGGGTCCTGATTACCCTGTTTATTGCACACTTTGCATGGTTGTATGTTGTACGTATACTTTCATTTGGTCCATTGCACAATAATTATTCTACTCTTTCTGCAGCAGGGAAATGTTGTGCTTTCTGCAGTAAGAGGTGTCTGAAGGAATAAAATGTAATTACAGTTCCACCTAGAGCTTGGTCAAGCTCCATCTGTCTTGCTGAGATGAATGTTACAGCTACAAACTGTGCCAGAAACTGATGTGTAGGAGTCTGCCTGAATTATCAGCCTGTTGTCTGCTCCTTTCATGAGTGTGGTTCTGTTATTTAGTGGCAGTCTGATACCAATCCTAGTGAAGCCACAGGGAGTTTTTCCACTGACTTAAGTAGGTTTAAATTAGGCCCCAAAATAAAAATTCTCTCTTTAGAAGACAGGATATAACAGAATGATGAGGAGCTGTGAGTGGCTTAATCATTACATTTACTCAGCTTTATGACTAATACCTATGTCAGTTAACAAGTTTTATTAACAATATAGTGACCTTGAAAACTCTGTACATCTGACTAAGTAATTATCTTTTATGAATAAATGATCTATATATCAATCAGGGATGTAATTGAAATGATGTCATATAAAGTGCCTTGAAGCTTAAAATTATTTAAATAATATATGGATTGTGATTTCACTTGAAACTGATGTAGTTCTTAAGCATTGAAAGAATACCTTAAAGTACTGAAATTAAGGGTGGCAGCATAGGCTCAGTATCCATAAAATGTATGTGTATGGTGAGGTGAATATTAAGGCTATTAATCATAGGTATGAAGTGCTAGGTAATACAGAATTATTTCAGCACTGAAAGCTATTAAATGTGGATTATGAATTTGGGGTCTATAATTTGCCAAGTGTGAAAATCTGTATGACAGTGAGAATGGATGTCCATGAGGTGTATGGATCATAATGTTAATGTTGGTAGGTCATGCTTAATATGAAGTAAGGCTTTAAAGATGCTCAATGCACAAACAAGTGCAGAGAGCTGGACAGTTACTGTAAAGTTATGGGGAGCAGCTGAGATTCACCTTATCAATGGCGAAGGTGCAAATGGTACATCATACTCCAACCCACTCAGAGATCTAACTACCCCTTTTTTCTGCCCTTGAAATGTCACTTATCACTGAGCTAAATCAGCGCATCTACTTAGCCATTTAAGTTCTTTCTCTTCCTCAAAAGCTTGTATGCCATAGCACAGGTGTGATATATGCAGCGTGATCACACCTCCCAAGATACAGAGCTGGCCTGCTTGCTGTTGAAGCCAACCTTCTATACACTCAACTAAATATCATTCTTTCCTTGAGAAATTAATATCCATAGATTTCTCTGCATATTCACGTTGTGTTTTGCCCTGTGTTATAACTGCAGTCAGTAACAACCATCAGTGTGGTAACCAACATGCATCAGTAAAGCACCATGGTCAAGCATGATGACTCCATGTTCCCCCAGTGGCCTCATTAACTCAAGGGCCAGGTACCAAAACCACATGAAGATGAGACCTGACCTCCTTCCCAGTGCTTATTCACTTAAACTCTGCATTTAATCCTTAAATATGTAAGGATCAAACTCCTGTGTCAGTCCCTTCAATCAGGAACACAGTAATGACACCAAATGTTTCTGAATGGCAACACAACTCCACAGCTTTGGGGTGTGCTCTGCCACCACAGTGTGCAGCTGCTGCTGGCCAGGCCCTTCTCATCTCTTTTGCACATCTAGCAGAGGACTAGATCATGTCCTGGTGAAAGGGCTGAGCCCAGTGCAGGTAGGTGAAATAGAGCTTTCTGCCAAACCTGCTGCACAGATAGCAATGGCTCCCCAAGAGACCCATCTTTCACTCCATGTTCCAGCCAAATCTGTACTGGGAACCAAGAGGAACCATGATTCTCTTCTGCTGCAGGGTTTGGGGCAAAAAAACCAGCAAGAGAACTCTACCATGAAAGGTATGAGGGAGGAAACTGAGGAAACCTGGGAAGTATCAGCTACTTTCGTTGTCAACATCCCTGTGAGTCTCCCTAGGTCCCCTTTACAGATATCAAATCAATGTAGTTGATGGAATCTGGAACACAATTAAGTCTCCCGCAAAACTCCACATGTAAGAGAACAAATAAAACATCGCCCAAAATTTCTTGTAAAGCATTAGAACAGGCTGCCCAAGGAAGTGGCTGAGTAACCACTCTGGAGGTGTTTAAAAGATGTGCAGATGTGGCACTTTGGGACACAATTTAGTGGGGGACCTGGCAATGCTGGGTTAATGGTGGGACTTGATCTTAAGGTTCATTTCCAACCTAAAGGATGCTATACTAATTTCTGTCTCTTGAACCTGAAAGATGTTAAGGTTCAAGTTCAAACTACATATATCCAACTATCCCTGGTTTATCTCCTTGGTGCTGCCTAAAACCCCTGTCATATAAAAGCAGTTATTTCAAAAGAAGCAAGCACAAGCTCTAAAAGCAGGAGGTCAGTGTATTATAATTCTTTTCATCTCCCTCCAGATTTTAATTGATCAAGATGACAGTCAGTCTGTGTACATTGAATAGATGCTACTTCGGAGAACTGTGACTAAGAATAAAGTGCTGTTGGGGAGATTTTCTGTCTTCTATCTACTAAAGTGAGTCATGGAGCGAACTGGTGCTTTTTGCAGGCAGACCTTTAGACAAAAGAGTGCAACATCAAGAAGCTCTTAAACATCAGCCTTGTTCTGGAATCTTTTTATGTAAAAAGAAAGCCAACCTACTCCAATGTACTCTGACATAAGACACTAACCCAAGTCTTCTGTCTCGGTTTATTTGGTCCTATCTGGCAGTGTAGAGCAGAGGAATGTTCTGCTGGTGTTAACTTCCCCATTCAGAGGTTACCAATGCACAAAATGCATGTACCTTTTGTGCATTAATGATCTAGATGACTGTGCTATTGCAGCTTTGGTCTCGATTGATGCCAATATACTTGATGATGGCAACCTACTGTGTTCTTAGGACTGTACTGAACACGGTTAAGGTTCATCATGTATATGAAGAGAACGAAAATGTTTAAGTTACCAGAAAACCTGCAGCAACTGATAAATTCAACTTCTATTTTAATTCTAAAATATGAGGATTTGGGGGATTAAGGCAATGCATAGCTGAAATACCTTGAGAACCCCATCTCTGCTCCTCTAGCAACAGCAATCCAACTTCCTTCCTCCTGGCAGAGCTTCTCCTAGATAAATGTTCTTTGAGTCAACACACAACATATTGTCATTAGGGAAGGACTAAGGAAAGCTGGAGAAATAAAAATCCTGTTCTGTGGAGAGTGTTATTACTTGCTTATGTGTTTTTTTCCCAAGCTTAATTAAAAATGCTCCAAAAAGAGTGATTGTACCTTGGAGATCATGGCAACACTGAAGCATCATGGAGAGTTATCGTCTCTTGTTTGACCAGGTGTACATTATAAATTAAAGAAGCTCCTACTGAGGAAAGGCACATCAGTACATTGTCATGAAAACATTCAATGGGATGGCATTTTCTGGCAGCAATATGAAAGGCTTCATGAAAAATACATCTTAACCATTTCAAGTGAGGGTGTCTATGCTATTGTTCTGACACAATAAGCACCCTCTGTAGCTTAGCTTTTACCCTTTGATACATTGCTTTCAGAAAAGCTTAAAAAAAGCTTCCTATATCTATTGCTGCCATCTCCCACTAAGCCAGGTCACTGTGCAGCAATACTTTTCTTCCTCAAAGTTAATGCTGAGAAAGTCAACAATGCTGAAGAAGTCATCAATAAGATGAAAAAGTGATCTGAAGCTGTGTCCAAGAACCATTATTGCCTAGAAAGGGAACTGGAAGAGCAGCTTTGCTCATGGTTTGGACCTCTGTGGCATTTCTTCTTTCTCCCCCCCCTCCTACATTCTTAAATAATAATGCAGACATTTGAAATGAATAGTCCTTTGATAGAAATTTGTATCTTTAGTTTCATTACTTACATGAAGGGACTTCATTCGTTGGAAAAATAACAGCTTTTGTTTACATGAATTTGTATGAAATAAATAGCTGCAAAGAGGATCATAAAAACATGAATCCTAAAAGATCAGACATCAGAAGGCAATTACTTGAGGCTTTGCACATACTGAGAGAAAGAGCGGCTATACAAAAATAACTTTGAGGAGGATACTTCCACGGCAGAGAAGCAGCTAACTCCTACATGCAGCAACACATATATGCAGCCTACTTTTTGCCAGAAACTGATTCAAGGGTCCTCAGAGGTCCTGTGTGAATACTGTCACTCTGCATTCACAGCTTCAGGTGCAAGAAAATCCACTGCAATGTGCACTTAATCCTTCAGAGGAGCCTGAGAAACCCAGCCTGGACTTCGTGACATATCAGAAATCTTCTGTAAATCTATATCCACCTCACTGCAGGTTTCATAGGGAGGCCTTCACTGCACAAGATAATTCTTTTCATCTCCTCCTTTTCCAGTAGCACTGGTCTCTGGGAAGGAACTATCCAGGCAATCATCCAGGAATTCCTTCATGCAGAAGTGGGTACCTGGGTGGATATACCTGGGTGAGTATTTAGGCCACCTAACAATGTGAAACTGCACTGTTCCAGCACTTTCCCACACAGCTGGAGCATCACTGGGGTTGGCTGCTGAGTTTCCAGGGTCTCTAAAATAGACTTTTTACAATGCTCTTTCAGAAAAAAACCCAAAATAAACACTTCAAATTCCATGTCTAAGTATTCCTTGAACTCTATTTAATTCAGGTGCAAAACATCATTTCCCAACACCAGTGGGCATATCAGTTAGTAAAAGATGGTATTTTAAGCAGAATTCTCTGTGGGAGGCTCCATTTTCCCATTAGAAACTTCCTGCTCCTTGATTATTTCTCCGTCATCACTGATGTTTATAATTCTCCTCATTTGCTGAGAACATCATTAATATTATGCACCAGATATGTAACCGAATGACTTTTTAAAAGGGGTAAGCTAGTTCACAGTAGGAAGCCAGAAGTGTACCAGGCTGTGGATACATCTGTAAAAAGGATCTGCAATTATGAGGCCAGAACCTCACAGCTATGTATGTGGATGTGCATTTCATACAACTGCCTCTCAGTAATTTATTTGTTCTTTCTCAGAGCCTCAAGCAATGTTACTCCCCTGGGAGGCTGTGAATGCATTGTATGGGCATAAACTTGGGAAAAAAAAATCGGGCCCAGCATATTTCCATCCAAAGACATGGAGAACTTTGATGATTCATTAGACAAGAACGAGCAATAATAAAATCTTTTTTCTCGTACTAGAGTCAAACTAGAAGTGAAGAAAAGAGTGTAGCAGCCTTTCACTAGCCTGATCTTAGCCTGAGCTTAGGCTAATGCTGAGGCAACTGTATTTACCAAATTCTAATAAGACAATATCCCTCCCCCAGGGCTTAAGAAGTCAGCCTCCTCTCAACTATGTTTTGTTTTTCCCTCTGTGAATTTGTTGCATCCATGTTTGAATCCAAAAGCTTTTCGTGTGTCTGACTTTATGTACATTTCAGGTGATTTGATTAAATGAATCTTCCTGGACTGCCACAGTACTTGCCATGTTAACAAAGGATTTCAGCTTGAAAAGCTGAAATTCCAAAAATTAATGTATTGCTGGAGAAAGACACCCTGCAAATACAAGGCATCTCTTTACTGTGGCAGCTTCTGTAAGTCAAAACATGACTGGCAAAAGATGAGAGCGACCATATTTCTGACTAAAGATAAATACAATTCTTACTAAATAGAGTGTTTACAGACAGGAATAAAAATACAATGCATTTGCAGGTTTTTTTAAGTCCTGCCAAATAAACTATCTATATAGACAAATTATATTGCATATGTGAGTTCAGTGAAAGCATACATACAAAACAGGCTGATGAAATTACTTCTATCTTGTGATAGAGTTAACATGGGTATTATCTTCATATAATGGAACATAAAATATATCAGTCAAAACTGTAACAGTAGTTTGGGGAATATTGTTAAATGTGAGTGAATCTTAATACAGACACACAGGTACATTTTGTCATACTGGCTTTTATATAGGTGTATCTCTGTCTCCCACATACTTCTAACCCAGCAGACTGAGTCAGAAAGGAACCAAGAGGAAGATTCTGAAGGGAGTACATAAATATTGCCTCCCTAGGTTATTATACAATAAGCAGCCTATCAGGACGTAACTCGCTCGCTCACTCACTCACTCACTCACTCACTCACTCAACTGTATCCTGATGTTCACTCTCCCATTGTTAAATCCTGCTTTGTTGTGGTGACTAGATTTTAAATCTTCTTTTAGGTCACAGACAGGTTGATGACTTGTAACCTGCAACAATGAACTCTCAGTACAATTTCTTATGCTATTTTCTTTCCCACCCTATGACTATGATTCTTCCTCATCTAATTCTCCCTGCTCCCTTCCCTGCTGCCACTACGTGCTGAGTGGTGGAGGAGGCGTGGGTAGAGGCTCAACCCAACGCTGCCAAGCCTGGGGTGCTGCCCATCCGGGGTGGTTGGGGAACTTGGAGGGACCCTCAGGGAGCATAGGAGACGAGCTACCAAGGGCCACCCACCATCCACCTCAGGCACGATGAACTACTCATCTATTTTTTAACTGTCAGTACTAATTTAGACTGCCATAATCTCTAATTGTTCCTGCCAACCACCATATCATGTCATGTCCCACCTCACTGCTCCCCCAGCTGTGCTGCAGTAAGGTTTCCTGAGATCTTCTTTAGTTCTCATATTTTAATGTAAGTATTTTTGGAGGGGAAAAAATCTGCACATTATCTCGATTCACTGGACTTTTCCCACAGTACTTAGTAAGCAGATTACATATCACTCCTGCAGAGAATATTGTAGGCTCCCTTTATGCCCTGCTGAAAACACATTTATTCTGATTGTTTCATTAACTGCAATTGATATTAGTAAAACTCCAAAAATTAATGTAAAAAATCACTGAGGCACAATTTTTCTTTGTCAGAGTTGTGGCAAGGACCTCATGGTATCATGACTACCTAACAGCTTCACCATTCACATTTAAAATTATTATTATATCCAGTGATATACCACTGAAAATAATTTTGGGTAATGTATATTTTTTATGAGTTATCTCTATTTATTTTAATAATAAGGACAAACACATGTTCCTTTCTCTTTCTCTATTGCAGCCATTGCATTTTAAGAGCTGAAAAAAACAGACCATGAGAAGTGGGAGATTTCAACAGCATGGAGGTGTTTAAGCCAATAGCCCATTGCAACTGGGCTGTGTGTGAAGTGAATCAGTGAGAGCAGACCTGGAGCAGAATTTGCAGACAATAATTCAGACCGTGGTGATGTAGGACACAGTAGTGAGCATAACACGAGGGCATAAAGAAATACCATAGATTTACCCTACCCCTACTAGATGCAGCATAAAGTATCCAAAATTTAATCGTAAACTTCTAGTGGTGACACTTGATTAAAAATATGGTAAGATTTACAAACCAGGACTTTTTTGTCATTCTATTTGTTCAGCATTTATTTCTAGTTGAATAAAGTGAGCCTAAGGGGATATTCTGCATGAAAAAGGCTTGTTTTCTTGAAAGTTAAGTTCATTAAATCAAATTCTGACCTTTTAGAGTTTACACTGGCTGAGCCTTTTTGCTCGCTGGATCTCTAAGCAAAACTGTCGATCCACAGATTTCACTTTTTCATCAAATATTCCCCACCTTCCTAACCATTAAACACCCTTGTTGCTCTTAAAGTGTTTGCTGCTGTTCATCAAAATGCAAACAACTAAAGGGCATCTAAGAGGCAACTGTTGAAACAGCATGGCTTCAGTTCTAAAGGAAATTCTTTGCAAAATAAAAGAATTTTTGCAAAAATAAATTTCAAAATCAGCACAAATGTATAATTGTAGGAACATCTGCATACATTTATGTACACACATGTACTATACATAAATATATATGTAGCCACATGCACACTTAAGCAGATAAGACACTTTTTAGCTTGCTGTGCTGGATGGGGCCCTCACCTGAATACATCATATTCCTTTAACTCCAGCTGAAATGAACAGATTGCTGGCTGAATGGAGTCTTTTTATAGCGCTAGTCCATGGGGAAATTCTTCAACAAAAATGCTTTTCTGATCACATTTGCAATTCATATATGCTATGAACAGGATTCTATTAATTGAATACTGAAAAAACATCCTAATTATTGCATCTATTATTAATGTCCTTCATAACTCTACAATAAGCAAACCAGCAATGTTCAGTACCAATGTACATTCTGAGAGTTTTCTCACTGTCATTCCTGTACAATTGCTCTTCAAATGGTTATTTTTTCCTAAGGATTTCTACATTTAGATGACAAATCAAGCTTCTCTAATTGCCAAATGTATCTGTTCCTTCACTGAGAGATACCTCACAGAGCTTCTGAGTCAGAGTAACCAGGCAACCCTAAGCCTCTAGACTAGGAGGAAAAGAAAAACGTGTACTCCTACAGCAAGAAGAAAAATTATCATTTCAATCTCTATTCAAAAATTTGTCATAATAGAAATAATGTTTTGCAGTGACTCAAACATTTCGAGGGTGATATTAAATCCTCAGGCTCAAGATGTCCCAGCCAGAAGCTGAGGGGTTTCTTGCCAATTCTTCTAATGCTGCTGGGCAAACTGGACACCTGGCAAGAGCTGGTCAGTCAGCTCTGGACCTCTGAGCTCCATCATGGTAATGTCTTTTGATTCCTATTAACTGTGTAAAGTCATACCATGGAAATACCAAACGACAATCTGTTGTTTTCCCTGGGCAGAAATCCCTGATGGTCCAGTCAAAGCCAAGTCTTTATAGTGCAAATTTCTGCAAATCCCAGTGATGACCTTCCACCAAGGGCAGCTGCATAAGTTCAGCTGTGCCTTGACTCTCTGAGGTTTATCCAATGACGTGGCAAAGACCACAAAATCATATTTATTACAAAAAAACAACCTTACAAATAGTTATTTATATACATGTCCCGTAAGAAGCCAGAAGAAAGAGCCATCAGCACTGGTCCTGTTTCAGAAAGTGGCTAAAATGGGAAGTAGGGCATTTCTTGAGGTGCTCTCACATCCTGGAGAGTGCTGCCTATGTTGTGGGTAGTGCAAAGAGGAGTGCTGCCAGGGCTTCAGCAAGGAAAGCAGCAGGCTGGAGGGCCAAATATTCAGTGGTGATTGTGTGCTTGTCCCTCTTCAGAGGTGGGCATCTCCCAGGGCTGAGCAGCTGGGAAGCATAGATGAAATCCACATTGCAAAGCAGCAGTAGTTTAGGCCATCGAACACTTGTCCTGATTGCATTTGGTCAGCTTGGCTGCTGGATGCAGAGTGCTAAAATAGCAGCAAAGTGATAGATACTCCTCCCCCAAGCTCTCTATCCTTCCCTCCTCTAAAAGGACATGTACATGCTGATGCCCAGACTCCTCCCTGCTCACTTTGAGGAGTTTTCCCCCACTTACAGCTGTCAGTGGGTGACCTAGTGGCTAGTGAGTCTCTTTTCCATCTGTGGCTGTGATTTAGACTTTCATACCAGTCCAAAAGAATGCTTTCCTGCCTTTAAAAAGCTGAGATGACAATCCCAGGTTATTCAACAGCACTCAGTCACCACAGGGTGTCTCAGGTTCAATTACAGAAGACCATGAAAGTCTCAGCTACACTGAGGGCACATCGCTCTCAGGGGAGCAATGATTTCTGAAAGTGAATATCATAACTTCCTTGTGTTTACCTAAAAAGAAAAATGAAAAGTAAATACTGGCATTATCTTTGCATGTATGTGTTACATTTAGTCTCATGTTTTCAATGGAGAGCTACCTTATGGCAGATATTTCTAACAAAATCATCTGGGACTACTACTCCTTGCACCTGTTTGCACCTTTCCTTGGGGGGGAGTGCAGCAGCAAGCAGCAGACCTCACTTTGGTGGTCCCTCTCTGAATTCCTGTTCACATACCTTTCCCTTTCCCTTTCCCTTTCCCTTCCCCTTCCCCTTTCCCTTACCTTTTCCTTCCCCTTGCTTTTCTATTTTCCCTTTCCTCTCCTCCCCCTACCTCACCTTGCACTCCTCTCTATTTTTCATTTTGAACATATGTCCATTAGTTTCTTCCAGCCACATTCACTCTGGGCACTGGCCCAGGGACTGACACTGCAGCCTCTGCTATGGAATTCAACATCTTCACAAAATAAAATGCTTCTATTCAGAGGTTTTCCCCTTGACTCCATGATGTGAGGAGGAGGAAGAAGAGGAGGAGAAGGAGGACAGGGCCCCAGTCCTGAGTAGCAACCAGCAGAATGCTTAACCTCAGCCCTGGACCTTGCTCCCTGCAACATATGTGGATTTTTCCATGATTTGCCATAGGTAAAGGGATTTAGATATTTTGATAAAATGCATAAATTAAGGCTTTTACTGTCCATTTGTTTTAAGTAAAGCTGGTCCTATAATTAGAAGTAGTTTGAGGCATTAAGGGATGTGACTGGGCCTCATACTGAGTAATCTTTCATTGCTGCCACTCTGAGAAGCGTATCAGATTCCTGTGTCGGTGTTTTGTGAAAAAAAAAAATCACAGCATGAGAAATGCTGTGTTTCTGGTATCTGCCCTGGCAGGACAGAGGAGAACCTTCGAGGGGCGAAATTGGTTAATGGGCATCAGGGCATTGCCGGGCTCCGGGCAGCCGGGCTGGAAGCTGGATCCTGGCGGAAGCCGGAGCGCTTGGCAGAGTCAGGGCTGTGAGCGGGATCCAGGCGCTTCTCGACGAGCTCCTCCCTCGCTCCGCATCCCGTGCGCGGAGTCAGCAGCACCGCACGGCATCCCAGTGTCAGCATTGAAAACTGAATTCAAAGGACATTCCCTAAATGCCGTAAGACGCATGGCCTCACGGCGGCGGAGGCACGGACTCACATATTCGGGGAGGATTTTGCAGGCGAACGGCGGGGCAGGGCTCCACCTGGTGCCGCCGCTCCGGCACATCCTGCTCTGCTGGAGGCTCTCGGCGCTCATTCCACCCCGACCGTCTGCGTAGGAGGGCCCGAACAGTATTTTAAAGAAAGGGGTTTTAAGGGGAAAAGTCACTACAAGATTTAGACTGGCATGTGCTGAACAATTTCTATCGTGACATTAGCGCGACTGTTCGAAATAGTTATTTTACAGCATTACAAAATCCTGTTTAGCAACTAAATAACACTTCTCCATTTTTGCAGGTCACAATACAGTTCAAGATTTTAAAAAAGGTCTTTCAGTGCCAGTTCAATGCTTAATTAAGCTCTCACTCAAGCTTTCCCAAACTACACAATTGGAGTTAGGAATCTAAAGAATGCTTTATCTGCAAATGTCCTAAGCATTTGACATTTCTTAGTGAAATCTGGATTTCTGTGGTATTGAGTGCTCATAAAAGCAGCTGAGTCAGACTAGTGGGTATTTGTGACGATACGGTCTTTTATCTATAATCAACTGCAATGGGAAAAAGTTCCCCCAAGTGGTTTACAAGTCTATTGCAACATAAAGTAGAAGAGGTGGATGGCAGTGGAAGGAAAAATTCCTTTATTTATATCCTGCTTACAAAATATCAGAGAAGAGAGATACAAAGTAAGTGAGTAAATATATAAGATGAGACTCAGTACTTATGCCTCTCCTCTTTTCTCTACTGCCCAGTAATTTCCAGGTGGCATTTTGGTAATTAGAATAAAAGGAACTGTCTTCAGTTCCAGGAAGGTGTTTTAGAAGATGACCATGCAAGCAAACTGCACTGCTCCGCAGGCTGTCCCCCGGCCCAGGCTCCAGCAGGTGGGACTGGGCACTGAGAGCCAAGTGCTCAGCCCTGGTGCAGAGAACTGTATGGTCAGGCCACACCCATGTGGCAGACCCCTCTGAACAGGCATGAGATGGGAAGGGACAGTCACCACAGCATACTGCTGGGTTTGCAAGCACTGGATAGCAAAGGATAAAGAATGGGGAGGTGGGGGAAAGGAGGTGGGGGAAAGGAGGTGGGGGCTTAACTCTTACAAGCTTTACTACAGTGGTGAGTGTCCCCGCCTCTCATTCCCGTCAGAGAGGCAGTGGTGCCATTTGAGTTGGACTTGACGATCCTTGTGGGTCCCTTCCAACTCAGAATATTCTGTGAATCTGTGAAACTTGAACATGCTCTGCTACAGGTGCTGCCTGCTCCTGAGCTCCTGCTGAGCACTTCTGCTCCTGTGAGCTGCTCTGTGGACTTCCTTGGCCCTGCTTTGGGTGCAAGGCATATGAGGCTCAAGGGACCTCATCGCACAAAACAAAACCACACCATCTATAGCTCATATCCTGGTGCTTTCTGAGACACTGCAAGTAAAGAATGCCAGCAAAAAAAATTGACATCCAGGATAATGTGTCTGCAAAAAGGCATGAAATCACATTGGTTGTAAGCAGTGGGATGACGGGACTATCTGACCATTTCTGTCTAAGGTATGGGCTAAAAAGCACCACACTTCCTACCCCGACAGGGTCATCTTCTCAAACAAGAATGGATACAGAAGAACACTGCGTACAGCTCTGGCGGGTCTCAGATGAAAAGAGAAGTGGACCTTTGTCAAAATACACAGGGTAAATGAAGGAATGAAAAATAGAGCAGGGACAGTGGGGACATCACTGCTAGACTACATCAGCTCCCTATGACTTCCATACTTACCCTTACTCCAAGTTAGTAAGCACAGAGGAAGGACTGAAAAACAGTGGATTTAAATTTAAACAAATAGCTGAAGTTGTGATACCAAGTTTCTGATGGCATTGAGGTGCCAGACCTTGCAGGGGCTCCCATAATCCCCTCACATGATGCAGGTGGTCATGCCTTGCCCTTGCTGCAGGGATGGCAGATGAGCAGAAGACAAAATACAAGCTGCAAATGGAAAACAGCCTCTGAGTAAGGGAGAAAAAGTACCCAGAGTCCCAGAAAAACCTCAGCCCTGTTCCTGATAGCAGCCAAAGAGGAAAACTGAATATACAGGAATTAACAGCAGGAGAGTAGTGACTAACAGAGGCGATGTCACATGCCACGGTTTAAACACCGTAGAGTTGTTATTTGGAGTCACCTTCATTCCCCGCACTATAAAAGGCCTTAAAAAGTAGTCTTTAAAATGATCAGTGTATCTAGCAGCTACTGTTTGAAGAGAGTGTCACTGAAAAAGTGATGATCAAAGGGAGATACACTTGAACTTTTTATAAGTGACAGCTTCTACAAGGTGAGAAGTTACTCAACAAGGCTCAATCTATGCAAGGTGGGAGTCAGAATCACAGAATCACAGAATCACAGAATCAGTAAGGTTGGAAAAGACCTTAGAGATCATCAAGTCCAACTTATCCCCTATTACCTAATCAAATCTAGTCAAACCTGTTACCTAACCTAACCTAACCTGTTGCCATCCTACTACCAACANTCCCTCTTAAACTGAGGAGCCCAGAACTGAACACAGTACTCAAGGTGAGGTCTAACCAGTGCCGAGTACAGTCACACTATAAAATTTGCGCACAAAGGATTAAAACAAAGTGAAGGCTTTAGAAATTTTTTTTCTTCACCCATTGTGGAATGGGGGTGCATGTGAGTGGAAGAGCAGCCCTCACTCCTTCCTGTGGCCACATATGTTTTCTTCATATTTGAAATTCAACCTGTGAATTTGGCACCCTCTTTTTCACAGTGATGGCTGTTTCTCTCTGAGCTATCACATTCTCTTCCCATATCAGTTTCAAAACCTGCATTTTATATGAAATTAGCAAAATGAGAGTGTTTTTAATGCTATGTAAGATCCACAGAGACAGTTCTAGGTGGCAGAGGTGGCCCTGGCAGAGCCCCACAG
Organism: Pitta sordida; assembly: GCA_013390025.1. NCBI lineage: Eukaryota > Metazoa > Chordata > Aves > Passeriformes > Pittidae > Pitta > Pitta sordida. The sequence continues at coordinate 565,830 of WEKX01001871.1, forward strand.
ATGGTGTCCACTGAGGTGTGCTCAGAGAGCAACTGAAAAGTGCTGAATGGGGATGTGGTGTGAGACAGGACAGGGAAGCCCACAACCTTTGCAGTGCAAGTGTTGGCCCCTACAGGACGGTCAGTGAGGTTTTAGGTGATCAGGAGTGGGTATCTGTTAGGACTTCAAGTGTTTGTCTTTGAGCGAAGAGCATGAGACTATGTGCATTTCACAGAATCACAGAATCACAGAATATTATGAGTTGGAAGGGACCCACAAGGATCATCTAGTCCAACTCACCACCTAACACCCGTACAGAGACCGAGAGCACATCCCAGAGCGTAACACCAACCTAGATCCCTCACAGTCTAGCAGGCCACTCCGAGCCGGAAGGGGCCCAGCGTCATCCAGCCCTACACCCCCCAGCTAGACCATGTCACTAAGCTCCTCGTCCAGTCTTCTCTTAAACACCTCCAGGGATGGCGACTCCACCACCTCCCTGGGCAGCCCATTCCAATATGCAATTACTCTCTCTGTGAAAAAACGCTTCCTAATGTTAAGATTGAACCTCCCCTGGCGTAGCTTGAGGCCGTGCCCTCTCATTCTGGTGTCGTCAGCCTGGAAGAAGAGGTCTACACACACATTTCTGTCATGTTTTGAGGAAGAGAGGTAGGCCCAGGACAAGCAGATCCTGTCCCCTCTGAAGTTGAGATGCCACAGAAAATTTATGAGGAATATTGTCTTTCCTTTAGTCATCCTTCAAATCTGCTTTTTTGCAAAGTAAAATGTTCTAGGCATATCCATCCTGCCTCCTTCAGTGAGAGTACCTTCCCAGGGAAACTTGCCCCCCACCTTGAGTTGTTGTAACCATGTGATGGAAAAGAGTCTCCACAAATGTAATTAAAATTGCATTAGTTATTTTCTTATCTAGGGAAAAGAGCAATGGAAGTACCCAATATATGTTAATTTCTAGGAAGAAAAAAAAGACACTAAGAGTAGCAAAGAAGATCTATTCTTTTTCCATGTACATATAATTCAGATAGTAATATGGTGGTAAATTAAATATAAAGTACTTCTTATATTTAATTTCAATATGCATAAGAGGAAACATATCAAGTGTTGCTGGCTCCCCTTTTCCCACACAGAATGCCTCTCTTCATGCATCTCAGAAAAAGACATTCACGATTTTTTTATGTGTCTAGAATAAGGGTTGTGGGATATTTTTTTTCCAAGGAAAAGTCTATGAAAAGAAACCTGAAAGCATTGGTATACCTCAAAAGGGCATGTTATTTAACAAATACTCTCATTACATGTAACTCAGCTCAAGTTGCAGAACTGTGTACAGAGGTCTATGCTTGAGCAGCCATAAAATCATAATCTCACTTAGGGTGGTGCCGTGTGGGGTGGCAGGAGGGCTGGAGGCAGTAAATGTCATGTGCTTACAACACAGAAATGGAAATCATAGCACAGCTGCTGATCTTGTTCCTGGCATTCTAATAAGGTGCCACCAAGGCAGATCACAGCATCTTTCAGTAAGCTGAAAAAAATCTTTCCCTAAGAGATGTTCAGCTGAGAAGTTTAATGAAAAGCCACTGTGAAAGTAACCCAAACCCCAAATTCTTGGCTTCATATTTCACCCTTATAAATTATGATGCCAAACAAGAATACCAGAAATAAAGCAGTTTTAAATGACAATTATATCTCCAAATCATGACAACTGCAGAGACAAGTAGTTGCATGAGAGGACAAGTGCTGCAGATGTGTGTGACAGCCTAGGAAGGTATGAGGTGTTTCCCTAAACCAAATCTCCATCACTACACAGAGCAAGAGGTGAATAAAACAAGTTGTGATACGAAGCAGGTGCCAGAGAGCAATTGCAGGCTGAGTGCTCACTGCAGGTTTCCTCTCTGCTCTGACACCTGAGAGCATCAGAGGGTGTCCCCCAGGGGGAAGGAACATTCATGCCAGGGCTGGCTCTGCTTTGGCAGCTGCTGCCTCTCCCCATCCTCCCTTTTGTTTAATTTTGAAATGTCTTGGATCTGGATCTGGGAAAAATTATGATCCCCACAGTTACCTGCCCATTTTCTACCCCCTCCCAGTACAGTAGTGAAGACAAGATGGAATTCAAATAGCAACAAATTCTACTTTAGAAGGTAAAGTCTGGTCAAATCTGACACAATTTTGTCATAATCCATAAGCTTGCCTCGTTCACTCTTGTCCTCACAGAGGGACATCACTGTGGCTCCCAGCAGTCAAGGGGGACTGCCAAGCCACAGCCCCCTGCCTGCCCCCTCCCCTCCCCAGAGACACTCCTAAGGAGCTAAAATCCAGGTACAATTGTGTGCTCTGTTTTTTTCTTTTTGTGGGGGAATTGGTGTATTCCTTGTCAGTGTGTCAACAGAGAAAGCCGTGGAGGAGAGAGTGAACCCTATTTGGGCAGTGAGTAGCATCTTACTTGATGCTAGTCCCCAAATCATGAAGTCTCTGTAGTGGGGGGTTACCTACCTGTCCTCTGCAAATGCCTGCCATAGGTGGGAGCGAGCTGCCCTTTTTAAGTCCTGTCTTGAGTCACTGATATTTCACTCAGATGACTATTTCAGCTGAAATCTTTGCATTTTGATTTTCCCAAGTTAGACAAGAGAAATCTCAAGGACAGGCTGAGAACGGCACAGGCACAGACACAGGCACAACAGAAATACCAAGAATGACTGGATAGATATGGACAACATCTTAAAGTTCACAACTCTAGAATATTTTCTGTCTTTCTCTAATAAAAGTTAAAATAGGTTACAGTATTCCTTTAACAGGAGTAGTGCACAAATACTCTTTACTGACACTGACTCTATTTTTTTTTAATTTCTGAAAAGATTAACACTACATCCATTGGGAACTAGACTTTCAAAATAGGATGTAATCATTCACATTTTGATCTGCTCAAAGACCCATCCTAAGATTTGAGAGAACATGAATAGTTTTTTATCCAAGAGGCAAAGACAGAGCAGAGAAGGAGCCTGTGTGTCCATAGAGAGGAACTAGGGCCCCAGCCATTCTGCCTCCCACAGCTGCCCATGTTGCCAATTCTCAGAGCAAATCCTACCAGGGATATGAAGAAAACCAGCCAGTTCTGTGTTTTCTGCAATCCCCATCAAATCCAACTCTCTGGCTTTTTTACAGAAGCTAAGGAACTGATGACAATGCAAAGAAGTATCTTTGAATTGTAAAGAAATTACTTTGAAAGACATAGAAACAAGCTGATCATGAAGTGTCCATGAGCCACTGTACAACAGGTCATTTGGTATTGCTGCATGAGTTCACTCGTAGCCCCAGCACAGAAATCCATCCAGCACCCACACTGTTATCAGCTGGGTTAAAGAGTTCAAGATTCTGTACATTTTCTGACAATCTTTTTGAGGTATAGATGTGGATGGTGATGAAAGGTTATCTCCTTGTTTGAAATGCATACCTGTGTGAGTGCATTCTGAGATACATAGCAGATCTCTCTTTTCATCAGTGATTTCGGCATCCAATACCTAAATCCCAGAGCCAAAAACCTCTCATTCCCAGGAAAGCAGGGCTCCATCACATGTCATGGTTATTTGGGAAGACAAACACTATGACTCCAAATATCTTCCCTTTCATCTTTTTTACCTTCAGATTTTATTTCTGAGCACCATGTCATTCAGTGTGGGACATCCCTCCGGTCAGTAAGGGTCTGCTGTCCCAGCTCTGTGCCTTGCCAGCATCTTTGCCACTGCTGTGATACATGGACAGTGTGCTACAGGTTTCCCTGGGTGCCAGATGGAGTCTTGAACTGGTATCAATCAAGTGCTTCCAGTTGGAGTACTTAGAAATTGAGTCCAGACCATTCCACTGCCAGTTGGTTACTGACAAAAGAGCTAGACAAACATCAGGGAAACAGAAGAGAAAATAATGTTAACCACCCAGTTCTTAAGAGCTCCTAACAAAATATAATATTCTACAAAAGTGGGCTGACTTGCTGTGAAAACACCATTGTAAATTGGTTCAATGAAAGTTCAATAAAAAACTGAAAATTGTATTACTTTTTTAAGCAACATTTTCAGTTTTTAATGTTTAAATTACTTCACTAACCGTTTATTTTCAGCTTAAGATTTTACTTCCTAAATGCTAAATCTACCCAGTTAATCACGTATATGTGTGCAATACAAAGATAACTTCACTTGGGCCTCAGATGCAGCCTCCAGCAAGCATGAAACCTGCATTTGACCAATCCAATGACAGAAGTCCTCACTGACTGAAATTGCAGTATGACCAGGGGAGTTAGCAGGGATGTCCCGGAGTGTCTTGATCCTTGGGGATGCCAGGAATTTACAGCCCTAGGTGAAGGCACAATAGTTCAGTTCAGAGTTTGTGATATCCAGGCCTTGCATGATTTCCAGAAGAGGGAGAACACAACACTTCAACCAGGATGGGATTCAGCTTATGTCAGAGACGTTGAAATGTGGATGCCAGTGAGCTCTGGGCTCCGCTAATTTCAGATGCCCCAGGGTAAGAGCGAACACAGGTGCATGACCCAGTCCCATGGCCACAGTCACACACACACAGAGTCACACAGAATACTATGAGTTGGAAGGGATCCACAAGGATCATCTAGTCCAACTCACCATGCCTGTACAGAGATCGAACACACACCCAAGATCGAACGCACACCGCAGAGTGGTGAACATAAACTTAGTACCCTCACAGGCGTGCAGACCCAAGCAACAAACAAACAATCAGCAGTGGATCCAGAGGCAGATGTATCCCACTCTAGCAGGGAAACGAATTCTGTGGCAACCTCACTTGCACCCTCTGCTTCACCAGCATTGTTGACTCCATCCACCATAATGCGGCTCCCATACTTAGCTCAGAGATATATGTGTATGTAGATTTCTAAGTTTGCATTTGTATTAATCTCATGCTGCATCCCACTCCCCCTCCAAGGCACATCTAGTCAGATAACCAAGCCACTGGATTCCATCTTAATTATAGAGCTGCTTGTAAATCTGGGAGAGGATAACTGGAACAGCTTAACATAACACCATGGGATGGGGGAAAGCTTCTTAAAGCTGTCAGGCTTTTTTATTTTCCCTCAAACTAAGAATAATTAAAACAGTTTCTTTCTGCATCAAGGACATCCAGAATACTATGCCACTTGCTTTCTCCATTGCATTGCATAAGACAGATCATGATTGCTTCACCTGTTATTGGGATATGATGCATGCAATGCATACTAACCTACTCTGAGTTGGTGCATGACCACCAGGAGACAACAGAATGAGCTTTTCTCTTTGGCTGACTTCGGTGATGCTCCTGCACTCATGCAGCAAAACTGCAATTGGCTTCCTCATTGAAAGGCTGTGGAAAAAAAATGAAACAAAGGCAGACTGCTATGCTGAGGAGGTGCCAGCATGGCCAGAACACTGTTGCCAAATGAGTGTAAGTGATCCCAGCTGCAAAATATACTAGCTAGTTCTTAGATCATCATTTTAAAGTATCCCCCAAAGATAGTAAATTCCATCTCATATCTTAAATATCTTCTGTGCTACCACTAAGATGGAGCCAGCCTAATTAGCTCTTCAACAGCTCATGTCCTTTCCTGCAAAGCCCAGAACACAAATACAGTCTGCTGCACTGTGCCTCATATAAAAATAATAATTAGAAAAACTCCACCTTAAATATTTGCTCCTGAAATTGGTACATCTCCATACAAGTCTAAAGTAGGTGACTAAATGTTCTAGGACATGTGGCATGGTGACAGCCTAAATCAGGTGCTGTAATCACCAATGTGCTTATCCTTATGGGTATTCAGTCTAAGTGATTCAACATCCTGAAATGTGCCAGCTGTGAGCATGGGTGCCTTGCAGCTCTACAATACTGATTTATGACACATTTTGGTTTCCTTCTTGTACTTCACCATGTGTATAAGCACTGTCTTGCTGGCTGCCCTTTCAGTATTCTTATACCCATTCAGTTTTTTGCTGAAGGTGTATCACAGCAACGTCACAGCTCTGTCAGATTATGCATGTGGTTCTGGATTCCTGAGCAAGTGGAATTGGTGATAAACAAAGCTCAACAAACTTCCTGTTCCTACAGCAGGAAGCATCCACTGATACTTAAGCAGCATCTACCTGTCCACCATATCCAGACTATTTTGCAGCAGGCTAATGTACTTACAAGGAGTAAAGCAGAACCATCAGCAGATGTAACCACTCACTAAGGGGCCAGTTCCCCTTCCCCTCCAGCTGGAGTGAACTGTGAGGTTCGAAAGACCTGTTGTACCTGCTGAAACACCCAACAGCGCTGGCAGAGTGACAGTGTCCCCACAAGCTGTGGATGTGTCTCCCTGGCAAGGGGCAGCACTGCCTCCAGGCATCACAGGGTAACTTACCTGATGATACATTTTTTGTACATTGTGGATTTCTGCTCAGCTACTGCTACAGGTTGGTCCTGAGTTACTAAAAATCTTCATTTCACTTTGAGTAAGAAACGAAAACTGTGGGGCTTTCATATACTTGAGGGTACGCTCAGGTTTACTGGCTTAATTCAAATGCTGAATAGACCTAATGGATGTTTTCCAAATTAACAGAACTTTAGGATAATTAAAAACTTCAAAGGAAGGAAAGATACCAATGGTAACACGGTTGTTTAGAACACTCTAGTTAAACACAGACTAAAGCTTGCACAAGGCTGTTCGTGCCATCCAGAACATAAAACTCATACTTGGCATGAAAGTCACAGTATTAGAGCATTTCAGTCTTTTCTGAAACATCAGTAAGTATTTTGAAAGTATTGAAAAATACAGTGTAATCCTCCAAACTATGAGAATGCATTTCAAATATTGCAGTTGTGGAATTTTAAAATTATTTTTGCCTAAAATTTGTAAAACAAAGCAGAAACTAAAAGGCTGAAGATGCCCCTTATCTCCAGTAGCAGAGATTTTAGAACAACACAAAATATTAAAAGAATGCTAAAAAACTTCAGAGAGTTGGCAGAGTACAGGTAGAACGTATAAACATACATAAAATTGCACTAGCTTTGTCAAGCTGATTGACAAGTTAAAATAAGTTGCACAAAGCAGTTGAAAATCTTTAAGGCTGGTACATCCCTTTCACATTCTGAAAAAAGTAAAAATGAGGTAGTATAAAATTAACTTATCATTCACTGTGACATCAGTTTGCAGTTCCCACCACCAGCCCCAGTATACAACGTGTCCCTGACTGGCTTTTACTGCCCTCAGACACTTAACATTTCTCATTAAGAGTACATTTATTAGATAGCTGCCATGGAAATTTATGCTGAAACACCAGTTCCTGTTTGAAGAGACGGGGGTTTTGATTTGTTCCTCCACTCTGCAGTAGCCTGGTAGCTTCTACAAGGACCTCCCAGGATCATGCACTGCCAAAGCCAAGGATTTTGTGGAGGTAAAGCTGCCTAGATAGCATGACATCTCCCTCTGGGAAGCCTCCTTCTGGTCAGCAGTGTAAAGAAAAGCCCTTCTGGTGTCGTTTCACCTGGCACATCATTTGTACAGCAAATGTCACAAGTGGAGTTTCTGTGTGACTTGAGGCAGGAGGCCAGGGAAGAGGCACTCCCACCCCGGGGGTTTTGAATCTGTAAGCAGTAAAGCAGCACATCTCCTTTGTTGTATGCCTGGGTGAGGGCAAGTGCGAGTACCTTACACTTTAATTAGAGTCAAAGTCTCAGGAGATGTAAGCTGCAAGATCTGACCCACTTTTCTGAGAAGGCTGAACAGCTACTTTGAAGATTTACTTACACTCGGCCTGCCATGTGCCTACTGCTGTATCTCTGCAAGGAAATCTGCCTGCCGCTGTAGTTTCCCCAGCAGGTAAATCATAAATTGAATACCAGAAATGGGACACACAGAGGCAAATTTCCTGACAAAGCTATGGCTGTAGGAGAAGCCACTCGTGGTCTCCAATTAAGCAGCTCTACTGATGAAACCTCAAATTCCCAAGGCTGGCTCTCCCACAAGGGTTGGTTCCTAGAAACATTCAGGAGATGGTGGAGGAAATATGTGCGGCAATGGAGAAAACCTGAACTGGGATGTGATTTTCATGGCAAGATGTGCACTGCACTCACCTGCTCATGATTCCATTTCCACACCAGATGTGGTAGCCTGGATGAGTGAATAGTCAAGCTTGGAGTATCCTCCCAGCCCAAACCTACCACTCACAATGGCTGAACTAATTTTGGCTGGAGGCAAATTTTGCCTTGATCCACAAATGTGGAGGGGAATGAAGTTTGATTATATCCGAAAAAGATACTAAGAAACAAAAAAGGCGAGTTGTTAGATTTCAAAATTATAATTCACCTTTATTTTCTAAAACAGAAATAGAGGAGGAAAAGAACAATAGACAAGTAGGAAAAGCCCAGAGAAATTACTAGAAACCACCGCAATAGGCTTAGTGCTGACTTGCAGATTCAGGCCTCCATGGTGGGAGAGATCTCCGTTGGACTCCAGACTCTGGTCTTCTGTCTTCCATCCCCGATCCTCTCAGTCTCCTGAGATGTCTCATCCCCTTCGACCTTCTCTCACTTCCTGCTGTGATCTCTCATCCTGTGGTCTCCCACTGTGACCTGTTGGGTGCTTACATGTCCTTGTAGCAGCTGCATGTCTCACACAAGGTTCATTTCAATAGAAACATGCTTACCACAGTAGGCTCCGAATGTCCATTGGCTGGTCCATTGGTATTTCTTACTTATGAGAGTGCGGTTAGCTGAGGGCCTTGCCATTTAACACTTTTTACTTCAAAATGACTGTGTTTAATTAAAGCAACTTGTTTTTTACAGTGTGTCAATTAAAGAAAGATTCACATCTGAGGCAATGGCAAAACATATACAGTATTGCTTTTTTATAAGTTCTTTACAACTTTTTACTTGGATCCTTCAGCTGAGCACAGAGTATGCCACTGAAGACACTGCAATAGGGTATCTGCTAGATAAGCCTCTGTGAGGTTCAGGAACCCCTGAAGACACAGACCCAGATGGCAGGCACCAATCACCTTGATGCTGCATCCTGTGCTGCCACCTGAAGTGAGGATGACCTCTGACCACGTATTGTCAGCAGCTAACAGCAAAACCCATGCAGAGCTGCTTTCATGTCCCACAGCTGGACTTTTGAAGTAAAAGCCCCTTCAGGTATTTTCAGATAGTTGAGAAAGAGCTGTGGTAGATCTCTAGTGGCTTCTAGAGCTGAGGAAAAATAGAACTAAAGCCTGAGCACCCAAAAGGACGCTACCGATTTCTGTGTGTTATGGACTTCAGGGATGTATGGTTGCAATTAGGCAGTGCTGCCAGGGTAAACAACTGCCTGCCTCCACCACGACCTCAAATCCAACTTCTCAGAAATTTCAGCTGCATGAAATAGTGGTGTGCATTTTGGGAGCCTAGCCTGTCCTGGGACTGCACATCACAACTGCCACCACAGCACTGCTCTTCTTTGCTTGAGTGCAGAAATGGATTTTATAAGTAATTTTTGGTGCCAAATGTCATCTTGACTACATTAAGCTGAACACTGCAGATTACTTCTGTGACTTGACTGCACAGACAGACACTTGTGAAGCAGAGCAGCAGGTGTGTGTCTGACATAAGGAAGCATGGGGATCCTATTTCCATCGGGAGTGTCCACCCTGTTCACCCAGCACTGCCCATCCCCATAACTGGAGTCCAGATCTCCACCTACCCACTGAGACTGATGCAGTTGAAACTTTGGCTCACCCTGTATTTACAGCTCTTACAGCAATTTATTTTGCTTTTTTAGCATTTGGTTTTGAGGCGAGTTTTCTGCATTTCCATGAAAATAACAACTATCAATTTTTTGTGTACTGCCCATTTCTAATGCAGAACTGAGTTAGAGTTATGAAAAAGAGTGTGTCAGAAAGTAATAGTAAATTATACCAAAGAAATCTCAAGATGGTTTCACAAGTCATTATTATCATCATATGAGGTCAGGGGAAAACCAGTTTGTTTAGTGACACATTGTTTGATTTAGCGGCTGAGTGAGTCACACCAAATTGAAGATTTGTTGCCGCACTGAAAAGCTTAATTGCAAAGATAAGCTGTGCTGTTAGTTCAAAGATAGCGTGTAGGCTGGGATGAGCAGATGCCAAAATCATGAAGACAGTTACTGAAGTTTAAATTATAAAGTCTGAATTGAAAGCTGTGATTAAATAAGGACTGTTCTTCATTAATCACTATTTAGGTTTTCCCCCTCTGTTTCATTCTTCACTTTGACAGAGGCAACCCTATAGAGAAAAGCTGAAGCAGAGCTAAATATCTGTGTTTGATTTGAATCTTGCTTACATGGATAGTCCATTTCCACTGTATAATTAACACCAGAAAAGCTACTCAGGTGCAAAAGTAATCCAAATTTTGGCCTTATTCATTAATTTATTCTGAGATGAGTTGGCAGCATGCAGAATTCTCCCATCACCTCTGTGCCCTGGGCTTGTACCAAATGGCATGTATGCGGGCATCATGTAAACTATTCCATGTAATTACTGATACTCACTCCTTCCTCACTTGCTGTCTCTGATGTCAACATGAGCATCTCAGCTGAGCCCCTGATACGAGCTCAGGCTCAGTGGTGGCAGAGAGTCTGCAGGGACATGAGAAAAATGGGAGGCCAAGGTGGGCGCAACTGGACCCCTTTTGCTGGGGCTGCCTGGGACTGGGCAGGGGGACAGCAGGTAGGAGGAAAACCACATTTCTTCTCTAAAGTGTCAGTTTTAAAAGTGCTGGCAGAGACATTCCCTGTTTCTTAACTAGGAGCTGAAAGTCTTGTCCTTATATCCCAGTGTCCCTGGGGATTTAAAAGGGAGATATAAGAGATGAAGCTCTCTCTTGCTGCCATAAAGTTTACAGTTTTCTAGTGGTTTTGTACAAGTTTTCTAAAGTGTCATTTATGTAGTTTCACTGTTTTTCACCTCTGCTAAGAATTTCTACAAGGCACGAATGTTAGCCAAGATAAGGGACCTTCTTGTTTATGAAGATTGTAACGTTGAGGAGCCATAACACGTATAACAGGAGGCAAAGCTGGTCCAGAGGCCTTGAAGATGTTCCAGAGTGCTGGTGGCATTCCAAAGGACTGAGAGTTCAAGCAAGGAAGATGAAGATGGGAGGAAACCAGGATCTTTCATAACTCCAGACTCAAGATAGGAGGTCAGGGCATGACCAGGGTGGGAGGAACTATGAGAGGGATCATGGAGAAGAGGGGAGTTGACAATGATGTAATTGTTAGATGGCCTAATTAAGAGAATTGTTTAAAAACTATAGAACCTATTTGTGTGGTCCATTTGGCACTTACTTCTGGGGGCATCTGACATTGCAAATAAAGAGTATTATCTTTTAATACTCAAGTCAGTTTGGCTACCTGCTTTTGAGGTATTATCTGGAGAATCAACTATGTATGTTTAATCTAATAATTGTAACTTTTCATCTGGTAAATCCATGAATGACATAAACCACAGGGGTGGGAAAAGCATATTTGTTTAAAATTGAAGCTCCCAGCCTCATCTGCATTATAGCTGAGGGATAAGCACCAGCTGGAGCCCAGAGCTCTTGCTGCAACACCTCATGGAGAGCTGCCACATCTCCCACCAGACATCCTCTGCGAGGGTCACCTCTCCCAGACCACCTGCCTACCTTCCTGCTGTGGTGTCTTCCCCAGCTCTTCGCTTCAGAATCTCACAGTAAGGCCGTCACATGGGCATCATGGTGCCCTCATTGTACGGGATGGCAGTGGTCCCCCCAGCACACTGTGGGGTCCATTTGGGCTTCGCCTCTCTTATGCAGCAGGTGGGGATACATGGGTTGGCAGAATGAGGGTCTCCCAGCACGCCTGGGGAGCTCCGTGCAGCAGAAATTGCCGAGATACACGATGCAGGAACTCCCTCTCGCTGCTGCGAGTTCCTTGCTTTGCTCACCAGCAGATGGGGTAATGTCTGGCACCAGCAGCAGCTCGAGGTACAAAACAGGAGAAGCTTAACTACATATTTCTGCATTATGTATTTATGCAGGAGAGCCCGCATGCTCCCCGCTTTCCCCCTGCCCCCGCTTTAAGGGTTTGCTGCTGGCAGCTGCCCGCTTGAACACAGCCGAGCGCGTTGCGCGCACGCAACAGGAACGGCTGTGGCTGACGGCAGCAAAGGTACAAAGTGTGATACCACAATGTCTCCTGTCGACTCAGTTATGCCGTGTTTGCAGGGATGCTGCTTGTGCTCATTCCCGGACCATAAAGTCCAACACGGGGTGGCAGCTCCGCACGCAGGTGTCTCCGTCACACCGCCGCCCTTGTGTGACGGGTGTGGGATCTCCTCATCCTGCGTGTCGGGAAACGTGAATGTCAGAGCAGCGCCCGCTCTTTTTTCTAGGTAGAAACTGGCTTAAAAATGCCCCCTGCACTTTCCCCCGCCCAGAGGAGAGGATACACGCTGTCAATTCCCGTGGCTCCCCAAGGAGCTACAGAAGGGCCGTCAGGCGTCCTGGCTGCCTCTGGCAGGGTGGCTCCTCAGCCCACCTCGTAGCGCAAGTTTTGCTCGGGGGAAAACTAGAGGAGGTGTTTGAACAGGGTAAGCCCACAGTGAAAGCTAAGATCAGAAATCACCAATAAAATTAACCCTGAAGCTGTTGGCTGAAATCCAACACAGGGGGCGCCAGAAAAGACGCAGGCGTAGGTTTTGTGATGTTGTCGGATCTGATACTGCGTAGTGCGTGCCATAAACTGAGATAACAGGGGGGGGGGGGTCGAGGCGGTTCTCAGTGTGCCGGCACAGCTTCCCTGGCTGTGACCACAGACCTAAGCTTGCAGAGAGATGACAAAGCCCTTCATCTGCAGAGGGCACCCCAAGCACACCCCGTTGTTCTCATCACATCCTACATCAGAACTCGGCAGCCGAGGTAGTTTTATGGAATTTACAGATAATAATATTTAGTCTCGACACAAATATAGCAGTCATCTTTTCCTATTGCTTTGGGGGAAGTTAAATAAGGAGCCAGGAGTTTATGGATGTAAAGACGCAAAGTGATAATTGGTTAGATTCAGAAATCATGGCGGGGGGGAACAAATTGCAAAGCAAAGCTTTTCCTTTTTCTGAGGGTACAATTGCACCGGGTGAATCATCACTCACAAAAGAGAAAAAAAAGGGGGGGGTGGGTGGTGGAAACCTCCCTACCGCGCCTGTGTAAGTGCTGTCTGTGCCCAGTTGTTCCCATCAAATAACAATGTTGGCTGCAGGGCTTGTTCTTTCCTGCAAATAGATTAGGCTGCTGCCGTTTAAGCTTATTGGAGATACTGCCCTCAGCTTGCAGGATTACCTTATCAGCAGCAACCAGATGGAGCGTATCAGGGCCGCGCTAGTCATTTCGCACCTGTTAATCCTACGTGGGAGCCAAAAAACTTAATTGCTTAGAAATGTAAAAGCAAAAACCTAAAATCATGGGGAAACAAAATTAAAAAAAAAAAAATATTAAAGGGAAAAAGCGGGGAGGGTTGGGAAATTTTTGCCTGAAACTGGTATGAGTGTCGGCACATTTTGGAGGATGTCTTATGTGGCATCTGATGCAGTTTGCAAACGCAGGAAGGTGGAGACCCCGGAGAGCAGATAGTTTTGGCAAGAAATACCTACTTATCGGCTACCAGCCGTGTTTAATTTGCATACATATGACTCGTGGAGATAACAGTAAATGCAAAAAGCTTTCTGAGAGGATGCGGCACAGCGATGCTGTCAGCTCCCGCTCCTGGGATGTCTCTTTCCCCCCGCCTCGAAACGCTTCCAGCGCGGCCCTGGGAGCCGCGAGGAGGAGCTCCCGTGTCGTCGTGAGCCCCTGCACAGGGTGGGCTGCGACTGTCTCCCAGCTTCCCTGCGCTGTGGAGTGTGAAGGAACAGCTTCTCAGCTCCCTGTCCATGACAATCTCCAAATGCCCGAGCGTGAAGTGGATTAGATCTTCACGGCTGCCACGGGAATGTGTACTATGAAACAGCTCGCGAAGAAAACACATGAGAGCACGATCAGGCTTGTTCCATCTTCTGTAAATCACGAGGCGTATTTTGAATGATGGGAATAACGGCAAAGAAAATAGGGAGGAAAGGATATAATTATGGATATAGAAAAACGGACATTTTTATCATTGCCTTCTATTCTGAGGTGCCCCAGAGCTGGGGAAGAAGTGAGGGCGCAGCGATGTTACCTCATGCAACCAGCGCAGCAGCACTGGAGGAGGTGGAGAGGTGCCCCACACCTGGCACGTCTCCCTGAGCTCTTAACTCTGCATTCGGCTTAATTTTAGACACATAATTTGGATGCAGCTCTGCCTGGTACACGGGCTGTGGCTGGGCAGGCGGCACAGCAGGCTTGGCTCGGTAGCAAGCACGGACAGGCGACTTCGAGCTGCCCGGCGAGGGGGAAGGCAGGCTGGAGCCCCGGAGCACTGCCCACCTCCAAGGGAATGCCCGAGGCTGCCTGGCACGTACAAACCTCGCGGTTTGCTATCAAAAATAAGACCGAGAAGATGCAGGTATTGTGCCTGTGCACACCCCGAGGAGACAAGTTTCCTTCCTCTGTCTCTGTAGGTACCAGTATCCCAAAAACACAGTTGATGGCCGAGGTTTGTGCTGTGGAGAAATGGGGGACTTGCCTATCACACCCCAGGGTAGTCCCACTCCAAGCGGTTACCCTAAGAAGGAAATGTCTTATCATTTTGAGTCCCTGAAACTAACGTTGCATGATTCGGACATTTTGCTGTGCCCTACTAAATGACAGTAGCCTTTCCACAATTCTTTACTTATACATACAGAATGAAACTAGCAATGCTAGAAACAGCAGGGACTGAGGAGTGCTCTTACTCAATTTGCACACCATGCATTATTCCTCCTAGTGGTTTTAGCATATTTTTAAATTACAATTGGTAAATGTCTTAGGCTAGCCTGTATTCAAGATCTTTAGCCTCAAATTTGTCAACTCCTCACTGGAATAATTAGGCTTTAATTCTTAAGCTTTGTCTCTTCTTTTTGTTTTCTGCCTCAAAGTGATACAGTCAACTATCAGAAATTTCTTATTCTCATTATTTACACTGTTGCTTGAAATTTGTATGGGTAGTGAGATGGAGAACAGTTAACAGAACTGAACTATTTTCATGCAAATAGAGGACCACTTTCTTAGCGTTGTACTTCATGCCCTGCCATAAGCAACAATAGTTTGGTTATCCTCAATGTACAGATAAAGCCCTGGGAGCTGGGGACCATACTGAAACTGAGGTCTATGTACATAGCACTGACAGAAATACACTTTTGTTCACCTAGGCTGCAGCACTGGTAATGAAATGGCACCAGAAGCCTTGTTGGACACGTCAGTACCTCTGTCCATATGTACTATTACCAAACTGTTGGATCAGCTCCTCGTGTGTTTTCAACGGGGTCTGTCAAGGGCTCTCTTGACTCACTCTCAGTCCCTAGGGAGGGGAAATCAGTAGCTGAGCTCCTTTTCCAAAAATAATCCTGCAGTAGACGTGCCTATACCGGGAAAAATGGGTAGGATTCTTCTTTTGTGACTGGTCACTTCTCTTGCAGTGTTATTTTGCAGAAATAAGGGCCTTTAAGCCTTTACCTACCTGACCTAACACATCTGAAAGAAGTGCTCTTTCAGATGGGACGAATCACTTTCCTGGAACTGCCTGCTCCTATCCACTGAGTTTAAAGAGAGTTATTTGTCTTCATTTGGCTGGATAAATACCACCTCAGGCAACTGATGGAGAGGGAAGAAAAATCTTTTTGCTTTACAAGAAATAAGGCCTGAATTTCTCACTGACGCTTAGTACAGGAGTGCCTGATTTAGGGGCAGTCTCTGCACTCTGCTCTGTAACAGTGCAGGGAAGCACCTCCAGGATAATCCTGGTTTATGGGCAGCGCTGCCCTGACAGTGCCCAGCTCTCTGGGCTGCAGACAGACATCAGTGGATGCTGCAGCTCTGCAGGCAGCTCACTCCTCCACCCCAACACAGCTGCAATCAGTCCAGATGAGGTGAGTTAAAATACTTCCTGAGAAATAAAACAAATGGAAGCAAAAAAACCCCCACAAACAACAACTGAAATTTATTGTGGCAACTTTGTCACACTTTACATCTACCACAACAGAAAGCGATCCTTTACAGAATATATGCCCTTTATGTGGCACAGAAGCACTGTTGCTGTAAAATAGTCATCAAAATGGTGAGTGAGAGCCAGCAGGTTGCAATCGTTGTGTAGAAAAGTTGCAGGAAGGAGAATATAAATACACGTGTATATTTATTTACCAAACATTATCTGTCAAAAAGATCACAGTAAGATTTTTGTCTTTCATGAAACAACAGTGACATCCAGTGGTACTGTAGGTGTAGCCGAGGAAAGATAAAGTCCTTCACCTCAGGACAGGCTCCCTGTGCCCCAGGCAAGTGGAGGAGGCTGGCAGAGCACAGGCAGCTCCAGCTGCCTACAGCCTGGAGCAGCACCTTGGTAAGGGATTAACCTGTAAAGGAAAAGAGAGAGAGAGGAAAAAAAAAGGTGGTTTTCAGAGCATGGAATGAGAAAACATGCGTTTCAGATGCTTTGTAATTAGATGTATAGGTTAAAAAAAATCAGCTTGTTTTCAGAAAAACAACGTCTACATGTCAATCAAACTCTACTTCTATGTAAACAAATGCATCCTATAAAAAAACTACTCTGAGGCACTTCACTTGCTCTAAAACATAATTTAAATTACCTTTTTCTTTTCTTTACTTTTCCCAACATTTTCTGTTTTCTGTACTAATTTATGGCCTTTTAAAAAATATTTGCCTTGTGCTTTCTCTCTAATCTCTTTGAATTTCTCCTTATTTTCCTACCATTTAAATTAGGATTGGCTCAATTAAATTTTCTTTTCTACTTCTGACTGGTTCTCTTGAATAAGCTCTCAGAGAGCATCTGCCTCTTTCTGCAGTCATTTTGACTTCCTTCCTTATCACTTTCCATTGATTTTCCCGTAGGACTTAATCCAATTTATAGTGTCGGTAATCTGGATAGTTTCTTTTAGTCAGACTTACATTCCAACTAATTTCCTTTCCATTGACAACTGTCCCACTTTCTCCATTTAAATAATTGTACTCACTCTGTCTCAGCCAGGCTGTTCCCTTTCCAGCTGGGGTTTGCTGACTCTCGGCTGCTGCTGGCGGGAAAGTAGAGTGAAGGATTGAATGGCTGGGAGATCAGGTGGCAGGAGGCAGAGTGCTGCAGACAGACACCCTCCCCACTGCGGGTTTCAGCTATTTAGCTGTGGTAAGAGCAGTCGGTGGGAATGGAAGTCTTTCTTCTGTGCCAGCATCCCCTGCAATCTCAATGCAGAGTCCCCCAGGGTAGGGAAGCACGGTGCCAGAGGTGATTGGTTCAGCAAGGTCCTGAGGGACATCTGATCCAGCTTCCCAAGGACCCATGGACATGGATGGGAGTCAGGCTTTGTCTGCTTGGATCTAGTACTTCTTCGATTTGTCAAGGAAGAGTTGTTTGCCAGGGGCAGATGTAAAAAGGCATTAACAAGTGAGGTGAAGCCATCACTCAGCAATAAAAGCATTTGAAACCCTCCCTCTCATTCCTGAACACAGGATGCATGCTCTTGTTCCCACAGTAAAACAGTTAAAATTTGTTTTACCTTTTGTCAGGCATAAAGGTAAAGTGAGATGTGAACACTCTTCTTTCCAGGGTAACTCGAGGATGTTCTGTATGATGTTCTTCTGACTTCAGTTTCTATTTTTTTGTCTTTTTTTCTTTTCTTGCATAATTTACCCATCCAAGTCCTTCTTTGAAATGTAAATAAAAAAGCTATTTCATCAGATCTATATGGGAAATCATAAATGCTCTTATCTCTAATAGCCTAAACATACTGTGATATGAGGACATTTTTCTCCGAGAAATTTACTTCCTTAAAATGTTTAATTAAAGATAGAAAAACAGTCTTTCCAGTTATTTTCCATTAGATCTATCTTGCTTTTCTTCTGTAAGAAAATTGGTCAAAGTCTTACAAAGGAAATAAAAAGTAGCTGTGCTTGAAAGCAAAGCTGCAGTATTTTCTGCTGCTTACACTAAGCATCACCACCACAAACCTCAGTTGAATTTATTAGGAAGCATTATCTGCTCTTTCCCTGCCATACACCCATCTCTTGTCCAGTTGCCAACTGGCTTAATCTTTCATCAGCAAATAATTTTCACTTAATGAGAATTTACTCTGAAGTGCCTTCTTCCTCAGGAACACACATTTCCTCTTCATCCAGAACGAGACTTTCTATACAGATTGCAGCAGCTGCTGGAGCATGATGAGCCTTATTACAGGTATTGATTTGTCTTAGGTTGCTGTCTAGACAACTATTTGCATTGAACCGTCACACCATTACACACCCACACAAGGATCTGCTTTTATTTCTCAGTAGCTACTTGGTTCACTTGAGGGGGCATAGGCAGGCTTACCCTAGTCATCTCAGGTGATTGTCTGCGGCTGCACTGCTCCACATCTTGTGAGGACACAGTGAGAAAGGCAAGGTGGAGGTTGTCATGGACTGTCAGATCTCGTGGACTGCACGGGTTTATTTTTAGATCAGTACATCAGACATACGTTTGACTGATGCGAACTTGCTGTCAGCTACTTCTTCTCTAAGTGACTTTACGAAGTAGCTGTGTGCTCCTCCCCGCAATAACTGCTCTAAGCTCCCACTTCTGAGGGCCCTGAGAGGGATCGTTGCCTGAGAACTGCAGGAGAAACAGAGACACAAGAGGACAGTGAGGGTTGCACGCAGCCACATAGGCAGGGTGAAAGTCATTGCAAATATTTTCAAGATGCTCTGTAATATTCTTATCTTGATATAGGCCCACTTCTTGCTATACTCCTTCCACTTGCTTAATTTTCATTAAATGAGAAGTCCCACCAGGTTCACTAACAACTTACAAAAACACTTTAAGGAAGTTGCATGAGCAACATCCTATTGTTGTTGTGCACCTCTGCATTGATACTCACTATATTGCATAATGAATGTGTAAACACTTTCTTCAAACTGTGCTTCACTTCTGAGGAAACTGCTGCCATGATACTGAGTACCACAGCTGCATGTGGGCCTGGGCAAAACTTTCTGAGGAACAATTTGTAAATAAAAAGAGATTAATTTCCTTAAAAAACAATCTCTAAAAGAGATTAATCCTGTTTCTTTACTGTATCCAATCTCACATTGGGGCTGGTTTTCATGTGCCCAGAGATCTTTACTGAAGTGCTGTTCAGTACAGCTGTTTTGTATATGTGTCTTCATTTTTTAAGGGCCAGAATGTTATTTGCAGCCTCCATTTGTCTTTTTTAAAGGGGAAAAATGAGCACCACAACCATTATCTTGTCTGGTAAAAGATGAAAGCAGTTTTGCTCTGGAGCAATTTTAAAATCATAAGGCTGTTTTGCTTTAACAAGATGTGTTAAAGCAACAGTAAAGTTGTGCTTTATCCCCTCTTCACTCTGCCGGACCTCTGGTCCCAGCTGCCCAGGCTGCATGGTATCTCAGATGGATGAGAGGCACTCCAGGCTGGGAACAGGGCCTCAGCTGCCTCAGGCAATGAATGTCCTACAGCCAGGTGTCTTCTGCAGGCTTCACTGGGTTATGTGGCTCAAGGGTTCCTGTTCAGGAGATCACACTGGGAAAAAAAATTTTTTTTTCATTTGTGCATACTTGTGCATCCTTGTTCTGGTGGGTTCTCCTAAAATGTGGGAGACAGAGTCTGATCCTTCCCAACTGAGCAAGTCCTGCAGACCTGACAAAGGGCCATAACTGACACAGGTCTCACAAGAGAGCCATTCTGACTGAACACATGGGGCATTATGGCACCACCATACCCCTCCAGGTATTTATGTTGGTAGCAGGGGAAATCCCCCTCCTGCCATTGCCTGGAGATGCCTGTGGTCCCTCAGATTTCCCCAATCAGTTAATGCAGAGAGTGAGGATCCCCATGTTGAGTGGGCTTGGTCTGTACCTACGGCACCTTTCTCCATGGGACACAGAAGTTAGGAAGAATCGGCAATCCGTTCCCTAAAGTTCTGGGAACACAGCAGCCAAATTAAACTCCTACAGTGAAGAGTAAGTCTATCTTATACATATCCTTCAAACACGGAGCTTCCAGATACACTTCCCCTTCTCTGCTATGATCGATTTATCAAGTTATGACATTAGGCATAATTAGTTGTACTGCTGCATTTGCAATCAATTTTAAATTAGCAACTTCTGCTTGTTTGTTTGTTTTCAGTAAAACTGTCTCAGAGTCTGAAAGTGCAGATTAAGAAATAATTGAAGAGGTTTGTAGTTCAAGTCAGGCAATCTTCTAAGGGATTTGAAAGCGGTTCAGAAGACACCTGTTGTCATCATCACTGGCCCCTAATCTCACAAGTGCTTCTGTGAGTGCAGTCAGCAGCTTCCGTTTTTGGAAATGACTAGTGCTTGTTGAAGCTTAATATGAAGGAATTGCTATGTGCCTGTACACACCTATTATGATGCCTGAAATCAGATCTCTCAAATGCAGACTTTCAAGGCCACTGGCCACTTGATAAATACAGAACAAGATGTGTAAGTCTTTTGCAGATCTTTGGCATGTACATTTAGTTCCTTACATCTCGTGGACTATTTGCAAAGTAGAGTAATAGAACCATGAGTTCTAAGACCCAGCTGAAGTAGAAGTAGATACCTGGGTGTTCAACCCTGAATAAAGGATATGTTTTCAAAGGAGTCAATTTAACAGACCCATTGATATGTGTGCTCCCTTAAAAATTTTACATTGAAGGGAAATTATCCAGAGAAAGACTATCTTGCATTGACTTAGAAACAAAAGGAGTGATTTCATGATGCTTGAAATGATGGAGGCTTTTCCAGTTGAACTCGTTGGGAGCAAAGCTGGTGTCCCATGGTCCTCACATCAGTGAGGCTCACACAGGCATGCAGTTCTGTTACCATAGCATCGGGGCTCCTCTTGCAGCACATATCCTATCAAGTGCTGGTTAAGATTTTTTAAAAAATCCAAGAATCCAAAGCAAGTAACATGTTAATAGAACTTCTTAACAAGAAAATAGGTAATCTGGTATTACGTATCACTATATTATAATATAGATGTTAAATCTGCAAGTTTCCCTTTGAGTTTTCTATTTCCTCTCTCACAGGATGTTGAATTATCATCTTCCATCAAGATACTGTAATTTCCACTAGCTGGAATGAAAATTTGCATGAACTATGGAAAATGGATGGGAGAATAAATATAGGTATTCCATCTTATCACAGCACTCTGGATTTTGTTTGTTATCATGACATGTATTCCAGATACAACACAAACTGACAGATAATAAGGGCAAATCCCTATTCCATTTTGGATTGAGGCCAAATTAAACATATAAAATAACAATGGAATATCAACATGACAGTAATACCTCCTTATATTTTCAGCCTATGGCCTGGATTTAGAAGCTTTGGGTATTTCTGTGGATTGCAAAAAATAGAAGCTTCATGACCCAGGATCCCTCAGTCCTGCCTGAAGAAATAATCACCTTCAGAGCACTTTTGATCTCATTGAACCAAGAGGCAGCCTAGGCTGTTGACAGTCAGCCAGTTGCCATAATTAAACAGGGTAAATTCAGCCCTGTGTTCACAGTTTGTAGGTATGGAGAGATTTTTAAAAGTGCTTAGTTTGTGTTTCTAGGGCCAGGAAATAGTTCATTGTTAACAAACATCTAAAAGTGTACCTTTCAGTTCCATCAACCATTATTTTTGACTCAACCTATACATTTTTATTGGCTTCTATGCTCCCATAAATCAGTGTGTTCTCATCAAGCATCAGAAAGGTGTACCACTGCAGTCTTCCCATAAATTTAGTACCTTTTAATCAAAGAAGGAAGCTTCGTATTTTAGCAGGCAGCTTATAAAGTGGCTTTTACCTAGCTGAGCCACTTATTTGTAAGCCTTTCTATTAGGAAGCTACAGATAAGCCATTTGAGAACTGAGCAAGATCTGATGGCTGGAGACCAGGGTCTGCTCTCAGCAATACCAGTGCAGATTTGGAGCAACCACCCTGGAGTTAGCTGGCTGTGTAACAGACGGAACATCCTCCAGCCACAAACTCGTCCACCCCAATGTGCAGGTGTTCCTTCTCTACAGCTTCCTGTTGTTATAGAATGACATACTTCGTTAAGAGGGAAACAGGAGCACCACTTTGTTTTTCAGCACCCTTTTAATCTTGCAGCAGGATTAAAATGCTTTTTGATTTAATGCTAATCATATGCCCCCTGGTTTTAGAGTGGCCTGGTGTTCCTCTGAATGGTTCATGTGGCGTGACGAGGCTGCTTCTGAGAGGATTAGAGAATTGTACATGTCATTTAAGGTCAAGGTCTTCCATTCATTTTCAAAATACCAAAACTTCTTTTCTTAAAAATTCAGTTTCATTAACCAATAATAATTAAAGTTATTTTTTGTCCACTTCAGAGGCCACTCTGGCAAGGGCAGCACCACACACGTGATCAGCAGTGATTATTGTGTGCTCTCACTACCAGAGGGGATGCCCTGAGCGTACCCCCAGCCTTTCCTTCCTGAGTGAAAATCCCCTTTGGCACTCTGGTGTCACAGCAGAAGGGCATACCCCAGGCATGGGGCTGGTTTGTTACGAGATTTCTCCTTTTGCCAAGTTGGCATAGTGGTGTTTCTTTGATGTATAACTATTTTCTGCATCTTGTTTTCTCCCTCAGGCAAGGCTACCTAGAATCTTGGATTCAGGATTATGCAAACATGGACTAAAATCTCCTTAAGGGTCAAAACATCTGTGTGCAGATCTCCTGCATATTTTGAAGAGAGTTATTTTGCTTCATAGCCTGCCAAGTTCTCAGACACAGTCATAAACAATAGAGAGACTAAATCACCTTGGAGAATCAAATTATTTTCTTATAAATTAGCCCTTGCCACTTTTCTAGTTGATAATTTTAGCAACATTTTTCAATATCTTTCCCTAACCCTCTGTTGCATTTAAGTGGAAATTTTGGTTCATACAAGAGAGTGATGCAAGACATTTAAAGGTTTGGAGTCTTTGTCAGCAGAATTGATTGGCAGCCTGAAGTAAAAATAGCTCATTATAGTGGGAAATACGTAGAATAGATTAATTTCTTATTGCATTCAAATGATTTTGGGGAGGAAATTTTCTATGATAGCTTAAACTCCTTCTCCCTTTCCTCCTGCCTCCTCTCACCACTCCCACACACACTTAAGTGGTACCTGGTGATATTTTTACCTCTTTTTTATTGCAATATATGTAATTTCAAATCTTTGAGTGTCTGATTTGTCCCAAGAGCAGAGGACTAAGCAATGAAAATAATATTACCCATCTCAGTGCTATCTGATCTTCATCTTCAAATAGTTATTATTCTTAGGTGTATTAGCTTTATTTTAAAAATTTCATTAAGTTACTTGATTTACAAATTAGCCATTTAACATTCAGATCTTCTCTGTGGGAATATGTTTCATATTAGATCAGGTTAAAGCTCTTGACTCGGGAGAGAGATATATGGAGAAGGTGAAAAGTTAGTGACTATTTCTTACATGGAGCAGCTAAAGGGCATTAAATGACATTTTCAGCAAGTCTCAAAAGATGAAGCAATTTGCCACAGAATCCATAATTAAACTATGAAATCAGTTGCTGCCACAAAATGCCAAATGTGGATACCCATGCAATGGTGGGTACTGGAGATACAGTAATGAGCTAACCGAGCTTTTGTAAAGTTTAGCCTGTCAGGTCTTACACTCTCAGGTTCTTCTTATGTTTCTTTGCCTGCATCTAGAAAATTTAGGAATTAATCTAGTTTAAGAATAATAGATAACAAATTCATGCTAATCCGTGGACGTAGTGGGAATTCTTCCTGCATATGCTGAAGGCATACTCCACTGCTCATTGGGGAAAGGACTCATATGGCTCAGGATGACTTCCTAGCCTTATCCTCATGGCCCATTCAGCCTGTGAAGCAGATGCACCGTTTTGTTTCTTAGCCCTCAAGGAGAGTGATCACATTCAGAGAGTAGATGGCTTTTTGAAAATAAGAAAACAGAATTTGAATAGACATGCATGAACTCTTTGGCAGGGAAAAAACTTTCCTTCGTGTGCCAGTCCTTCATTGTCCTCTCAGGTGAACACATTGCCTGCCAAGGAGATCCAATGTTTGCATAGACACAGAAATATGCAAATTTTTACCACTGTGTTCCAGGAAAGGTAATAGGAATGAGGCGCCCTGGACACAAAAATCTGATTACAGCCAGGCTTCAGGTTCATATCTTTTCCCCTCCCTTTGAAAAAGGAAGAATACATCTGTATTGCTTGGAAAGTTGTGCCTAAAAGCTTCTGTCAGCAAGTGTTTTGCATTAGCCACTTTCACAAGCAAGCAAAAACCTTGGTAAGGGCAGCATTGCCCAGCCATGGGATGCAGCTCAGCAGAGAAGCTCAGCTCAGGACTGCTCCTCTCTGAGCTCTTTGCTCCAGTTCTCCAGTGGTACTGGGGTTTGTGATACTGCCAGGTGAGACTTTTTGAGAGAACTTGAATGCATTCACTCACTGCCTATTTTTGTGAGTCAGCTACGAAAGGCACCTCAGGAGGCTCTGCACCCTGTTTTTCTTTTGTAAACTGTGCACCTGGGGATTAGCTAAATCAAGTACATGACCTAAACTTCCTGGTCATGAATTCCCAACAATCTGGCCTGAACTCATGATCAAATTCACTTGAACTCCTCCATGGTCCTGACCTGAACTCTATGGCCAAGCTAGGCTAGCAAAGATACATGGAATTTTTTTTAAAACAAGGGAAATTATGGCTTGTTAATATGTCATAAGAGAAGGAGAAATTTAATCTCTGATTCCTTGTGCCCTAATGATTTAGAAATATCAGCCTTTTCAGGTGGCCCCTACTGTCTTAGGTGTCAGTGTGCTGTGATTCTCTCCTCCCTCCAAACTACAGCAGAGCTTAAATAAAGTATTGATAGTTTTTTTATGTATAGCAGATTTGTGCATCTGTTTTCTGCAATGGTGGAAGAGCATTTGGCAGGTCGCAGGAGGAAGGACCCCCATCACTCTCTGGCTGCCCATATTGCCGATGTCCATTTGCCCAGCAAACAGACAGGATACGCTTGTGTAGAAAAGAAGGTCAGACAATGCAGTGTAGAGCTCCATAGCATTTCCCCAGGGCTTCAGCCTTTAGGACTCCCTGAAGGATCAGTATGCATCTGTTGGGTGTGACAGTGGGAAAGGTATGATAGTCCTTTATGGTCACCCTAATGCTGTTTTTCTAGGCTGAGGTGCTGTGTTAGTCATGCAGTTTTATATGGCACCTCCTGGACTCTTTTACTACTTCTGATTGAGTTTTTTGTCTCATCCATCTTGGCAGCTCAACAAATCGGCTCCATTTAATTTGAAATAAAGACAATGGATCAGAGCACTGAAAATTTCCACTCTTTAAGAAGAGAAGGAGTCAATTATCAGCTGCCACACGCACAAACCTTTTGTGAGGGCTTTTTTCAGACTCAGCAGGGTAAATGAGTTTCAGGCAGACTGCGTAATCAGTGACTCTCTACAGGTCCTGAAAAAGGGCAAATAGACTTAAACATCCAAATTAAAAAAAATCAGCTGAATAGGCCATGAAATACAGTACCTACAAAACTAGCTTGCTTTCAGCAGTGCTCTTCGCTTTGCAGAGGATGTGGCTCCTGTGAATGAATAACTGTGGGAAGAAAAGGAAGAAAATAGAAGACAGCTGTGCAAAATAGATACTACTTTACTTCTGTTTTAAGAATAAAATATCTCTAAGCTCATCAGAGTTTGTAATAGAGGATTATTATTTTTCATAAATGAAAATGTCAGAAGTCCAAGGTATGGGTTCATGAGTTTAATAGAAATGGTCTCTGTTGTGATGGTACACTTTATATTCTAGTCACGATGCATCAGCAGTTTATTCTGGAGTTCATTCTGAGGAGGTAATGACTGGGAAAATGACAAAGAAAACTGTTACTGACCATTAGTGAGCAATCACTCTGTCATATTACCAAGATAATTTAGATAAATATGGGGTTTAGCTGTCTCCAAGGGAGATGGGATGCTGATATCTTAGATAGTGCTGCTTTTTAAAGCTTTTCCATTTGATGAATATATATTTTTGCCTCAAAGACACAGACTAGTTCCCTATATCTTTCTGATGGAAATAGTAATAGCTCATTTCAGTGCTGTCATCTTTACTCAGTTGTGTAAAGCATGAAGATACAGAGTTTTGCAGCAAATACAGAAAGCTCTGTTTGGAAACATAAGGTATTTAATAAATGAATGTAGAGCACACCATCTTTTTCTCCAATTGGCTTCCATTATTTTAGCAGCTGCTAATTATGCAGTGTTGATATTTAGAGAAAGAGTAACAGATTTATCTGTTCCATCTGGATAATCAGGCTTTTAGAGCATGTCCTTCTACCAACACTGGACTTAACTCTTCCTGTTCCTTTCTTCCTCCTGAGGCCGTATCGGGTTAAATTACAGGGTGCAAATTTGAGATAAAAGTGAGAACAAAATTGTCTAGTTAAAAGTAGTTCTCCTGTAGTTACCATTAGCATAAGGTGGCTTACAAGGAGCTGCATTTGATCAGCTGGATGTTGAGGCATAGATTCATAAAAGAAAGGCTAAGCACTTTCAAGATCCATCTGCCCACACTAGGTTTAAGCACTGTGTGTAACATGGGCCTTTGCAGGTTCTACATCAAGCATCACACCTTTCTTTTAAAGTATGTAGTTTTGCGGGAAGGTTTTGCAGCAGTCAGATGATTGCCCAGATCTAAAATCAGATACTCAAATGCAGGGGACTGAGAAAGGCAACATTTGCACATCTGTGATTGTACATAGAGCTGAGCTGTACGTGTGCAGGGCAATCCTGCGCAGCATGTCAACTGCTATGAAGCTACTTCTGTAAAGAATTCAGTTACCATTGTACCCGCAATCTCTGTATGTCTATGAACAGCCCCAGGCTGGATGGGCATCTATGCACCATGCCTGGCAGGAGCCATTCAGCTCCTATTCCAAAACCTAAGCTTTCATCTTTAAACTGACTCTACATTCTTGAGCATTGTCAAAGTGATGAGAACTAGCCAGAATGGAAAACATCCTGGTCCAGGACCAGAGGGAGGCACGAATCACCTTGATTCATCTCCAAGGACATTAAATCCCTAGGCACAAATGACACTTCGTATCTTCAACTTTAGTAATCTTTTAACTAAGCATCAAACTAAACAAAGAGAGGGCTACCATAGTCCCAAGAATTGTTGTTACAATAGATATAGGATTATACCCTGTTGTTCCTGAATTTATGGTAAATTTTTGCAGCATGATGCTTTTGCATCAATTTAAGTGGCATAGCAGTTGAATATTAGAAAGTCAAAATGAAGTAAATGGATGGGATGTGGTGAAGCTGAAAGGACAGAACTGGTGCAGGGGGCATGTCAGATGGGTAGGCTGGAGATGCAGCCTCTATTTTGATTTGGAATTTGGTAGGATAGTAATGACACCTGGACAGTGCATCTTGACTAATTTGAGATGTAGAATAAACTGCTATAGGCTTTCTGTGGGGCTGAGATTCTGTGGGGCTGATATTCTATGGGGCCCTGCCAGTTCATGAGAATAATCAGTAGCTCTGACTGCAACCCACATGTCACACAATCCCATGGAGCAGAGGGTCTTTTCTCTCCAAAACCTACTTAATTTTTTTGCAGAATAAAGTCATGATTTCTCAACCCTTGGTGTCAGCACTGCTGAGTGAGAGCAGATACAACTAAACATATACTTAGCAGAGTAGTGAATTCATTTTGGATGCCTGGGGGCAAGTAATTCCTCTCTGCTGCAGTCAGTCTGCCTGTGAGGAGGTAGAGTGCTCTGCTTGCAGGCAAAAATGAGACAATAATAAATAAAAGCCAGATTTTTGCCAATAATCTATCACTGATATAATTCACTCAGTTGGTTTACTCTGTTGTTTTATTTTACTCAGGCCAGACTTGCCTGTCTTTTTCAACCTGCTTTTTAAAAGAGCATAAGTCGTACTGAACACGCGATGCCATGGCTATTTCCATAGCAACAGACTCTTCTAAATCTTGATTAGGATTTCTTGGCAGTGCTATTTTCTCAATGTCTGATTTTTGAAAGGGAAAGCTTTGGTCAAGCACAAACCTTTAAAGAAGACATAACACCAAGAAAATAACTGTGAATGGATATATTTATTTTTTAGAAAAGCCCATAAGAATTCAGTAGGATGTGTTTCTATAGGATTTTTGAACCCACAACAACTGTGAGATAAGACATATAGTAAATAATACCATATGGTATGTGGTCCCAAAAGATGAGTAAAAATATCAGCCTTGGGAAAATGCTTGTTTCTTCTTATTTAATCCACACATTTCCCCCCAAGAAGGCATGTTGCAGTGCTTCCTTTCTTTCTGTATAACAGATTTTTCACTGTGTGCATGTTCCTCTTTTGGGTCAGTTGTGTTTTCACCAAGGCTGCCTGGCCTTTAACCGGGGACCAAAGGGAGATTATGTGCTTCTGAAGTCACTTAGTAGGGACTCAGTTGTGTTTGCTCTGTTTTCCTCCCTAATACATCTCTACTTTTCTGAGCCTTTCAGCCTCCATGTGTTTAATTCACTGAAAGTGCAGTTCCAAGAGAGGGAAAGGAAAGGATATATACTTCTTATGCGGTCAAAGTTTTGAGACCAAAGGTGTTGATGAATTAGCATGATCTCTTTAATACTATGTAAAGGTTTCAGGAGCTTTCTGATTGATCTGGGTCAATCCTAAGAAATAACAGAAGAATTACAAAGCCCCAGTACACTTTCTGGAAACAGTAGCCTAAAGGCCAGCAATGATTTAATTTGGTTATCTTATATGTATAAGCAAAAAAAATTTTATTTATTCCAGCTGGTAAATTAATATGAGCATGGTGATCCTCCAGCCTCCAATCCGTTCTGTGCTGGCAGAGCATAGTTGTAGAGCTTAGCCAGTTACAAAATACCAATTTTGACCCCTTTACGAGGCTGAACAGTGCAGGTTAACTTCACAGAAAGTCCCTGTTTTGTCAAGCTAATCATTGATGAAAATGTTCAAGTCTACAATAGATGGACAAAACGTATAGAAATATATTTCCCAGATAGACCCTAACAGGACAGCAACTACCATGGAGTCCATTTCTGCACTGTAAGACATTGGTCAGTTTACTGTTTTTTCAATTATTTTCTTACATGTATTTATATTTAAATATCTAATGGTTGTAAAATGTAGGAAAGTGTATTTATTGTTCAACCCTTTTTCTGACAAGAGTGGCAGTAGACACCAGACCACAGCCACAAGCAGTTCATGACTTTGCCCTGAGCACTGCCCAGAAGCTAGAGAGCACAGGACAAACCTGCAATGAGGTCTCCTGGCTATACCATTTCTGGGTCTGAAAATTTACACCTTAGACACTTCTTGAGACAGAAATGTAACTCTATATTTAACTTCTATCAGTGGATTTTTCTTCATGGGAAAAAAGTGTCCATTTGCTTCATTAGTCCAATGGAAACAACACTTAGAACTTACAATTCTGCAGCAAGGAATAACAATTTTACTATACACCATGGAAAAACAATCCACCCTGTTTGATTTGGTTGGAACCCATGAACTTTTTTCTGAAGTCTATCTACTCTTTCCTCTCTATCCTGCCCAGGTCACTCACGCTGCTATAGAGTACCCTTTTCATTTATTGTTAAACAAATGTATCCTAGAGTAATTAATAAGGGCTTTAATGGAGGCTGCACTGTATCAATAATCATCTATTTCCCTTCCTTGGAACTTTCCTCAGTTGCACTACTTCCCCTGTGGGCTGAAATCTGAGGACCAGAACTACATAAACAAGTCAAATTCAAACACATCTGACCCTTCATTATGTTTTTTCACATGTATTTGTAACTAGATGCAACTAGTACAGTCTGATGGCTTGTACGTGGGAGCTGGAGCACTGACTGTATGGGGCACATGCTGCACAAGAGCACTGAAAGTAAAACAAGAGAAGCATCACCAGCATTTCAAATACCTCTCATTTTTTAAATGAGCTTTTAAATGTGCTTCCATGTGCAATATGAATACAGTCTCTAACACATACTTGTTCGTTGTTAGAAACTGGATATGTTATTTAATTAATAGGCTGTCATGTTGAAAAAAGAAAAAAGCGTCGCCTTTTCAGACACCCCCACAGCCACCACTACAGACAGCCTTACAGATACTCTTACAGACATCCCTACAGCCCTCATATGCCCCTGCCTCCCCACAGCCCTGCACAGCTGAACAGTCAGTAAGTTTTAATAAGGCAGGAAGCAAAACACAGACTGAAACAACAAAGCTGCCCGTCAAGTCACCTTCCAAGCTGTTATGTTCCCCTGAAATGGGGATGCACTTATACAGCCTAGGGAGATTTTTAAATTGCTGTTTGTCACAATACCATTATTCAGGCTCTGGATACCTGACAGCACGAGGGGGCAAACTCTGCTGCTGATGGCGAAATGTGGACTGTCCACCTGCGACTGGGGAGAGATGTGACCCAGTGTTGCAGGCCAAAAAGTAGAGTCTTTATTTTCTTCTATTTTTAATGATGAAAACAATTCTATGTTGTATTAGTAAGCAACACTACAATATTATTTTGGTCTTCTGTCAACATACTTTTCCCCTCAAAAAGCTTTATTTTTCAAAAACAGGAGGGAAAAACCCAGCTTTCTGTCACAATTTTCTAATGTTTTTAGTCAGCTTCTTGAAGACACCATTACATGCCAGTGATTTTTTGTGCAGGGATTTCAGTATGTCATAGCAATGGGTTACTTTCTTGCATTGGTCTGTTTGGAGATAGAAAATCTGCAAGTAAATGAGTTCCCATTCTTGCTGGATCATATAAGATAAGTTCTCAACAAGACAAAATAGGGTCACTTTCAGATAAAATATATGTAATCATGTAACAGAGACTTTCTTTGATTAAAGATAACTTCTGGAGGAATTAAATGATGTTATGAAAGCAATTTCCAAGTATAGTTGCAAGATAACCTTTACTGCACTGCCTTTGTGGTTATCAATTAAAATACATATGCCCATGAAATTTAATTTGTCAGTTGTAATGGCTTTGTAAATCTTTATGTTCTTCCGTGTGTAGTTCAAGAGGTAAATTCATGGCAAATTAGTATCTGGTAGTATCTGGTACTCCACAGGCATACCAGGTATAAATAAATGTCAGCTTTTACACATACTACATACACATGTTCATACAAAAACATGAAAGGAAGTCAATCAAAACCTTGTATTTTTTTCAAACGTGCTGCTTCTATGGTCCTCTATGTTGAACTAGGTGATTAACTCCATTATTTGAGGTAATGTGGCTTAATTTTTGATCATATTTTCCTTCAGCCATAAATTCATCACAAACTAGATAGATGTGGATTCTTGACATCTAGTCCACTGGAAAAAAGACATAAATTAATAAAGAAGTAGATGTCATTATTTGCTTAGATTTATATTCAGAAAGCAGAGTCCTGAGCAAGACAAGCGATTATTTGTGATGGACTTCTCAGTACCCAGGAGGGTTTTGATGGTTTCGGTCCCTAATTTCCTTTTGTCTACAATGAAGCATTTCCACCCTTAGGGATTAAGTGTGGCCTCCTAGCCCCACACATTTCAGATCCAACTAATCTACATCTACCTCGCCAGAGCTGCTTTTGTTCACCGTGTTCATTGATAGGAGAGTAGGGTGATGGGATGGTGTGCTCTTGTGCTGTCTTTGTAAGTCTCCCTGTCTCACACTACACTAGGGAATCAGCACCAATTTTCTCAAGCTAAAAGGTAACCCTAAAAAAGACCTCTCTGGCAAAACTTAAGGAAAATTCAGCCTACTACAGAAAATATGCTTTTTGAGACTGACACGGCACGTGCAGACACAACGACACGTTGTATTACTTTTCTTTAAGTGAATTCCCTTTATTATTGTATTATCCTGTATTATGGGAACCTGGTGTGCTGGTTTTGGCTGGGATAGAGTTAATTTTCTTTGCAGTGGCTGGTATGGGACAGTGTTTCGGATTTGTACTGAACACAGTGTTGATAATATAGACATACTTTTGTTATTGTTGAGCAGTGCTTATCCAGAGCCAAGGCCTTTTCTGCTTTTCATACTGCCATGCTGGCAAGAGGGCTGGGGGTGCCTGGGAAAACGGTAGGAGACACAGATAGGACAAGTGATTCCAATTGACCAAAGGGATATTCCCCACTTTATGACATCATGTTCAGTATATAAAGTGGAGTGAAGAAGAAGGGAGTGGGGGGATGTTTGGAGTGAAGATGTTTGTCTTCCCAAGTCACTGTTGCTGCGGAGGGGCCCTGCTCTCCTGGAGGTGGCTGANCATACTTTTGTTATTGTTGAGCAGTGCTTATCCAGAGCCAAGGCCTTTTCTGCTTTTCATACTGCCATGCTGGCAAGAGGGCTGGGGGTGCCTGGGAAAACGGTAGGAGACACAGATAGGACAAGTGATTCCAATTGACCAAAGGGATATTCCCCACTTTATGACATCATGTTCAGTATATAAAGTGGAGTGAAGAAGAAGGAAGTGGGGGGATGTTTGGAGTGAAGATGTTTGTCTTCCCAAGTCACTGTTGCTGCGGAGGGGCCCTGCTCTCCTGGAGGTGGCTGAACACCTGCCTGCCCATGGGAAGCAGTGAATTAATTCCCTGTTTTGCTTTGTTTGTGTGCTCAGCTTTTGCTTTGCCCATTAAACGATCTTTATCTCAACCCCTGCATTTTCTAGCTTTCTAGATTCTCTCCTCAGTCCTGCTGGTGAGGGAGTGTGTGGTGCTTGTTTGCTGGCTGGGGTTAAACCATGACACCTTGATGGGAATACACACCCTCTTTATACTTAATGATCCCATGCATTTAACTAATCTTTCTTTCAAAATGTTGGTGGGGACATTTGATCTTCAAGAGTGGTGTCATTGATGTGCCACAGCCTTGATTAAAGCAGTATATAATACTAAAGCATAATCAAACTTGTTTTAGGTTTGATGGGTTACTGAACATCACAGCCATAAATCGTATGTGAGCATTTCTCCAAAATAATTCAGATACCTCAGGTAAATACTGAGGACTGTGTTCCAGAACATTTTATACTCATAGAGCCATAGGAGATTTATTATTAAGTTTTCTTCCCTCAGATCTTCTTAGTTTGCTGTAAGCGACAGGTACAAATCCAGAAGACTGACCCTTCACAAATGTCAAGCAAATATAAAACAATTGCAGTGCTTTTTGCAGGCACATCAGTCACTGAAGTCACTCCAAGGCCGCAAGTTTTTGATCTGAGTCATTGCAGACTTTCCTACTTTTTGTTCTCCGTGTCCTTTGTCAGATTCAGGATTGTATCAATCCCAAATCACCATGCTGCTGCTTGCCCTATTCCTGCAAAAATCATATTTCACTTCCAAAGGGAAAAGACTATTTGACTTTTGGATGGCCATCCTGCTTTCCTCAGAAGGTGCCCTGGTACAGGCCAATATACCTTCACTAAGCAATAGTGAACAAAGAGGATGCTTTTTTTACCTTTTTCTTGCTAACCTCAGAGCTCAGGTACTTCCTTAGGTGTCTTGTTTTCAGAGCATTTCCTCAAATTGTAAGAACTTAATTTCTACTGAACCAAAACATCAGCAAATTATTTCCAGGCTTTGGTTTTATAGGATACCCCAATACAACAAAATGTTCACACCAAATTTAGTCTTTAAGCTGATCCTCTTCAATCTGGTGAAAATGTAAAGTGTTGATGCCATATATTTTATAATAAAACATGGCACAAATCAATCTATTCAGTGTCATGTTTGACGTTTGGATTCTGATCTTTCAAATGACATTGATTACTCTGCATCCAGCAATTTAATATCAATCTTTCTGACATTGTGGCATCTTCATAGATAAAGACTTCAGTGCTTTAATTTATTAGACTGACATTTTGTTCTGCTATTAAACAAAAAGGAAAGAACGAGTTGAATGCTAGTTCATCAGAACAGTTATTTCTGATTCAGTCACTGACTATCTGGAGCATAAATATAG
Organism: Pitta sordida; assembly: GCA_013390025.1. NCBI lineage: Eukaryota > Metazoa > Chordata > Aves > Passeriformes > Pittidae > Pitta > Pitta sordida. The sequence goes on from WEKX01001871.1 coordinate 600,014, forward strand.
TTGTTTCGTGAGGAGCAAGATGTATTGCTTTTAGCTTTGCATTTAGGGAACAGATCATTCTATTCCCATTGCATTTAATTTCATCATAGGGAAAAACTTAATGTGACTTATGAATAAAATCATTATAATGGTGATTATGGAAGAAGATGAGAATAAACTTTGTCAGGAATTGAGCAATTTTTGTTCCTTGGCTTCATATTCTATTTACTGAATAATAATGTAATTTGGAAAATAAATTAAGTTAAGCCTTGCTAAAGAGAAGGCAAGAACTGTTGTTAGGCGACATTTTCTATCAGGTTCTTAGAAACAATGTTTCATGTTTTGGCATTTCTAGTGTTGATGATTCAAATATTTTTCTTTAAAAATAACTGACTTAAACCCTGTGTCCTAGAGTTTCAAAAAGACATGTGTCCCTCATTTAGATAGCCAGATTCTGCTATCACCTAAAGACTAAGTCCAAGTCCATATCAAAGTGTGACACTACTGGCTATGGGAATCAGAGGATGTTATTTTCTTCCTGCTTCTGGAGGACCCAGAGCTGATAATTATTATAGGCAAGCCTTCTCCTGAACTGGGGCATTTCTGTGCCATGATAGTGGGTGTGTGTCCACGTTGCCGTTGTAGTTTGAACATGAGACCGAAGTTTAAGAAAACCATCACCACCTACCATGCAGTGCAATCCAAGAGCCTGCAAAATGTCCCCCTTTTGGGTGAAAAAGGGCAGAATCTGGGCTCCACAGGCACATCTCAGGTGCTTTGGCCAGCCCTGGGTGTTTGCAGGCTGTCCAAAGTGGCCCTCAGCTATGGACAGCATGGAAATCTGGCACTCAGCGCTGACTGCTTTGCTCATCAGCTGTGCTGCTAGCGGGCCACTCTTCCTGCCAACGAAGACAGCCATTACCCACTCATTCCTGGTGTCAGGAATATGATGTTAGATGAGCAACTGACAAGTCTGTTTGAGACATGGCTGGTAATTGATGGGTGTTGTGGTACTAAAAGATCAGTTTATTGTAAGGGTACAAAGAGGCTGCTGTGGTCACTGTTGTATATTGCAAAGGACAAAGATTCCTCCCACCATCAACACCTGAAACACCCAGTCTTAGCATCTGCAATACCTGGGGAAAGCAGGGCAAATATTTCAAAAAGAAACTCAAGATTTGATTACATTTTCATCAAGGCATCAAGGACACTTAATCACTAACTACATATTTGTTCCATGGCTTATTACTGTCTCTACTTTAAAAAGGTTTCATTTCAAATCTGTTCAGTTTGCTGAGATTGCCTTTGCATACTTGTAGCTGCCAGCTAGTCCTGAATTACTGTAGGGCTGTCATGTTGAGGCTGCTCCACCCGTGTGCAACCACTGCCCCAACCAACTCCTCTCCATGGCTCCCGGCCATGCTCGTATGGCTCATACACAGGCTGTCCCTGCACCCCTGGCCTTTGCTGTCCCTGCCATATACAACACATGAAGTTTTTGAAGAGAAAGGAAGTAGTCTAAGCATTAAGCTCCCTTTCCTGAGCACCACAGCAAGAGCAAAAGCAGCGTGTTATCTCTGCAGGTGACTAGATGATTTCCCACCTAGTTCACCAGCAGGGCATCCTTGAGGCACTGTCTGTTTAGGCGTCCGGATCAAAGTAATGCATGTAGTCAAGAAACTGTTTTACTGGGTGCTGTCCCCGGCTCTGGGACCTGGACATAGACACAGACCCATCTCACGCCTTTGGAGCTGGGGACTGCCTGTGCAAGGAGCTACTACCTATCATACTGGACTTTAGCACTGGAATATTTCTAATGTGAAGCAAAGGCCAGCTGTGTATTTAAGGAGTTAAAAACAAAGAAAACATAAAAAGTCACACAATTGTGTGTCATACTGGTTTTAAAAAATGTGTCCTATTCTCCTATGAGGTAGCCTTTGGATGGGGGAGGGAGGGGTGGCAAGGACAGCATCTTTCTTACACTCTCTCTTTTAAAAAACTTGTCTCCAAATAGGGTCAAATTTAATAATCTCACCCAGGACGATTGCTGTGATTCTAATAAAATATGTAAATATAGTTAAGATTAAAATTCTTTTGTCAATAAAGAATTTGCATCTTTAAAAGTTCACGCTAAACCAGAGGGAATGCCTCCTGACAAAGGCAGTTCATTTCAGCAGGATGCCATGACTGTGGCTTTGCAATGGAAGTCCGGTGAAGAAACAAACTACTGTTCTGCTGTTCCTGTGCATCCTCCTCCGCACACAATAATGTCAATTAGCTGAAAGCTTACCCTGCTTTTGTGCCCTCATTTTAGTTCTGGAGGCACATCTGGCAGGGTCACACTTCACTAAGTGGTAGCATATAAATGGGTGAGAAACAAATGGAGGAATATTATTAGCCAATATGAAACTGCATCAGTCATGTTAAGACAGTTTAAAGTAATAGTTATTGTCATTTTAATTAGAAAAAGCATACCATTATTAGTATCTAGAAGAAAACTGTAAATAGTTCATCACTAGGAATATGCTATGCCTATTGACTTTTTATAATATCACTGAACTAAGCTGTAACTCTGAACAGTTTTAACAAGAAATAGCTCCATTTTGGTGATATTTTACTTTCTTTTGTTCATTTTTATGTTGCAGAAGACCAAATATATTTGCCTTTTTACAAATAGGATGATGCCAAATGCTGGAAAAGTGTTTTGTAAAGGCACTTGGTAAATACACAAACTGTTTTAGCTCTTTTATTGCCCTAGCACACTCAAAGTGGAAAACTTTACAAAATACAAAGCTCATGGATCCCCACATTGAATAGCTGTTGCTTGATTTCCACAGACTAGACTAGTATACCTGAGCAATGAGGCTCTTCCATGAAAATAGGCTGCTTCCCAAATTTTGTATAAGTGCCACTTAGCCGCTAGCAAGGTTGAAGGTGCACTGTGTCACTAGGATCAAAAAATTGACTATTTATGAATGGTTGTAAATGGTAAGAAGCCATTTGAGGAGAAGTTTTCCAGGAAAATGCATCAGAATTCTATTGTGATGATAGTTAAATCACCAAACAGATGAGAAACAAACCTCAGCTGACTGAAAATGCAAACATCCATTCTATACACCTCCTGTGCTTGCGTTAGCAAGAGAGAGAAATTGCATACCACAAATAGGTCGTGATTGGGAAGAAAAAAAACACAGGCAGGGCAGCAGCAGGAGTCGAGCTCAAAAAGTGTTCAGAGTAGAAATTGCATTTTGATGCAGGAACAGAGTCGCCATGTCACATACCAGAGCAAAGAGGACAGTGAGACATGGATCACACAATTGTATTTTACTTCTTTTGGTAGAATTACACATTTCTAATGTAATACAAAGTGAAGAAAGGACTTTCTGAAGAGTATGGAGCCACTCAGTTCCCAATGTGATCCTGAATTGCTCAGCTGTATCCCACAAGCAGCTTTGAGTTTGGAGGTCCACGGGGGGCTGCACATGAGCAATTCACATCTCTGGAGGATACTTACACTGGCCCGGAGCACTCTATTGTCCAAGAAATGAGAAAGGGCAAGCAGTACATTAACCAGGAGGGATGCCAGAGAGGCTGAAACACTGAGACAATTCTGGAACATTTCCCAAAACTCTGGAGGTACTTCAAAGCAAACTGAGGCAATTGCCTTGCATAATATGTAGTTGTGATATCTTGACTGCCAGCAGCTATCACTTCTGCATAGCTAGCTGTGAAACCAAGGGAAGGGCCTTTTGACTCAAGGCTGTATCCATTTAATATAAAAATTAAAGAGATTAGATTTCTGCAGTGTGAAGCCAGTTCAAACACGCAGAGGAAGGGACTCCTCTATACCAGTGCTATTGAACTGAACATCAGTCAGCAACCTGGACCAGTACACCTTCACAATGTGGTTGGTCCTGAGCCATTGGAACTAGAGAGTCCTGAAAACATCACATCTTCTTTGCTGCAGAATGTTCCCTTTGGTTCGGAGTGAAACCGTCTTGTTTGGTTACATATGAGAAAAAAGGAGTCTCGTGAGGGAGCAGGAGTGCAGAGCAGCTGAGGAACAGGTGTGACACTTGCTGAGTCATTAGGAGAATGGACATGCAGTGGAGATGAACAAGATTTGGTGCCATCCTTTGCATGGATCCAAGACCATAACATCTATCAGGAGAATGCTCTCTAAAGTATTTATCACTAAGGAGGGAGTGAGAGCAGGAAGCCCATTTCTTGCAATTTTGGCTTTTTGAAAAACATTTACATTTCCTCCCACCCACACGGAAAGAGAGGGAGAATAATGCTCTCACCTACTGAGCAATACATCATTTACAGTAATTTCGTTTTTGTCTAAGTGAATTTTCAAGTATTTTAAAGAGTAAGGAGGACAAAAGCACCCTTCACAAGGATAATTACCTAACGCACCTGCATCAGAAGAGGGCCTCATATTTGATTACTTTAAAGAATAAAAAGAATCCAATGGCAAACACTGAATTATAAATCTATTATTTGGGATCACTCTCTGACAATAAATCAATGTCTGTATCCCTCAGTTCTATTTTAAGCCTTTGTAAACTTCTCAGTACCCCTTAATTGGTTTGATTCTCTTATTGATTTTTACAGCTTGCAGGGGTCACTAAGGTTGCAGAGAAGCTGTCTCTCTCCTATGCTTCTCTGTGTTGCCACACACTGTGTAGCAAGCCTTCTTCTACCTTTTAAAATCCTAACTTGCTCTATTTCAATATTTGAAACAAAGAACCAAAAATCATCATTAAGCGTATAAGGAGATCATAACCTGTAAAATACTAGATTTTAAATAATTTTGATTGTACTAAAATACTGGAGAGCCTTATTATGGGGATTTTAGCATGACTGAGTTTGCTTACATATTTNATATAAAGAGATCATAACCTGTAAAATACTAGCATGACTGAGTTTGCTTACATATTTCAATTCTTATGTCTGGAAGAGACACAAAGAAAAGGGGAAAAAGACAGACCAAAAAAAAAAAAAGGAGTAATTATTCAGAACTCAATGGCCTGAATTACTGCTCACAGTAGATTGAGGATGATGTACCTCCCCTCCATCATTGTCATCACCTGCAAGGGTTGCTAATAGACATTACGAGGATCTCTAGACTATAGAAGTGCTAATAGATGCCATTCTAATGCTGTCCATCATAACAAATTATAATAATTTACAGCATGTCCATAGAGAGGTAGGAATAAAGCAGAAATTAGTAATTGAAATAGTGCAGTGGCAATTAAAACACTTGTGGTTAGCAGCTGCTTCTAAATTGCTGGAAAAGGGTATTTATATAAACAAGGGCTTTCCTTTACCAAAAGGAGCTTGTGTGTTTAATATAGTTTGCCATTCTCTTTTCTAGTTTCTGGGTTTCTAGCAGCAAATGGAAAAGTTCAGCTGCTTTAGGACATCAGTATGACTGGATGTCCCCTAATAACAAAGCAATTAAATTACACTGAATAGCAAACCACATTCTTAATTTGTAATCCAAATACAGACATTTAGCTTTTCATACCCTTTTGGAAAGGCCTTTCCTAGGTATTTTGAGACTCAGCTGAAGACTGTCTTATAAAGAAATCTGTTTGGTCTTTAGACCTTCAAGGTTCTTCCTGTTTGATGTATAGGATTTGTCTGAACTACCGTTCTATGGAATTGTTTTCTATTCCTGAGGACATGCAGAGGGATAGCCTTGCCAGCTAAGATCATATCACTGGCAGGTTTTCTTTTCTGATTGATCTAGGTATTTTCCAAACATAAATAAGACAAAATTAATAGGGATAAGCTATTATTTTAACCTGCTTACTTATGCTCAGACATACTATTAGCCAACTAAATGTCTCTTTGGTTGCAGAACCAGTACTTCCAATACCTACTTCAGCAGCAAGGGACAAAGGTGTGAGAGGCTGGGCCAGGGTTGGCTGTGGAGCAGGGCACGGCGAGATGGGGAAGAAAGTGGGAAGGAGAAAGGTCTCGCTGGCTGTGAAGGAAGTTATGCTTCAGCACTTAGATGCCAGTGGGAGAGTGTGATGTAAGGGCAGGGGTACTTGAGAGGCACATCAACAACACACTTGTGCCCCGTACATGACAGGGCAGGCAGAGAAGGTTGGTACAGGGTCCTCATATATGTATAATATAATTACATGACTTTCTGTGGTTGATGTTTCTAAGGCAGAGAATCTATTTCCAAGATGATTTAAGAACTAGGTAACAAGTGGGCAAAGATGTTTGCTGAGCTGTCTATTTATGCCTCTAATGGATGCAATAATCTGGGGAAAAGATGTTTCTAGGAAAAGCAAAAAGAGTAACACTAGAGAACATCCTAGCTTACTTCACTTTATAGACAACCCCCTTTTTACCTTCCCTGTAGAGAATGTGTACTTATAACATGCATCCTAGGTAGGCTTTACTAGTGCAGTTACAGACTGAGAATATCACCCAGAAACATCCTGACAAAAGGCAAGTTTTAATGTTTGCTGACAATATGATGCACTAGTAATCTGTCTTTGCTTTATTTTTCCCCTGTAAGGAAATTCTGTATAGGAGGCAAAAAGAGAACCCATGTACAAGAGAAAGAAGAAATAAAAGAGTGAAGCTATTTTATCAACAGGAATTGAATTCTGTCAATTAGATTACCAGATACAACAATGTGGAATACTAAAAATAGAAATGTTTTTGTTAGCTTTTATAGACCACTGACCATGACTTGACTCCTATCAGTAAGCATCTGGAAGGGATGAAGATTTCTCACAGTGCAGATTCATTTGTTTCAGGAAATACTTAGTCAAGATGTCATATTACAGAGAGGCAATACAATCTATTAATGAGAAATTAAAACTGGGCATTGTCAATTTGTTAAGAATCATAGAATTATAAGATGGTTTGAGTTAGAAAGGACCTCACAGAGCATCTAGTTCCAACCCCTTGCAATGAGCAGAGACACCTTCTACTAGACCAGGCTGTTAAAGCCCCATCCAACCTGGAATTGAACACTTCCAGCGATAGGGCATCCACAACTTCTCTGGACAACCTGGTCCGGTGTTTCACCGCTGTCACAGTACAGAACTTCCTCCTCATACCTAATTTAAACCCTCCCTCTTTCATTTTAAAGCCAGTCCTCTTTGTCCTATCACTACATGCCCTTGTAAAAGGTCCTTCTCCAGTTTTTATAGCCCCAATTCATGTACTGAAAGGCTACTAAAAGGTCTACTCAAAGCCTTCTCTTCTTCAGGCAGAAGAACTCTCTCAGCTTCTATTCATAGGAGAGGTGCTCCAGCCTTCTGATCACCTTCATGGCCCTTCTCTAGACTTGATCCAGCAGGTCCGTGTCCTTCTTCTATGTATCCTTCATGTTATGTGCCAACTAATGATCCAAATTAATGCACTAGAAAGGTATTTGTTTCTCCATTATTTGAAGTCTTAAGACTACACGATTTTCTAAAAAAAAATTCTCTTGAATGAAAGTCTGCAGCTATACTATGCAGGAAGCCATAGCCAAAGCAATATTGTGGTCCCTTTCTGACTTTAAAACACAAAATTTCATTTGGAATCTGCAATTTAGGCAGAAGTACCAATTTTTTTTAAACTTCTTTACAGGTGTTGGGGAATTCTGACACATACCTTTTGTTAATTTTAATTCTCTTGTGCAACTTTGTAAAGCCTTGAATAATACTTTTTCCTGAAACACAAATCTTTTAAGCCACACATAGTTTCAGTTTGATCTCTAGGCTGGCAATGACTGTATTAAGGACAATATAGAACAACAGTAATTATTGTGGATTTCTATATCACTGTCTGTCTTGGCTCTTACACCACTGATGAAATCTGCATGTTCACAGGTTCACAGGTTATTCTGAGTTGGAAGGGACCCACAGGATCATCTAGTCCAACTCCCAAGCGAATGCTGAGAGCTTTCCACTGTTGTGCACCCAGATAGCTGTAACAGCTCCATTTTCTGCTGTAGGAAAAGCTCTTGTTCACTCCTATTTTTTTATGACACAAGTCAGCAGAATCTTTTCTCTGATTTTTTGGATTGTTTTTAAATTTTTACTATTAAGTGATAAACCACTCTTCTGTGATAAAGTATCAAAGTCATTATTCTGTGCTTTTTCATTTGTCTTATATCTTTCCATTCCTTATCGTTGATTAATGATTTTCATAGACTTTTGCCTTTGACTGCTGTTTGCACCATTTTTCATATTTCATGGCTCTATGAAGATGCGTGTGATAAAGACTTATCAACATCAGCATCGTTCTACATCTCTTTCTTTCCCAGAGAACACTTTATTTGGCTCGATCTCTGTTTACTCTTTCATAGAAGGGGTATTGAGTCTGTCTCTCGCTGATGCTCTGCTTCACGTTGGCTGCAATTTGCATAGCCAAAAAAGTCTAACACTTGGAGTTTGGGGGGTCGTTTGCTTTGCTGGTAGGATCACTTCACTGAAGGTGAAGTGATGTCCCATTGCAGCTCACACAGCATTAGGGTTTTAAAAATTTCAGTGGAAAAGAGTTCTAAAGGTGCTTGTGGCTTCCTCAGACAATGCCACAGAGGCTGACTTGACATCTTTGAAACATCATAGTTGACTGATACCTGTACGTTAGATACTGATAACTGATGGCAGCTGCTTTTCTAACTAACTTTACATATTACATCTTCCAACCTCACCATTTTTTATTCATTTCCTTCCTTTTATGGATGGCAGCTAAAATTGTCTTCTTCTCAGTGGTGGTCTTCTCTGTTGTGTTGCTTGCCCTGTTTCATATCTTCACAACAGTAACAGCTTTTACTGTGTCTGTTGCGCTGGTGTTACCTGCCACTTGGCAAGACCTGCATCATCAGGGGACACAAACTTGCCTGAAGAACCAGTCACGGGCTTCCACCAATCAGTTTCAGTGTCTTGACACTTAGTAGTGCCTGGCTTTGTTTCCAAGAAATATTAAAGAAAATTTCCATAGGATTGCAGTAAAGGCCCTTTTACAGATTGGAAGCTGAATAAAGAGCAAGAAGCAAGTGGTAGTATTAACAATCACTTTTTAAGATGAGGAGAAGCCAGCAGTGTAGACCTGCTCTGGGAATAGTTCTGTTCAATATCTTCATCAATCACAGTGAAACCTCTGGGTTTGCAGAAGGAAAAAGCTTTTGCATAGTGATATGCAATCTAAACCATGGCAGATGCAGGTAAATGGAACTGGCAGCAACAAAACAGGAAGGAGATCTTTGACCTTCAGGTGCCTTAAGGCCTTGTCTCAACGTGCAGTAGCAAGCAAGAAAACCAACAAAACGTTGTCTATCAACAGCAGCATGGCTGAGAACAAGATGGAGGGTTCATGCTACATGTTTTGCATCTTGACACACCCACATATCCAGTGGTTCTGGTGTGCACATATCAGAAGAGATATATGGAAGGGGCAAGGGCAGCCCAGATATCAGAGGGATGAGACAGCTGCCCTGCAAAGAAGTAAGAGCACTGCTGTTCTTTGAATGAGGCACGAGAGGAGAGCCCAGCCTTCTAACCTGTCCTGTTAAGGCAACTGTAATTCACCCACTGAGGAGGTGCTCAAAATCTATAGGATTGTGTAGTTCATGGAAAAAAATTAATGCAGACATGTTATTTACAAAATCCGTCAATCCAAGTACTAATACAGAATCATAGGATATCCTGAGTTGGAAGGGACCCACAAGGACTGAAGGGCTTCATGAAATGAGCAAGGGGTGAATTTAAAGCAGACAAAAGCACTTCCTTACACAGCGGGCAGTGACCAGCTGCAGGAGCCTGTTTCCATGGGAGGTTTCAAACACAGTCTCAGTAGGCTCAATAGTGCTTATGTGGAACAAGTGTATAAGAAGTTATTAAATGGTTTGGGCCGGGATAGTCCTTCTAACATGCGTAATGTCCTTCTAACTCTAAGAGTCATGAATGATGCAAACTAGTAGGACGATGAAATGCAAAATGAAACCAGCTCATATGTGCTCCCCTGACAGCAGCTCGTGCTGATACTGGCAGAGACAAAGCCAGTCATCTGGCTGTAACCCAGCAGGGCACCTCTTCTGTCCCAATACGTGCATATCTCTGACACAGTAGGGCAGCTGTGGCCTACAGGGGCCCTTCCTCTCCATCCACCAGCAATTCCAATCTCTTCATTGCCCCATGCCAGACACAGTGGGGTGAACCTTCTTGTAGAGCAAGAGAAAACATAGCTTATTTTCCATGCAGTCTCCATGTACTAATATACCCTGGCAAACTAAAGATAGAGGCTCAGATCTGTCTGATCTGAATTTCTGTTACTTGGAGAGTTAGGACAATAATTTTTTTCCCCCTACAGAGCCAGATCTTATCTGGCACATGCAAAGCATGGTCATATCTGACAGACTTCTGGATTCAATCTAATTCTTACTGAGCAACTTATGTATCTCTCCATTGTATTTCCCCAAGCCTCAGGCTATTGATTAATAACTCCTATAATGAGGAGTTATTAATATAATGCATATAATATATAATATATAAATATGTATAATATGTATACTATGTATAATATTTATATTAACATATATTTCTATTAATATTTATATTAACAAATAACGTTATAACTTTATAACAAATATAAAGTTATTATAACAAATTTCCCATGAAGCTGATGTTACAGTTCCTCTGAGTCTGAGATGTGACCGATCCTATTTAAAAAAAAATGCAAACTAATAAAATAGTAAAGGTTTTGTACAGTCTTTATCACTTTAAAGGAATGGCAATGTTATGGAAAAGAAAAGTAAATCTCAAGGTCAAAAACACTGTTGTCATCATACAGTCAATGCTATTTTAATCCACAGTATTTCTGGTAAGAATTTACTTCATGTGATGCTGCAGAAGTGATGTAGGTGCTCTTCATACCCTTGAAAATCCTTCTCTGCACTGCTAAGAAAAGGATCAAGTACCTTACTGGATGGATGGAATCAGGAACCACATCAGAGTCAAGATGTATTTCAGGAAGCAGAGACAGATTTGACCCAGGAACAAAGTGCTAAAGTCCTTCAGAGGCCACACTGGAAGAATGATAAATATTTCTTCTTTTTTAATAGCCTGTGGAAGGAGTCTGAGGAGATTTTTTAAGGGAAATGAAATTAGCCCCTGTAACAAAGCCCATGGATTTAGTATTAAAAAACCTGTGGCTTCAGGAAGAAAGATCTAAATTCTGATTTAACTCACAGATGTTCTGGATTTTCTCTTATGTCTGAACACCTGTATTTTATGTCACAACATGGAGCAAGAATCTGAAGAACAGAAAGCCCAAATATGAGTTGAACATGTCTGACCTGGAAATAAAGTGACATAGTCAAGGAAGACTGCTGTGTCTGCCAGGTTTATGCATGAGGAAGAAAAGTACAGCATCTAATGAGAGGACAGATGTCTTGAATCTTGTATGCAACGTCAGCAGGAATCAGCTGTGGTCCTTGGAAATACCTGCTCATCATACCACAATAGACAGCTGTGATCTATAGCTGTCACTATTGTTTGTCCCAAATGCCAGTTGAGGAAATCTGCTTCTGCCTGTGAAACAGACTGGACTGACAGTAACTTATTTTCTTTCCTGTTTGTATCATTGCAGCTGAGTGTCACATAGGGAGATGCAAAACTAAAGATTGAGTAGTGCCCTAATATTTTTTTTAAATTGAAAACACACACATAAAAAATGCAAAATCATTGCCAGAGCTTCTGCTTACAGCTAGGCAGGCTGCCAGTTCCTACAGAAAAGGAGATTAAGCGATGAGAGAATTACCAAGTTCAAAGGTAGAATGCAACCGCAGAACACTGAGCCCAATTCACCGCCCATGGGTAAGCCCTGTGTGAAAACCAGGGAGTCAACGAGTTTCTAGAAAAGACTTTAAGTATTTGACTGTATAAAACTAGCAAGGGTTTCTGCCTAAATGTTTCCATGCTTGTTCCAGTGTACTGCAATAACTGTTCCCAGGCTTAGTGGCAGTATGAAATAGCCTGTGTGTTTCCTTCCAATGAAAAAAGACATCCATAACAAAAGTGACATTATCACCTGATTCAAAGCATTGAACCACTTACTCTGCCCAAAGTTGCCTTCCCAAATATTTTTTTTAAAATTAATATTTCTAGCTTCTGTCTGGATCAACTATCACACTTCCACACTCCATGAGAAAGTCAGTTTTCAATCCTACACATTTCACTTGCCCCTCTTTCCCTCCTACATAATTCAAACTCACCATTCCTTTGTTCTTCATATTCCTCTTTCTGAGCAAGAATCTTCACCTCCCTGTGTCAAGTACAGATTACTGGAGCTGTGTCCTGAGCCTGTTGTTCATCCAGTAACTGCCCAGAAGGCAGAGGAGGTGTTCACACTCCCCATTGGATGTGACTCCGGCTGAAGAGGGGTGGAAGACCTGATTTGCCTGGATTTTGAGGAGATGTGGACCTAGCAGAGGAGGACATACTTGGAGATTAAAGTTTAATGATCACCCTCTCAGCTCCAGGAGGAATCCCCGTAAGCACTACATGGAGAGGGGCAAGCCTTTAAAGGGATCACAGGATGACCACAGAGAAGGCTGGAAGAGCTGAAACCAACATGTTCTGCCCTAGATATACAGGGCTGAATTCTCTTGAGCTGAATCCTTTCAAAGAACCTTTGTTGATGTCTCTTTGTTTGAGGGTAATTTTCCAGTTCAGAGGAAGAGGACAAAATAGATGGTAATGAAAACAGTTTGTGGAAGGAGAGGACACTCAAGAGTGGAAAGAGAAAAGCTTCCAGAAGCCAGCATATCTATAAATTGCAAATGCCATGACATGATATTTTCAGAGATCCCACAGACCATACCTTAACTTTGTACTTTGTGACCTGCCACATCCTACACATATAACAACAGTGTGGGCTATTGCTGCAGGCCATATTTGCTGTAGGGCCTGTCTGTCCAGGAGGCACAGAGTAGCAAGCTGAGAAACCAAAGGCAGACATAAATCCAGATTCAATCTTTTTTATCCTTCTAGAGAGTATTTTGTACTATAATATGAAGCACTTCAGGACCAACTCCTCAACCTCAGATATCCATCTGTATTAAAGCAGGTGTCCTCCATTGGCATAGCTTCAGACACAGCTCATGTCCAAGGCTCAGCACACCCACCAGGCCTTTGAATTGCACAAGACCTACACAATTTGATAGCAAGGGTTTTCTTCTGGCCTGGCATAAGAAGAACCACTGTCACATGCCTCACTATGATTAATATGAAAGAGCTTGTAACACACCAGAAAATAAGAGCCCTGTGAGTACTCTGGCCTGGGGAAAGGGCAGTTCTACATGAGGAGTACGAAGGCACATTCCAATTTTTCAATTCAGTGAGCATATAATGGCTGGTTGCAACTCAGTACATTTTTTTTCAACAGACATTATCATAAAAAAAATCCAGACTGACACAAAATGGTGGGGTTGTGGTTTTTTCCTCATTTCTTCACTTTTGCAGTGGTATCAGAACAACATAAAATTATTTACACAATTACAATTTTAATATCTAATTTTAAAATCCAACAGTAGAAATAATCCACCTCTATAGTTCTCTATGAATTTTCCCATCATGGCATTTACAATAATCTCTCTGCTTCTGGTCTGTTCTTTCACTCCCTTTACTTCCAAAAAGAAAAATGCAATATTTTCCTTCCTTGTTCTTTCAGTAGAGAATGATATAAAGTACCAAAATATTAGTACCTATTTCCATGATTATACATATGGCCAAAATATTTTCTTGCTACAGCCCAAAACCCTCAGCAAAAATCACTACACAGAAAAATGGAACATACAGTGCATAAAACAATAGTTTGAAATAGCAAACTTGTATTATATTCATATTTCAAAATTATGCATTCATGTCACTGTATCATTGACAGCATTAGACTTTTCTTTGTGTCTCTTTTCCTAAATAAGAGAAAGCCAAGTAATGACACGCTGTGACATGAAGCAGAAATATTTGTTTAATTGGTTTAAAGAATATCATGAAGAAGACTTCAAATAAAAATTACAGTGCAAGAGTTTATAGTACCAAGTTTCCTTATATGACCAATGTATTAGTGGTATTACTGATTTCTGTAGGATATTTTTCTAGTAGAAATTTTATATTCACCTTTGTTTTTCTACTAATTAATTCAAAGCCAACTGATATTGAATTGGTTCTCTAGTGATTATTTCCTTCCATGTAGGGTTTGTGAGATGAACTTGATGATCTGATATGATTTTTAACTCACATTAGGCCAACTGTGAAATGAAGGAGTATTGATGAATGAGCAAGCAAAGTACCTAATCATGCACTCAGTTTTAAACAATTCCTAGATCTCATTAATATTTGAATTGACTATGCATTGATGAGCACAGGTAAGACATAATGCACCAGGATGCTTAGAGAAATAGTATGGAATAGATAAATATATTTATATTTATATACATACATATAGATATACATACATATGTATTTGTTGGAGAGTTAGGGTAAATCATTACTTGAGGACTTGCATTTTAGTAGATTAACTCCAAAGATGGGGTAGAGAAACGAATTCAGCAATTGTATTCCTTTGTTGAGGCCTGTTGTGGATCCTATCTTGTCAGTAAAAGTCAGAGAGAAAATATCAGAAGGTGCACCTCAAAGACCATTGACTATTCCCTTCTGAACCCACTGGCAGCGTGGGATAAATGACAGCCTGTGTGACAGTCGTAAGACATCACAGGCAATCGCTTCCTTCTTACATGGAACAAGGGGTGTCACTAGAAGGGTTCCCTCTCCTAATGTTATAGCTCTCCACTTAATGGTGCTTCCTGGAATTATCTGTGACCTGTCCAGCCTGCTTTCCTGCAGCAACTTTTAAGGAACAGTACACAAGTCTTGGTTGCTGTTAATCACCTTTGGCTGGCCAAGAGACTGCAGACCTTACAGCATTCATCCATGACTGTCTCCACCAGGTTTGTCTACGGTACCGCAGCTATTTTAAGTCATTCGCTGAGCGATGCTGCTGATGGAGGGAACATCAAATGCCTTCTTCCAACATTACCTCAAATAGGTATGTTTTTTTTGTGATATATCATGTATGTTGATGCTGCTGTAAACAGTTAAGTTCCCTTCTATATAGAGAAGTGGTATAGTGACACTTGGCATTGCATGATTTCTGTGCTCTCTCTGGCTTTCACTGCTAATCAACTGCCTAGCATAACAAATACCTCTGCAAATGAGCAGGGGATTGCACACATTTCATTATTTTATAGACAGAAAAGCATATGACTAGCTAATATGCTTTACAGTAAAAATGTTTGCTGATATCAGTGCGTGGGAAAGTACATTCAGTGTGCTCAGAAGCTTAGAAGTGAGTCACTTCATTTAGTAGCGGAAATAAGCACCCAGAAACTGTCTGACTACTAAGCTGCTCCAAATTTCTTTTACTTGCAAATATTTTTCCAGCAGGTCTAGAAAAGATTTGAAGCTGTACAAGTGAGGTGTGCAAAAAAGAGAGACATAAACAAAATGTAGCACAATTCTCCCAGGATCTTTCCATATTCCCATGTCTGCAGAATCCGGTTGCTTTTAAGAACTGCTTTCCAGCAGGGCTTAATCCCATAAACCTTTGAAAGAGGCAAAGCTTCTGAGGTCAGAATCTGACTCAATATTAGCAGAAATGGGGTCATTCCCTCATGTTCCATTCTCCCAGTTCCCACCTCGCACTCAGTCACAGGCTGGTACAGGCAGCAGGGGTCATGGGGAGGTGCAAACAGCCAGGTAGCTGTGTCTCTATTACTCTCTAAACCTTTCACTTTCACAGGGGATTGAACACCGGCAACAGCACTGACTCCTGAGCTATTTGCTGGGATTGCCCTCTGCTGGGCTGGGGCTCCCGCCGCAGTTCTGCAGGCACCAGAGACCCTAAAGGACCAATGTTCCCTGCTCACTGATGGCCATCACCTCCCTCACTTGAAAACTGATTTCTAATGGCACCAGCTATTTCCAAACCAGGGCTGCCTCTTTAGAAAAGGCTCTTTAGGTCTTGGATATTCTTTTTTCCATTCACTTGGTAAACAGCAGAGAGATGGTTTGGTAAGGAAAGCCCAGGCACTGTGCAGCCTGCCATGCCCCCTGAGAACCATAGAATCAGTAAGGCTGGAAAAGACTTCCAAGATCATCGAGTCTAACCTTTGACCAATCATCACCTTGCCAACTAAACCAAATGACTAAGTGCCACATCCTAATGTTTCTTGTACGTTTGCAGGGATGGTGACTCCACCACCTCCCGGGGATTCCATTCCAATGCTTAACCACCTTTTCAGTGAAAAAATTCTTCCTGATGTCCAACATCAATCTCTCCAGGCACAGCTTGAGGCTATGTCCTCTTATCCTGTCACTAATTGCCTGGGAGAAGAGGCCAACCCCCACCTTGCTCTAAGCTTCTACAAATAACTGTAGATGGTGTTAGGCATCTGAGCCTCCTCTTCAAACTAAAAAATCCCAGCTACCTAAGATGTAGCCTCACTAGTGCCAAATACAGTGGGAAAATCACTTCCCTAGTTCTGCTGGCCAAAATATTTTGAAATCTGGGAGGCCATCAGCTGCCCTGGCCTGCTGGGCAGACCTCTGGCTGAACGTGAACAGAAGTTTTGCTCATTTCACTTAGAGGTTGCAGACTGAAACTGCACCCATGTCTCATGGGTCTGGAAATGCTACTGGTTCAGTAGATAATGTCTTCTAGTAGCCAGCTGCCACTGCAGACCTTTCAGTGCACCTCACACCAGCTGGGGCAGATGCTGTCTAGAAACTCTGGCTTAAATGAGTGAATAGGTGGCTCAGATGTTTAAAACGTTTCAGTAGTTGTTGTGTTCCTTGGTCACATGTTCCTGTGAATGTGCCCACAAGAAAAGGCAGCAGGGTGGAAGGCTGCTGTTCATCCTATTGTCTCCTGTTTTGCTCTGAGGAAAACCTGTAAAGGAGAGGAGACTGTGATATCCCTTGGAGCCATACAGCCATCCAGGGGCATGGCTGTGTTTCTCAAATACTTCCAGGCCGAGTATGGGGGCATAAATGCTGAGGAAAATGCAAAAGCCCTGCAAGGAAGTTGAATATTGAGAAAAGTATGATTTTGCCAGAAAAGGGTTTTCATAGGATTTGCTGCACAACTGGAAGCCATTGAAAGAGTGTTAGAGGACTAGATGATCCTGAGGGTCCCTTCCAACTCAGAATAACCTGTGAACCTGCGAACCTGTGAGAGTGAGACACTGTCAGACCCTGTGCTTCTGAGTCTACTGTTGCCCACATATATGGGGTTAAGAGAGGTTCCTCCAGAGGGAAGGACTAAGCCAAGTGCTGTCTGATCTTTCGGTTTAGGGGCTCAAATTCTCAGGGTGATAACTCCTATCCTGGATGCATAAAGCTCTTCCTTCTTTTCATTGTAAGTGAACATACTGGTGCATAACTTGGAGGAAACAAAAGGTGAAAAGTAACCTGACACCAATGTGTAAGAAATTACAGTATCCCTTGGTACTTCATGGCTCAAATGTCACAGCTTCAATTCTTTGAGGGTTTTTTTTCTGTGAAAGGTTTTCTGAGTGGGACTGCCACCCATCCCCCTCAGTCTGCAGCTCCACCACCTCCACCCCTCTGGGGCTGGGCCCCCTTCCTCCGGGCTGTGTGAAGCACACACTTTACCATATTTACCATATTTACCACTACTTTGCAGATTTCGCTTATCACAGAATTTTTTCTGGAGCCCATTGCCCGCAAAATTTGAGGATTTACTGTAGTTTCTAGAAATGATGCTATATATAGTGTGATCAGTAAATACCTCACAGTTCTGGCTAATAATACAGCTACAAAAGGTAACAGTAAACATACAAAAAAAAATCATATGTCCCTGGTGACCATAAAACCTAAATAGTTACTAAATGGTCATAGCCACTTTTTACCCTCTGGTGTCTTCAGACACTTTGTATAATAATAGTGTTATTGATGATCTGTGGCTTCAGCTTAGCTGCACATGCTGGTTCTCCAGACTTGTATGCATAGGTTGTGACTGTATCAGTTCGAACATAAACATGCTCAGGCTGGGTTAGTGATTGAGTAAGGGGAAATGTGGATCCTTCAAAAAAGTCAGAAGGTAGCATTCTTCCTTTTTTGTCTGTCTGATGTAGAACCTTAGGATGGTTTAGGGACATTATGTTACTGCCCCTTTATGAGGGTACTTTGGGCACTGAAGAAATTTGGTGTTTTCTGTCTGATTTCTCACCACATATACATTTGGCATAAGAAAGGATCATTTCCCTCAACTTTCAATTTTGTATAATTTTGTATAATTATGTCCTATTGTAGTGAAATGACCCTTGCAATTTCATCGGGACATGGTTATCCTCTGTGTACCTGGGTGTGAATAGTAAGATACAGGATGCATTACTACTTAGTCTCCAGAAATTGCACTAGCAAACTATTTCGCATGGGACTAAAGCAATTTCTCTTGCACATATGTGCATTGCAACTTGCCACTACCCTTGCCTCACCTGGAACATTTAGACTGTAAAAGTATTTCACATAGGTCTATTGAATAAAGGCTCATTTAATAGTTCACTTTAAAAAGTATTGTGAGTGGCTAGAAGTAATTTCTTGAACTAAAAGACACATGCTACTGTATCATCATTATAGTTTCCACGCTGTTTCACTTCATTTACCAGGTAGCTGTAAACTGCCCCTAATGCAGAGCATTTTACTGGAGCAGTTTACGGCACAGAGCATCACAATTAAGTCCCTTAGGATACTCTTTGCAAATGTTGGCGCAGTGGGTAATCTGCTGGAGCTGATGAGAGCATTTACAGTTGGGGTTTACTTATATTGTTGACTGCAATTTCAAGTTGAGTCTTAATAGGGGAAAATGAATCCCTGAACATGTTTGTACACTGTCCCAGGTATGAAATGCCACAATCCAAGTAGGCAAGTAATGTACAGGCTACCCCAGTGACTATTCTGAAGGACAACCTTCATACATGTCTGTGGTGCTTTGACTCTGGCTGTAGGCTAGGTGCTCATCAAAACCACTTTACCACTCCCTTCTGTACCTGGATAGGGGAGAGAAAATACAGCAAAAAGCTCATGAGTTGAGATAAGAACAGGGAGAGATCACTGACCAGTTACTGTCATGGGCAAAACAGACCTGACTTGGAGAAATTAGTTGAATTCATTACTAATAAAAATCAAAGTAGGATAATGAGAAGCAAAACAGATCTTAAAAACACCCTCCCCCCACTCCTCCCTTCTTCCCAGACTTAACTTTTATTCCCGATTGTCTAACTCTTCCCCACCAGCAGTGCAGAGAGATAGGGAAGGGGTTTTCAGTCAATTTGTCACATTTCTGACTCTGCTTCCGCCTTAGAGACAGTAGTCCATCCTCTGCTGCAATCTGGGGCTCCTCCCACAGGACAGCCTTCCACAAACTTCTCCAATGTGGGTATTTTCCACATGCTGCAGGTCTTCACAAACTGCTCCAGGGTGGGTTTCTTCCACAGGGTGCACTTCGGGCACACACTGCTCCAGTGTGGGTCCCCCATGGGGTCACCAGCCTTGCCAGCAAACCGGCTCTATAGCAGGTTTCTCTGTCCATGGTCAGCAGGTCTCTTCCAGCACCATGGAGTCACAACCTTTCGAGAATCCATCTGCTGTGGCGTAGACTCCTCCACAGGCTGCAGGTGGATCTCTGCACCCCTGTTGACCTCCCTGGGCTGCAGGGGGACAGGTCTGCATCACCACAGTTTTCACCACAAGCTGCAGGGGAATCTCAGCTCTGGTGCGTGAAGCACATCCACTCTTTCCTTCTTCACTGACCTTGGTGTCTGCAGCATGGATTGTATCATGTATTACCACACCCCTCTTCTCTGAATTCAATTACTTCTGCACAATAACTATTTTTCCTTCTTAAATATGGTATCAAAGAGGCGTTACCATCATCTCTGATGGACTCGGCCTTGGCCAGCAGTGGGTCCATCTTGCTGCCTGCTGGCATTGGCTCTGTCAGACATGGGAGAAGCTTCTTGCAGCTTCTCAAAGAAGCCACCCTGTAGCCTTCCCATTCTTACTTTCTGTAAAACTAGCAGGATAAGGTTCATTGGAATTTAATCTCAGAGTGGAGGAATTACAATCCAGTGACAGAGATGCTGTATGTGCTGTATGCAGGTTTTACTGATGTACTTATCTTGATTTTTCAAGCCTGAAAACCTGAGTAAGTGCTTGAAAAATGTGTTAACAACTCACATTTATCTTGGTTCATAAAAATGCAGGCAGAACTAATACAGAAAACCTATTTTAAGGAAGAGAGACATTTACGGAAGGTTTAGATGAATTCAGTAGATATTTAATGTAGCCAGAAAAGATGATACAGTGTACAAGGGAGTGAGATAAAAGCTGCTGTGGTTCCTCTTCCATACAAAGACATGTTAGCAGTGGTCAGACCTCTGACAACTGTATTGGTTTTCTGTGGCCAGGTTTTGGTAGAGGGGGCTGCAATATGAGAAGCTTCAGTGAGAAGATGCTAGAAGCTTCCACCATGTCTGAGAGAGCCAATGCCAGTCGACTCCAGACTGGACCTGCTGTTGGCCAAGGCTAGGACAATCAGGAGTGATAATAATGCCACTGTAACAATATATTTAAGGAGGGGGAAAAAAAGGTTTTATGCAGATGAAGATGGGAACCAGAGAAGAGCTGAGTGAGAACATGTGAACAACAACACAGACACCAAGGTCAGTGCAGAAGGAGGGCGAGGAGGTGCTCCAGACATTGGAGCTGAGATTCCCCTTTAGCCTGTGATGAAGACCATGGAGGAGCAGCTGTGCCCCTGCAGCCCATGGAGGACCACAAGGATGCAGAGATCCACCTGCAGCCCATGGAGGAGCCCATGGAGGAGCCCACGCTAGAGGAGCAGGGAGGATGATGGAAGGAGGCTGTCACCTATGGGAGGCCCATGTTGGAGCAGGATCCTGGCGGGGACCTGATAACCAGTGGGGAGAGGGCCTCATATTGAAGCAGGATTTTCCTGGTAGGACTTGTAGCCTGTGGGGGACCCACGCTGGAGCAGCCTGTGCTTGGAGGAGTGCACCCTCTGGAGAAGTGACCCATGTGGCAGCAGTGGCTGAAGAACTGTTGCCCATGGGATGGACTAACACTGGAGCAGTTAATGAAGAACTGTCTCCTGTGGGAGGGACTTCATGGGATGCAGGGGGAGGACTCCTCTCTCTGAGCAGTGGCAGAAACAACAATTGACCATAACCCTCATTCCTTATCTCCCTGCACTGCTGGCAAGGGGAAGAAGCTAGAAATTAGAAGGAGTGAGGTGGGGGAAAACTCTCTTTAAGATTTATTTTACCTCTTATTCTCAAGCTCTGATCCTGTTTGTAATAAATTCAATTAATATTCCCACTTGGAGTCTGTTTTGCCTGTAATGGTGGTCAATAAGGGACTTCTCATGGTCCTTATCTCAACCCAGGAATCTCTTCATTATATGTATTTTTCTATCTTCTGCCTTAGTGGGTACCTGGCAACCAGCCACTACCACATATTAATTCACTGATGAAAAGCTGATACTCATTGATTTGTGACTCTTTAACACAGCAATTAAAATAAAATATTAAAAAATTCAGTAAAAGTCAGTTGCTTGAAGTCAGTTATTCAATTGTCCAAGAATCCAATGGCAATAAGTAAATGGGAGATACTGTGCGTACCAGGTACTGTAAAAGCAGGGACACTGAGTCTATCAGGTACTAACACCAGGTCTCAAGATCAATTTTAAATGCTCATTTTTATTCACAAACAGAAAAATCAAATACTGTATATCCTTCTGTCACACAGAGCCTGTTACTCTAGTGACAGTCCTAGCCTGGCTGGGTGAGCCTCCACTGCCCCTGTTAGGATTGTCAGATAGGATCAAGAAAACGCTTTCTGTTTCTCCTACAGGCTCAGCATTCTCTCCTGTTTGTAGCTTTGGTGCAGTTCTATACCTTCTCTCCACAGACCAATTTTCTTTCATACTGGCAGTAAGATGTCAGCAGGCAGTCTCATAGGAGTCCCTGCAGTCTTAGTTTCCTGACATATCATGGCTCTTTTTAACTACCTCAGGGTCTATTGTCTCACAAGAAAAAAACACGTGAAATTTTGGCCCTTTGCTTCTGATGGTTTCAATTAAAAATTGCCATATACATTTCTTACATTGCTCAATATATGGATCTCATTATCTGTCAGTCTGCCTTGGTTGTCAAATACACTTTACTGCTTTGGTCTTGCTTCCTGCTGTCCCATATGACTACACATGAGCAGGCATAGATATATGTTGTCAGCTGATGTAACAAAGGAAATTGTAGTAACAACTGAAGCCACAGCCATTACGTGTTTTTCATTGATCTGGAAAGCCGTGCTGAGTGAGCACACTGCAGTTCAAGCTCCATTGCAGCACTGCTGATGTGTGGTGTGTGACTGTCCAGACCTATGTGATTAGTTAATCTCCACTCAGGAGAAGTTTCTGGTAATTCAAACAGAAATGTAGGTATGTATGCTTGGACAATTCTTATACACTTTGTCTTCTGTATTTCCTCTGGATTTTGTTCATGGCTCTCTCCATCTCTGGCAGCTACATTTCTCACCTGGTGACACACACACACCATTAATACATGTATTTCAGGCTCAACACCTGGGCCAGGTCTCTGGCTGTAATGCAGCACTGTCTTGGGACTCCTAAATACAACATTTCCTACCTAGAATATTAGCATTTCCATTAATTTTGATTTGAAATTCTTAAGTGGATAAGTTAATCTAGTATTAAATAGAGATCCTCGCAGGACATTGTTGAAGATGGTTATGACAATGGTCTCTGTTGAGACAGGGGCTGAGCTTCAGCCAACAGGAGCTGAGCTTCAGCCAAGTGTATCCTCTAATGCTTTCCTTTTTCTTGACTTACCTGGCTCATGTCATGCTCAAGATAGAGTCCTAAAACTGGGACACATGATAAATTGGGAGGTTGGCCTGACATGGAGGTTTAAGCCCAAGGCTAATGTGACAAAATAGATCTGAAATGATTGCAGACTTCTCTTCCCGTTTCTGCAGTCTGACATAAGTGATCTTAGCAGCTCATACTGACAGAATGAAGCTCCAAGGCAGAAGCAAGACAGAAACAAGAAAGTGAGGATTCTTACCTAGGTTGTGCTTAAATCCTTCTGCAAGATATAGATTAAAGGAGGAGAAAATAAATTACTGAACTTCCAGCCTGAATGGCAGATGAAGGATTTCACGGCGACTTCCTCTCTCTTTCCAAAAGCAGAGGCCCTGATCCTGAGAGCAGTGTGAGATGGTGGCAAGGAAACCAAAGCCACAGAGGAATCACCTAGCTGCAACCTCCAGCTGGCTGCAAATTCCTCTCTCTTCCATACAGATGACATTTACTGAGACCTTTACAAGGAGAGTTAGGACGGCAAAGCAGAGTAATGTAGCTAACCTGCAGATGTGGCATTGAATCCACGTGCGTAACCAGGAATTTTTATAGTGAAAAATTGACTGTGGGACATCAGCTCACATAAATTCCATTTTGGAGGTTTTAAACCAAGAAGGCAGTTTGTGAATTTAACCTTTAAAGCTGCCCTGCTCTTGATTCTAGAATTGGCAAGCACAGCAAGATTAGGTAAACCACAAAACTCCCAGGGTCCTGAGATTTTACTTTGCCAGAAGGAGAAAAATTCAGGTCTAGCAAAAGAGCTGCATGATGGATGCTGCTTGAGTTGCTGGCCAGAAGACAAACTGGAGGAGTCAAACTTGAGCCAAACTAAAAGTTCAGCATAAATCACAAAAAAATCATATTTTACAGGTTTGAAAGTGATAGTAAATGAACTTGATGTAGGTGAAATATGAACTGTCACTATGAAACTAATTTTTTGAAAGAATTTACAAGTGTTCCTAGTTCCTTCCATGGGACCAGACTGGACTTTTTGGGGTACATATGTTAAAATGTATAAACAGAAATAAATTTCATGCAGCTGTAGCAGTGTCAAGAATTGTATGACTCATCTTGAAGAGCTTCTTCAAGTGTGGTTGGCCATCTCTTCGTTTAGACATTCTCTCTCCTTTCTTTTCCTCAAGAAATACCCTAGTTTTTCTCCTGGGATCCTCAGCTTCTGGAAAGACCTCCAAGGCATCCACAGGCTGCATGAGGTAGGTCCTCAGACACTGAGGAACCATTCTGAGCTTCACCCTCAATGCCACTGTTCTCAGTTCAGACAGTGGGACAGAACTCTTCTAACGTGCTTCATGACTCAACATCAGCCAGTATCAAAGCAGATCACCAAGGAACACAGTGATTTGCACAGGAGTGGTTTTTATTTCAGTGCACCACAGGAGGTTTGTCTTAGCTAATGTCTTTTAAAGTGTCCTTTTGATTGGCTTTGAATTAGGCTAAAGCAGCAAATAATACTTTATATATTTTGCAGCTGCTATTGCATCAGCACTATTTTTGACATTCAAATGTATGCAAAAAAATTAGCTGAGCAGGTTAACTCCCCATCTCCAATAAGAAGTGCTGTCACTATGTCAATCATGCAAAGATGCATGTCCACTGGGAGGCAGCTATGGCTTCAGGTAGGGCCCTTGAAGGCATTCCCAAGACCTGCTGTCTAGTTAGTAGGTCTGCTTCTGGGGTGTCTTATAAGTGCTCTCACTGCACTGGTGGGGAGCAACCTGAGGAGCAGCTGCAGTGCCCTCAGCCATTCTGTCCTCTGCCTGTTCAACCCCATGTCCCAGCTGTAAGCAGCAGGGCATTGCCAGGGACACGCCTGGCAAGGCATCCTGGCTCCCTTCAGTGGGCAGATGTATCTGGGAGAGGATGGCGTTCTGAAACCATCCAGCACCATT
This sequence comes from Pitta sordida, assembly GCA_013390025.1. NCBI lineage: Eukaryota > Metazoa > Chordata > Aves > Passeriformes > Pittidae > Pitta > Pitta sordida. The sequence continues at coordinate 624,910 of WEKX01001871.1, forward strand.
GTACCTGCTGGGTGCCTCTGAGAGATTTGTTTTGGCTCACGCCATGTGCCAGACACGTTTTCATAATAAGGCAATTTAATCATCAATATACCAGTGGCAGAATAGGACTGTGCACCTTCGCCTCTTAAGGGCACATATGAAACATTTGAATATCCATGGCCCATAATCTCATCTATTGATGCAGCATCTTCAGATGTCTCCCAACATTTGATTTTGCTGTCTTTTTCCTTGTTTGGATACTTACATATCCTGTAACTGTTTAGAGATTTGAATCTTCCTACAGTTGTCCCTATAATATTCCCTTTTAACATTACCATTTTTAATCAGTGGAGCTAGAAATTTGAAAGATATATTGGTTCCCAGATAAAAAGTAAAGATTCAGGATTTCAGAAGAATCTTTGCTTTATTTGGATGGAAGGAGCACAGCTGTAAACAATATTTATTGGGAAGAAGTTATGGAAAAAAGCTATAAAAACTGGAAATAGTTGAAGGGTAACTCGTTGAGTACTACAGATAAGCATTCATGAATATATAAAAGAAATATCTGCTTATACAAGTGAACGAAAAATTTACTTGTTTTACCAAAGCAGAAGTAATCTATGCCTTTTTTGTCTTGATTTGTTTGTTTGTTTTTACATTGTCTTGTTTTCAGTTCTGCCCTTACAATGGGCTAAGTATTTATATTAATCAACCCCAGGTTTTCTTAGAAGCTGGAATAACACTGTTGCAATTTACCAATATGACAGAACAAAAAAAAAAAATCCCAGCAGAGGTGGAAGAGTGGAGGCGCACAATGCATTGTCTTTGTACCTGCACTGATTTTAGTCTGCACGGTATTCACTAGTGAAAAGCATTGTTCTGTGGGTTATTGTTGCTTTTAAACAGTTCAGGTTGCTGTAGTTCCTCAAACACTGACAGCATTTTTATCCTGCAACTGAATAGATTTGTTCTGTCCTCTGCACTTGAGAGATTATGTCACATCCGTATTAACATTAATAGGAGCTGCTTGCAAAAATCTTTTGATGATGCTGAGCCAGGTCATTCAGTAGCAAGGCAGACCTAATTCTGCTCTGTAGACAACTGGATGCTGTCTACAGAGCCAAGTGAAACAAACACAAAGGGTGTTGTGGACCCAGTGTGCTATGTTGGATTCTTTGCAAGTCATCCTCATGAAGAACAGAGAGTGAAGCTGTTGTGACATTGAGGACCATTCTCTAAAATAATGAGCCTTGAATTTTTTCCTTCACAATTTTTCCTTTGCTCTACTGGTTCTAAAGAAAAATAAGAAAACCCCAAACAAACAAAAAACCCAAGCAACACCCCAGTCCAGAGATCCAGATATGGCAAAATAGTAAACACAGAAAATAGTGCACAGTACACATGGAAAAACTAGCAAGCATAAAGAAAATAGTCAATAAAAATATTCCACTGCCACTTCACTGGAACTTTTCTATTTGATAAGGATTTCATGCAACACGAAAAATGGCAAAGTAAAAAAAATCTCAGTATTATGTATATCTGAACAAAGATTTCTGCTGTCTACCTAACATACCTTTCTTGTTTCTCTTCTTGAATAAGAAGCTGCTCAAGGTAAGTTGTAGAGGGAAAGTTATAAACTGTAATCAATGTGGCTGATCATCCCACTTTACCTAGTTGGATTTAGGAACTGCAGAAGATAAGATACCTGGGAAGAAAAAGTATTTATAGCTATGTATCCAGGAAACACGCCCAGAGACTCTTATCGTGCTAGTAGTCTGTGAGGTACTGGCAAAGCCAAAGCAACCAATCTGGATTGCAACAAACCTGAGGTTCTGACCCAGGGTAACAAACATGAGACTGAGAGAAGACTGACAGAAGGGGAAATTAATTTTTTGAGCAGCTCCAGCCAGAATCCTAAAGCAGCTGCTGCCAGTGGGCTTTGCCTGGAAACTATATGAATCACATTGACAGCTCAGAAGCTGTTTGAAGGTTGGAGGTTGGACACAATTCTGATTTGCCACCATGTCTTTGACTGTAAGCACTTTATTCTGTGTTGGGGGGCTTCACCACCAGGCACTTCAGCACCAAAGTTTTTTACAGACTGCAACACCAGCTGCTTTGCAAACTAAACAGGTTTTGTTACTTCTCAGTTTTCTGTGAAATGAATCTCAAGTGTGACACCTCTCACATTTCAGAAGACACAGCCTCCTGTCTATGGAAGAAAGAATGATTGCTTCAGCTAAAAACCAGACAGCACACCTTCAGTTTGACTTGAAGCTTTCAGCTATGAACCTCATGACAAAACAGAGGCTGAATTTCATCACATTGTGAAATATCTTTATAGAATGAGGATGTGTCTCTAAAATACTGAAGACAGAGATGCCTATTTTGAAAAGAGAGGAAAATAGATAATGCATCTACTAAGAAGATGCAGGATGGTGGTTCAGTGGTCTATCTGATCATAACTCCACTGGTACCTTCATAAATTCATCTTATCATATCATAGTCAGGAGATGCATCATTGTCTGAGCTTGGGTACAGGCCCTCCAACTGAGACACTCAATAAATATGATACAAACTAGAACTAATTCAAAAACCCAGTTCTTTGAAGAATAGTAACTCAACTTTGATTTTGGTTTTTTTAAATGGTTTTTGGGAGATAAATATTATTGTTTTTAGAGCAGCTGGTACCTTAATAAGCCCTCTGTCCTGAGGTGGAAAAAAAAGACCTTATGTTTTAGTTAAACTGTACCTGGCATCAGAGCAAGCAGTGTAAGATGGTACTGCCATCTTCATGAATAAGGAACATTTGATTTATTTATTAGTTTGAAAGTGAGAAGATTCTGGGAATTTGCTGTCATGCCAGAAGACTTTCTATTGTATTACTTGTTCTTCCAATTTGTATTAATGAAGCCACAGAGAAGAAGAAACTAACAACTTTCATGTGCTTTTTCCAGTGATTTCCAAACATACAGAGTACTACAGTCCTTAGAGTCCTCTATATTCATATTCCCTTACTTGTGGTTTAGGATCCAAGACACCTCAACTTGTCATCTAGGTCCTAAGATGCAATCCTTTGCAAGAAGTGCCTAGGAAATTAAAGTTTTCTGTCACCTATGTACCAGAAAAAAAGTGATGGAAAGGTTATTTCCTACCTTGTTTTCTCATGGCTGGTCAAGACACAGAGTGGTAAGAAATGAGAAAATACTCACCCATGTACTTTACCATTTTGCCCATGAGGAAGTACAGTTTGAAGGTAAGATAGGACATGTTTTTTGGATAGTCCACCAGAGATGCTCTTTATGCAAGATCTGCATTAGTTAATGTTACCTTGCCATTCTGAAAGCTGGTATTTTTTTATTATATCAGAAACAGTAGACTCCTGGCAGGTTGATGAAACATTTTTTATTAGTCCCAAGGGCCTAGCTGTTCAATAAATTAAGAGCAGGAAATCCAAGACATGTTATCTCTTCTCTCTAACACTACCTGAATTAATTGGCAAATTGTTCTCTGTTGCATAACAAGTGCAAAACACATCATATCCTATCCATAGCCTTGCTCCTTCTGAGAGCATCCATCCAACTTGTGCTGTTGCTTTCTGTGCAGTAGATCTTCTGTATCACGTTTCAAAACTGAAATCTTGACTGCTCTTTGTGAGCGTGGAGATCTCTACTGCCTACTGCAACACCTTTGGCAATGGGCTGATGATGGGCACATAGACTGCAGCATATTCATAAATCCTAGGAATAAACAGTGCCAGAAAATGTGAAGTATTGGGCTTTATCGGTGTCTTATATCTAAAAAGGCAGTAAGGGAAATAACTGATTTTCATTTAAAGGTATTGTTTGTCAAGAGTCAGTCCCCAGCCCATTCCAAACCAACACAAGTTTCACTTCTACTTTGAGATCCTTGTGGGTCCCTTCCAACTCATAATTTTCTGTGATTCTGATTCTGTGAATGACATCGGGGTTAGGAATGAAAAGAAAATAGGGCCATAGTGATCACCCTCATACAACTCTAGTAATTAGCACTTGCTTACTTGCATGCAGTAGCGTTCTGAACTTTAAGTGAGATGACACAGCTTTCACATAACAAATTCGTGAGTTTCTTCTTGAGTCAGACAGNGGAAATCCAAGACATGTTATCTCTTCTCTCTAACACTACCTGAATTAATTGGCAAATTGTTCTCTGTTGCATAACAAGTGCAAAACACATCATATCCTATCCATAGCCTTGCTCCTTCTGAGAGCATCCATCCAACTTGTGCTGTTGCTTTCTGTGCAGTAGATCTTCTGTATCACGTTTCAAAACTGAAATCTTGACTGCTCTTTGTGAGCGTGGAGATCTCTACTGCCTACTGCAACACCTTTGGCAATGGGCTGATGATGGGCACATAGACTGCAGCATATTCATAAATCCTAGGAATAAACAGTGCCAGAAAATGTGAAGTATTGGGCTTTATCGGTGTCTTATATCTAAAAAGGCAGTAAGGGAAATAACTGATTTTCATTTAAAGGTATTGTTTGTCAAGAGTCAGTCCCCAGCCCATTCCAAACCAACACAAGTTTCACTTCTACTTTGAGATCCTTGTGGGTCCCTTCCAACTCATAATTTTCTGTGATTCTGATTCTGTGAATGACATCGGGGTTAGGAATGAAAAGAAAATAGGGCCATAGTGATCACCCTCATACAACTCTAGTAATTAGCACTTGCTTACTTGCATGCAGTAGCGTTCTGAACTTTAAGTGAGATGACACAGCTTTCACATAACAAATTCGTGAGTTTCTTCTTGAGTCAGACAGGTCCAGGGAGCGTAGAATCAGGCTCGCTGTCCTTGCAGCATTGTGTGGCAAATGCACACAAAAAAAAAAACCCAACCAACCAACCAAAACAAAACCACCACAACAAAGTTTGTATTTGCGGAAAGTTTATAGGCAATTTTCTGCTTGCTACACACAGCTCCTTTCTTTGGATTCAAGCAACCCTGAAGGTAGAAATCCGAGCTCAATTGTCAGACGGCAGCAGGGGAGCGGTGGGTGGCCCTGCTCTTTGCTGTGCCTCGGCAGTGAGCACCCGCTGTTCTGATTTCGCTTTCCCTCCGCGTCGTGCCGTGCCTGCTGAGTAAGGCAACTGTCACAATCAAAGCCTGAACCTCACGACACAAAACAGTCTCCGGGAGCAACCTCTTTTGCACTAGACAGACTGATTGAGGATGGCAGTGCACACACGGTAGCAGCAGCCCTGACCTTGCTTGGTTTAGCTAAATAAACAAAATCACATTGTTGTTTCAATTGTGTGTGAAGGTAATGATTAGCCAGTGTGTTTTAGCAAAAAGGGGAAGAGGAGACAGTCTTGGCTTGTTGCTGAGGATGTTCTTCACAGGACATCATGTCAGGTAAACACAGGGTAGGAAGACATCATAATCCTGAGGCCAAAAGGCTGCAGAGGGAACACCAAATTTTCATAGATGTGAACCACATCTGTGGGCTATCCAGTCCAGCACTGGGTGTCCATCAGTGAGAAATTTCAACTCCATCAAAGAAAGGTAGATGAAGCACTCGAACAGGCAAAGGCCAGATAACACAACCCGTTATAAAATGCCTCACCCCAATTCTTGATTTGGATCTGACTTGACATCTGAAATCAGATTTTGTCTAGTCTTTCCAAATAGTGTGTTTGTGGGTTCACAATTGTATATGAATAGGTGAGGAAGGCAGAAAGAGCATTAGTTATTATAAATTATTATACATAGTACATAGAGCTTTAGATGAAGACAACATTGTTATAGTATTTGTGAAGTCCAGAACAGTCATTCAGACTGGCTGTGCCTGTGACTGCCTGTGAGTGGGGCCTGATGACATCTTAGAAAAAGGCATTCTTTGCAGTGCTACCTTTGTAGTAGTAGGTGAAACAGATACTACTTCCCGTCACACACTTTGAGCCCCATTTTCTTATCCCTTGAGACACTGTGCTCTGGTGTGAAAATTAGTTCCAAGTCCAGTTTACATGGGACTCTGTAAGAGAAAACCCATCATCTACATGATGCTCATAATTTAGGGTGGATTTAAACTAAATTTCACTTTGCATGATCCATTGCTCTGAGACTGTTCAACATTGGAAACTGCAAAGGCTGCTGAGTTTGGGAAGCAAAGTTTATGCCACTCAGCCTGTACATTACAGCACCTTCATAAGGACCAATGTAAACTTCAGGAACGAAAACTTCCACAGGTTTGGATCCATTACAGCTCCTCTGCATGTTTTCTTAGCAAACCCTTTGAATGAGCAATTTTAAAAGACCAGCTAAAGATGTAATTCTGGCACTGAAAAGCAGGTAGACACAGTAACTACTGGACCATTATACTAATTGCAACTTAAATGTTTTAAAGAACAGCCAGATAAGTTTACCTCAGCTTTGCAAAGGTGTATTATTTAACAAACACACACAGTACAGCCTCCTTTCCTATCTACATAATATAAAGGAGAAAATTTTTTACTTAACTTCCTTTCACAGCTGGCTTTGGGGCTTTGAATGTTGGCTTCTTCATTTAATTTAAATCTTGCTTATTGAAACCTTCAAAACTCATGGAATACTTGTTTGTACTCCAGATGATTTACATTGCAATGATGTTGTGACTTACAGTTCATATTGGACCATGTCAGATACCATCTGAGCCATAAGTGCATATGAGCAACAAAACCAGTACCACCTGATGTAGAAATGATGTATAAACTTCTAAAATGCATTCTGTGACATTTATTTTATTTTTTTCAACACAAATCATACCAAAGTACAGATAAGATGCATTTGAGAACTAGGATGCTAGTCAGAAAAACATAAGGGGGTTATTAAGTTTGTCTTGTTTCTTATAAGTGTTTCTGACAGAATATATTATCAGGTATCTTCTTAAGTGTGGACTATTGCTGACTATAACAGCTTATTTATTAGAGAAATACCAAAGCCAGTCCTGAGAATCAACAAAATCAGTACACTACCATTTGACAGATTGGAAATATCTACTTGCAGGTCTCAAAATTCAATATGAAGTTAAAACTAGGCATGTATCTAATGGAAGCCTCTGTCAGTCTGTCTTTGTCCCAAAGAATTCTTTTCCTGATAGTAGCAGAGAAGCAACATTATTTTCTGATACAGTTTGGAGGTAAGGGGAGACATTGGGCGAGTATGTATAAATAATGGAGAGAGATGATCATGGATAGAGCAATTGTGACCTTTTAGTACACCAGCTGCCATAATCAATATGCAATTAATACTTCCAAGAACACAGAATTATTGATGCTTTAATAGCCTTTCATTGTTTCAGACTCTTTGCCTTGATTTGAAGGTATTCTGAGATGGACGATATACTGGTACCTTTTGTGTTTCACTTCAGCTCTTTAAATTACCCTTAGCTTTTAAAAAATCCATGGTTTTATTTCAAAAAGTATTTGTTACCTAGAAGAGTCTTAATGATCACCACAGAAATGCTGGAAGCACTCTGTGGGAGCAGAGAAGAATTGTTTCTTCTCCAGGTTACAGATGAGATGACAAAGCTGACTTATTCAGGAGAATTAAGCATTGGAAATGATACATCCAGCTAACTGGTACAGCACTGGGACACAAGGTAACACACAGTCCTTCCTTCCTTCTTTCCTTCTTTCCTTCTTTCCTTCTTTCCTTCTTTCCTTCTTTCCTTCTTTCCTTCTTTCCTTCTTTCCTTCTTTCCTTCTTTCCTTCTTTCCTTCTTTCCTTCTTTCCTTCCTTCCTTCCTTCCTTCCTTCCTTCCTTCCTTCCTTCCTTCCTTCCTTCCTTCCTCCCTCCTTCCTTCCTGTTTTTTTTCAAGGTAAATATGTTTTTCCAAATGTGTTTACTATCAACCAGAAAAGAGGAGGAGCAGGGCAGCTGGGAAGAGAGCAACCTGCAGAGCAGGAAACCAGAGCTCAGCATGTCTGTGTCTGTGTCCTGCTCACACAACTAGGCATGGACCCCTTCAAAATGTAATCTTGTTTGTGTCACTGTTTGCTATACTCCCTAACTGGATTAAAAAGGAAAAGAAGAAGACAAATCCAAATCCTCCAAGGGCTATCTTTGGTACATCCTCAGAGATTAATGACAGGCTAACAAATACAAAACTGTTTATAAAACTCATTTGTAGTGTGCCTCTGGATTAAGAGGCTGAGGAATTTATAATAGTACTGACAGAATAATGGAGAAAAACTCCAAAACAAGCTTTTCAGGTTATTTTCAGATTATGTCATCATTCTCTTTTTGGGGCTGGTGTGATACAATCAACCTGTCTCTTATTTTGCCTGAAAGAAAAAGAATTATCTAGGTTTTATTTTTTGTCATTTTGGAGCTGTTTGGGGCTAATGAAGTGTGGATTTGTGAAGTGTGTGAAGTCTGGCAATCTGGTTGTTACCTCTGGCTCCAAGGGAAGGATGATCTAGACTGACAGCAAACTCCTGGTATGTGTGAAACGGTATAAAATACAGACAAAAATCAATAGGACAAAGACCACTTGACAGATTCTGTATATCCATTGGAAGTATCCTGGACATTATGTGGTATTCCAGACCTGAAATTGTCCAAGAACAGTAATATGAACCTCAGATTTGCAAACCTCACAAGTAATTCAATTCAAAATCATGATATTTGCTTCAGCAAAAAAATGGTATTAAAACAGGCATAACCAAATAAAACCCCAAAAAATATTATATCATCATTCTTTTCCATATTGTTGATGAATAGTTAGATAAAATTTTACAGTTCTTTATATATTATGAGTATTAGAAACTTATTTTTTCAAAATAGTAACATCAACATCTAGTTTCACAGGTTTCACAGGTTACGCCGAGTTGGAAGGAACCCTGAGGATCATCTAGTCCAACTCTCCACCAACTAGACTATGTTAAACAACAGATTAAGGAGCTGGTCCCCTGTGACTCTTGGCAAGGCTACTGGAACCGATAGAGTCTTGAGAGAAGTTGGTCTTATGTAAACCATAAGACCTTTCAGGCACTAAAGACGTAAGTCTTTAGTGCCTGAAATTTAACTTCAAAGAATTGTGATAGTTGTTTGTGGCAGTTGTAGATTGGAGAATCTTCCGGACTAGGCAATGCTGATTGAAAATATCATGCCAGGTAGAAGAAAAGTGACCAAGCAATTTGTAGAATCCATGTGCAACTTCCCGTACAAAAAATTATGTACTCTGGCTGCTGATCAAGACAGAAACTCTTTCTTTTTCACTTGTACAAAATGACATGTATCATTGGTGGTTGACACTTCCATTTGTGCACTGTGACCGCTTCAGAGGCAGAAGACAAGTCACACTTGTTCAACACTGAGTCTTCTTTTACCATCTGAAGTGAAAAGACCCCCATGTTAATAAACATGATTAAATGGCAGAACCTGGAATGAAATGAATCCAGAAACTGGATGCTAGATGCTATGCAGGTATAATGTAGGAGCCTCTACTGAGCAGCTTCTGAGTTTAGATCTTACTTTACTTAGTGAGAGGGAAAAAAGTTTCAGTAATCTAATAGACTGGGTTGGGGGGTTCTGTTTGGTTTGGTTTTTTTCCAACTCTTCTCTATGTGCATGGAATAACAGCATAGGTCATTATTACATGCTTATGTCAAACAGACTGCTTCAATTATCAATACACTGATGCTACCTATATACTTCACTAGTTCACAGTCTTATATATATAAAACAAAGTACATTTGTGTTTAGAAGTGTCAAGAGTGATATTTGTTTAAACAGGTATTTTGCTTAATGCTAGATTGTTGATTACCTAAACCTTCAGGAGCTATGCAGAAATATAACTGTAAAGAAATACACACAGCATAGCATAACACAGATGCTGCTCCTCCAGGATATAAATGAGACCTTCTGTACAACTGATTCAAAGATAGGTTGCCAAAAATCATAAAGTGCCAAACTTGAAATCTCTAACCAGTTAGTTTGGCAACTGGTGTATTAACAAGATGACTATCAAGATGACTCACATGACCAGTATTACCACGTGTCTAGTGTTGTTTATTGCTTAGTTTAGTTTTTTAATCCCACAATTTTAAAGCCAGCTTCACAACTGAGGGACCTGTTGTGCACACTTGGAAACGGCAGTACCACAGCCCCAGATCTTTTCCTGCACATTTTCAAGATTGGCACTTTACATTAACCCCATATATGCAGAAAGCAGCAATCCTCAGATGTCCTTGACACCTTCTTACTAGTTGACATCACTGCACGTAAGCAAAATCCTTTAAGGTCATTTTAGTGATCAGTGTGTTCCAAGAAAAGGATAAGGGTATTCTCTAAGTAACTGCTGATACTAGAAGACATTTTGTAGCATAGATATTCTGTATAGTTATCCCTTGGTCCCTGAGCTTCTCTACTGCAATTTTTAAGAACTATGGAAGGTTTTATATCTCAAATTTTCCAAAACATCTTTCCATAATATTCTTTTTTTAAAAAGAGCACTTAAAAAAATTCAGTTTAAGACATGAGTTCAAACTGGGTCTGACTTAGGACTTTCTTAGCTAGAAAACAGATCCTGCAAAATCCTAAAACTTTGCTACCTCAAGCCCTGTAAAACAGAAACAACTGTGAAATTTCAATACAATGCTTTACACGTTTGCTTGTAATTTTTTTCCCTACTGGACATAAATCAATAAACATGAGTTAGGCTATCACCATTCAAAGGCAATACTTCTGTGCTAGATACGCAGCTCCTGGGTCGAATGACAATGGATCATATGAGCACATCTTAGTGTAAAACTCAGTTTTCTAAATCACTCTACTTTCCTGTGATCCCTGCTTTTTGATTACTATAACTCTCACCTGCACTTATGGATATTGTTGAGACTGTGAAGTCAGTTTTGAATTGGGAAATTTCAAAATTCTTCTGATTGCAGTTTTAATTGGATTCATTAGATACCACTGAGCTTTTAATTATTTTCCTGTTCAAATGTTCTGTATTACACATGCAGTCAAAAAAGCCTGAAAACCACATTTTGTAAAGTTAAAGTAATACAAACATTTATCCTTTAGGAACTGAGTTAGGTCACAAAAAAGCTGTTAAATACTCACAGCTTTTCATCTGCACTGATCTGGGTTGGATGTGAAAGGTTTTGTATCCTATTAAGAATCTCCTGAGCTACCCAGCCCCTTAAATGTGATTACAAGGATCACACATCTAAGACCTTCAAAAGGGGTTATGGAGTTCTTTTGATCAACTAAAGAAAATATCTGGCAAAGCTCAGGGTTGCTCCAGAGAAATCCATGCATTCAATAAATAGCTTATGCTTTCGGACATCTTGGTAATTCATTATGGTGGATGGTATTTATGATCAAAAGAACACTAAGCTAGCTGTAGTCAAATTCTGTGGTGATTTTCCTAAAGGATATTTACTCAGGTGTTGCAGGAAGTATTGCTTCTCTGTAATAAACACCAAAAGGGGAGGAGTTCTTTATAGTATTTGCTACAGGCTGTGCTCAGTTAAGCTGTCAGAGAGGTCAAAAAGCAGGTCCCCAGAGAGGTAAGTTCTTTGATTCTTATAGTGATGGTCTCTCTTCTGCTGTTTAAACATGTTTGTTCATTTTCTTGAGTTATTGTTTATATATCTGCTGCTTTTTTTGTGCATCACTTGTTGTTTGCATATGTACATAGTTAGCCATCAAAACACCTCTTCATGGGTAGAGTACTATTAAAAGATCAATATAAAGAAAATGAAATACATGAAAAGAGGGAATGTAGGTCTCACAAGTCCTCTGTGGCTGAGCTCTGCCCAGGATTTGGAGCGTGGCAGCTGAGGATCCCCTTTTGTAGGGGGTTCTATGATGTCCAGCATGGCTGGATCCTGACTTCATTTGGTTGTACTATGGTTTTTCACATTATATAAAATATTTTATTGAGTAAATCATAGTCTTAATTTGATGTCTTAGTCAAAAGAGCATCTCTTGTCATAAGAAGTTTCTAGGAATGTAAGTCTGAATGTGTCAGTTCTGAAGTAAAAGTCTATCCTACTTATTTATGTTTCTGGTCCATTACATTCCAGTGAAGAGTAAGACTTGTCCTAAAAGCAATTGTCTAGTGTGATTTAATGTTGAAGATGCTTTGAAAGGGTGTCTGTTCATGCTGCTTTCATATTTCTCACACAGTAATTTAAAAATAATTTTCAGACTTGCACTTATAATACTTCTAAAGAAGTTAAAAACTATGTTGACAGGCAAGGAGAGAGTCTGAAATTAATCTACTCATTTTTTTGTTAAAAAGATAGCAAAGAGTGGTTGTTGTCCCATGGCTTTAAGGTCAACTTAATCTCATGATAGGTACAGCTGGAGATGATCTCACTTCATTAATCTCTTAATATATGTCTGGATATTATCAACATATAGTATTTGCCCTTAATTATTTCAAGTTTATTTTGGGGAGAGAAAGAAAACTATGCCCTTATTTACTCAGGAACTTTGAAATCTCATCTGAAAGGCTTCCTAGATGAAAGCAAAGCAATTATTTTGGGGAAAATGGGGCAAATGAAGAGATGGAGAAAGAACATGAAAGAGTGAAAAGAAAAGGAAAGGAGAAGTCTGGCTAGGCTGCATGACACCAAATGTCACTTAATCATTTCATGTCTAAGTTTTCCAGCACAACCACTGTCTATTTGAAACAAGACTTGTCATTCCCTAAGGGCTGAAACTCTTTGTTTGAACAGTGCCTACCTTTATAGGTGTTGGAGTTTGGTTGTGATTTTCACACATTTAAACTGGGACTCTTTCTGCAGCAAAAGGCTGTCATTACACATGGTTCAGGATCATCTAATGGAAACAGATAAGGGGTTTGGAGTTCCAGAAATTGGTTCACCTGAATAATTAATTAATGCAGAAGACATAAGTGTGTACAACACTCCAAATGGACTTGGTTTGCTAAGTACTGTCATGGAGTTTTGCCTTTGGGATCCCTTTGATGAAAGAATGAGTGCTCATGGGGAATTTCAGGTCTTAAGATCTAAGGGACAGTGACTCTGGCACACAGAGAAGTAGACAAGGTGGGCAGCGGTGGTTTTAAGGCAGCACTGCTAGAAGTGGAAGGGGACACGTGAACCAATCACTGAATTGTCTTTTCTGGTTTCTAAGTGTCTAAGCACTTCTCAGTTCTTTGCTCCAGGTTTCGGATGCACACCAGCTCTGCCGGGGAGGAGAGGCATGAGTGCCCACCATCTGCTTTTTGTACCTGGGTTTCCACTGAGAGGCTTCCAGCCTTTCTTCGAGGGTGTACTCTGGTCAAGCTTTTGCATGATCAGAGGATTAGACTGTCATGCTTCTGCATGTGACTTGCCATCCACCAGACACGCAGCTAAAAGGCAGTGGGGTGCCAGGCACTCCTAAGCACAACAAAAAGCAATGAGAGTTTTGTTCAGGGAAGGGAAGCTTTGTGTTGTTCATGCTGTGATTCAAGCCTAAAAGATATAGATGTTTTTACAACTGAGGGTCTATTATGCCAGTGCTTCCAACTCCAATTGGTAAAATGGGATTGTAAATACTAGGAAGCTCATTTTGTATTTTTATAGGGTCTCAGCCAAGGGAGGAGGAACAGTTATGAAGGGACAGAGCAGTCAGCAACACCAGGAGTTAATAAAGACTATATGGGACCTTAAACATTCCCTCATAAATTTCTATGTGCATAATGCAATGTCGTCTAAAAATGTTAACAATTTTTATACAATAAAGTAGTCGTGCTTTGATGAAAGAAATAAAAGAGGTTTCTCATCCTAATACATACCTACCTCATGGCTGTTTAGCTTCGGGGTTTAAGAAGCTTATATTGATGATTTTCCCACAGTGAGGAATTTCGTAAGGTTTCTTGTCCACATGACTTTTTTTGATGTCTGGCATGGGACAAGCAGCCTTTCCTGTTACAGATATATTCACATGAACAGCCATCCATGAACTTCCTGGTGTCAACTCTGCTTTTGTGACATAGACATATATAGCTCTGAAAAAGCTTCCCTAATGTCAGGCTTGTCTGAAAATAAAAATCAGGTTCAAATACCATTAGAAAAATGGAGGGAGATAATGCAGCAACAGGAGACCCCGATGATGGCACATGATCCCTGGGGCTAATTGAGTTTGGCTGTTTCTTTGCAGTGGATGTTTCAGAGGTCTTTTAAAGAAAACCTAGGCAGCGCAATTAAAGTCTCCATGTACCACATAGGAACTCTACTGGTAAAATTCTTCCAATTCCCAACTTGTGAGTCCTTTGTCTTGCAACTTCACCCTGCTATTATTACACTTCTGTGGCTCTGGAGGCGGCCGGCCCGGGATCCCCGATGGCAGCCGGGCGCTCGGCAGCAGCCCGCTCCCCGCCCGGACGGNCCTCCCGCCGCAACCCCGGTGTCGGTTCGGGACGGGCAGGCAGGGGCTCCTCGGAGCCGGGAGGTCCCGGTACAGGGGCATGTGAGAGTGCAGGTTTGCCCTTGCATTCTCTCCTTCGGGTGAATCCTGCTTGTTTCTACATTTTGGTTTTTTTTGGTCTTTGGTTGTTGTTTTTTTTTTCCATCGTGAGTGAGTTTCTGGGTAAGAAAGTCGCGCGGAGCAGTCGGGATGCCTGGAGCGCGTCGTGCCCGCGGTGAGACGAGCCGGGCGCTCCCGGAGCAGGGCAAGGCGCTGCCCCCCGAGGGACACGCGGGACTGTGGAAGGACATGCGCGAATTCTTACGGTGCCCACAACGCCCCAGTGTACACTCACACCCCGTAACTTCTTGCCTGCTAATGCTAAGCGCTGGCAAATTTGCTTGATGTCTGTGACGCCTTCCTTATCTTGCTGTCCAGAGACTATATCACCTTAATTTCAAGCCCTGACAAAACTCATTGGTACAACTATTAAATTAATTTTGACTTGTCACTTTGCTGCTCTTAGTAGTACTGAGAAATAGCGAGTGAGCGAGGTTGCACCGTATTGATTTTTATGGCCTTATAAAGTTTTACTGTGGTGAAATAGGGAAATTGAGTAATGCTTTAGCTTTGAAAGCTAAGTTATTTGCTAATATATTGATCTAGTGTTTAGTCATTGAAAAATTATTCTCATCACTTGCAGTGTCTCCCTTCTGCGTGCTACAAAATGAGCTGGGTATTATTCATTTCATGGATTACTAATGTCAGTTCATTACTTCTGGTGGTACAAAGTCCAAACACAATTTGATTATGAACCATTCCCCCTTCTGTTATTAATCTTGTTTTCATGATTGCAATGCCCCTGCATAAATATTGTCTGTCAGATGACAATTGCCACAAAAATCTTTAGCTCTCATTTGTTTTCAAAATAACAGAGCCTGTAGAATTGACTACAGTAATTAAATTTAGCATTTTATTTCTATGTTCTTTTCATACCCTCTTCCTTTAACTGAAGGTTCCCTTAAAAATAATTTGGGGTCCTGTACTGGTGTCATGTTTAAGCTCTGAAAGATTGTTATCCAGTGGGTAGCCCCTGTGCATGAGATTAGATTTAATGCTTACGGTCCTTGCTGGTTCTTTAACCTATTGCTTAAAAAAACCCTCCCCCCATGGAGTTTCTTGAGAACTGTAAACCACAGCATGGCAGGGAATGGAAGAAAACCAAGGTGGAACCTAAGACTGAAGTAGATCTCTTGCATCCATGAACTCTGAGAATGTTCAGAGAGTGAAGCTGGAGCATCCCATGAGTGGGGCTGGCCAGTTTAGTCTGCAGCAAGTCAAAATGTCAAGATCAGCTGAATAATGATCAGCCGATGAAATGTCAGTGTGGACACCCAATATGCATTTATCAGTAGAAGGAGATCAGGTACCGATACTACACAGTGCTGTTTCTCTACTGCACGTAGAAGTTTTACAAAGGTCAAGTAGTCCAGAGGCATCAAGTGTCTCTGAAAGCCGTCTTGCTTATTGGAAAAGTTGTCGCTCAATAATAGTCAGCTAAGAGAAAAGGTGTTTGTAGAAACAGAAGAAGCAGTTACCCAGCCTTTCAGAGAGTAAACACTAAAAAGTAGCCTCAAAATTGGATCAGTTTCTTCCTTGAACAGCCCTAAGATTGACATATATACTTTGAATTGTGCTCAGGTAATGTATTGTCTCTTTGCAGTTTAAATTATTACCACTCCTTGCCTCCAAATGCTTTAAGTAACCATTTATTTCAGTATTAACATTAATTTACATTAATCGTTGGATTCAAAGTTTGCTTGGCAATGTTATTGCAAGATGCTTGCCTTTTCTGTGCCTCATCAATTTCCAAGTTGCCTGGCAGCTTTCAGGTGATGAGATGTGACCGGCTTGCTGTTTCCCTGTCTGTAGCATGAGGGTGATACTCATTTTGTCAGTTGTCAAGCTATATATGTCAAGCTAATGTTTCCAGCATTTAAGTGGGATAAAATTCGTTTCACCTAACATGTCTGTATCTGAAGGTGTGTAACTGGGTTTCTGTTGTAGTCAGTGGAGACTTAGCCAGTAGAATCAACGGTTTGGAGACCAAGCTATGTTATGCTGAGGTAGATATTAAGCAGGTCAGGTGAATCAAATTTTGATTGCTTTGACTAAAAGTAAATTATGGCATCTAGCTTAGGTTCCAGTAGGTGCATTCTACACATCAACTTATGCGAAACCCACCTTATTTGATATCTTGTGTGTTTCTTACTCATGGAAGCACGCAACAGTGCAAAAAATGGACTGACTCTTAAAGAAGGTTGTTGATTTTTATTCTTCATCTATCATAGCTGAGACTATTTTTCTCCCTCCCTCTGGACGGTTTCTTACAGATGGGAAGGACCATTATTAAGTTCTAAGAAAACACCAGGGAATACATAGAGTAGAAAGTAGTAAGCAAACTGCTGTACAGTCGAAAAGGATAATTCAGCTAGATACATGGATAGTACAAAAATTATGTAATTATGCAAATTTGTGTTGTTATAGAGCGAAATTATAATGCTAAGTGCATTCAGCTTTTGACAAATGAAGTAAACCCCCACCCTATTGTGTTCCAAACACTTGTCTTTAACTACAGCTATACCCTGTCCTTCGCGAGGAACGGGACAGGCTACAGGCCTCGCGAAATGCTAAACTCGCAAAGAAGTGCAGGTCGTTAATATGCATGCAGGCCATGCCCATTGCTCCACCCCCGGCACTCCAGAGTGCTGTGGGCAATTTTCCACTCCTTCCCATGGTCTGTCTCAGCACAGGCGAGCAAAGGGAACCATTTCTGAGCGGCTGCTGCGACCGTGTGTGCTCGCAGCCCAAACCCCGCACTGCTTCCCCCCTAATCCCCCGGCCTGGCCCGGCCCCAGTGCTTACACCGGCCTGGCCCCAGGGGCCCCGTGCCGCCATGCGTGTGCTCGCCCTGCCTCCGCGGCGGGGAAGGGGTGTCTCTGAGCTCTGGTCAGCATTCTTGGAGCCTGGAAAAGCCTTAACTTTGCAACACTGCAACAACCCCTGCCACTTATGGGGGGGTGGGGGGGTGGCGTCGGTATTGAAGTTTCTTTCCCTTTAACATCCACCAGCCCCAGTAGAGGCAGCACTGCCCGGGCTTTGACTGGNNTGGCCCAGCACAAGTCGCGGACGGCTGAATCATAATTGCAAAAAATTTGCTTCGCAAATGGGCGGGGTCGTAATGGAGAGGCCGCAATGCAGCGGGGATTCACTGTAATTGCTAAACTAGATAACCTGCTCATATTGAGCTTAGATTTGAGTATAGTTTCCATTCAGCTATACATTGTATCATCATCAAAATCAGAGGCCAGCTATTCCCTCAGAATTAAATGGGGGTGACATTGGAATTTCCAGAGCATAACTTGTTCTTTGAATGATGGATAAGATAATGTGCTGCATAAATTACTCATTACAACTACATTTATACTATTGAGAATCTGAGCTGCAGTCCATGTTCTTAGTTGGATAATCAAATTATCTGAACATTTAACCAGAAATTTCTAGGTGCTAATATGATGAATGGCATATTGTAGCCTCATGCCCTTGGCTTGTTTTGAGAATTCCTTGCAGCAACTTTTAATTTTCTCATTAAGTACTTGTCAATGTGGCATAAACTCAGGAAATAAGAAGAAATGTGTTTTAGGATTTTACTGTTCCATTGCATTAGGTATTTCAAGGTCTCAGTGTGCCTGGTGATCAGTACTAGAGCACAGAACTTCGAAATTAGGTATTCGATAAAGGTGGTGAGAAAGTGAGGTGAGATGGGATTGGTTTTTTGTTGTTCTTGTTAGGGTGATTGTTTTTTTCAGGCATCCATTAGACAAGAGGTTTAAGTTTCACTATCTGAAGGAGTGCAAGTGTCACCTGCAGAGAGGTAACAGACCTGATAGCAGGGTAAGCTGCTGTTCCTGGCACTTGACATCTACCAGTTTTGAACATGTGATGATGTCTGGCAAATTACAGGGTAGGATATGTGCAGGAGCTATCTTGTGTAAAACACAAGTAATATTGGTGATGGGAAGGAGAGAGTGATGTGGACAAATAAAACAAAAGACAACCTCAGTAGGTGTGTTTTGAACTGAACCAATGAGGTCCTGGTTCCAGTTTTCAAGGCCAGAGGATTGTGGTAGCCAGGAGACAAGATGCTGATGGGAACATAAAGGCTGGATTTGTTGTACGTAGTTATGTGTCTGGCTTGCTAATCATGTAGGCTCCCTTGTGGAGAAAGATGAATAACACAAGGCAAGGTCCCTCTCTTGTTCTATTAGCTTCTTATGCAGGAAATGGGTATATTTTCAGCCAAGTGAGATGAAGGTCTGTTCCGAAACTATTGGGAGGGAAGGTTTAGAAAGATGTTGCACACTTAGGTGGTATGAAACAGTAGTAAAAATATTGGACTAACATGTAATGTTCTATGTGAAATTTGGGCTCCATTGTGCTTTCAACATAAACTATAAGCAAAATCTATTGTTTATTCCCATTTTACTATGTTGTCTGTAATGCTCTGTGGCCTTGACTGCAAAACCATCCACAAGGGCAATTGTGAAGCTTTAGGTGTGATAAATGTACTTAATTGAGTTGCCTTTGCGGCAATCAGATAGTCCACAGGAAATACACTGTATTCTTCATGAGCCCTCCCCTTCCCTCTCCAAAGTCACCGTATACTGAAAAGGATGGAGAGTGCAGTGTTCTGCTAAACAGGACATCTCTGGATATCTCTAATATGTGACCTGAGGTCTCCTGCATGGGGTGTGTATATTTGATGTGAAGCAAAAAGTCACATAGGACTGGTTTGTCAGAATTCTTACCTTGTTTGTTCTTATTGGTAATAGCAGAGGAAAATCCAAAATAAAACAACCAATGAAGAAAAAATGCCCCAAACAACAAAACCCCCAACCACATTGTCTTGTTGTCTTGGAACGCCAAATCTGTTTTTTCTCTGACTCAAATACCCTGAATTTAATCACTCTAAGTGTCACAGTCTCTGTTTCTCTCAAATTTACATGACAGAGTACTGTGTGATTTAAACTTAATTTCATGAGCTCATTAAGTACCGTAACAAACACAACAAACACAGGCTCAATCCCCTTTTGACCAGGTCAATCTATCATGTGAATTCATTTATTCACCATTCAAGTCATAAGGTTCCATAACTTATAACCTTTGTTGTAAGTGCTTTTAACTTGTGCACCTAAAAACAAAACCAAAAGAACATAACCTAGCTGGGGGTAAGAAACTGCTTATCTCTTCTCCTCAGCACAGTGCAGGATCTTCTGTATCATGATAAGGAACAGGAGAATCTCAGCAGTTCAGCTGCTTTTGCATCCATTTCAAAAGCTCTTGGGGTAAGCGGATGTTTTCTACTTTCCAGCTTGGAGGTTTGGCCCATACCATTTTCATAAGTTAGCAGATTCTGGGAAAACTGCAATAGGAAAGATAGTAGGAGACAGAGATTTGATGATGATGATGATGCATAATGGCTCTTGAGCCTTTTCAGGCCACTTGTCTGCCTACTTGGTGCTCTTGCTCTGAAGTACTGATGCTGCTCCTGGCATCCCTCAAGTCTTACCAGGAGCCAGGTTAGCCAAAATCTGAGCACAACTTGAGTGACCTGTCACAATAACAGCAGAAGTATCTTAAAGGTTGGTTTGGTTTTTTTCTAGCAGTTCAAGGGTACATTATCAACTTAGAGATTTGGATCAAGTTGTAAGTTGTGTTTTTAAGTAAATTTTTGCTGGTGAGAGGTATGATAAAATATCTAATTGATTTGGCATCCATACATATTCCACAGACAGTCCAATTTATTGCTAAAATATGAGGTTAAATCATGATCAGCTTTTGCAACTTCACTGAGATGTAATAAAACATTATATATCATCCAGAACAGAACAATTGAAATCATTCTGTTTAATATATCTTTAATAATGGAAGTAGAAGCTGAACAATTTATCTGCAGGGGCTTGTTCTTAAACTTGAGGAAAGTGAGGAAACATGGTCTTCAGTATAAATTATTCAAGTTATGATTTTGAAGCTGTAAATCAAAAGAAAGAATTAATCTGAATAATTCTTTCTGGAATAACACTCTAAAATTATTGAAGAAAGTATGACAGCTATTGAATGTGTTTTCTGTGAAATATGTGGTGACTTTTTTTAAGATGATGTGCAACTGGTGTGATTTTCAGAGGAAAGCTCAAGCATAGGGCACTTTGTCCAGCACTTTTTTCTGGCAGCCGGATAGCATTTGCAGGATCATGTTTCCTCGGCCCTTTAACAGTTCTCATTCTACCAGTCTCTGCAGACAAGCAATTGATACTGAGAGTCAATGAATTTCAGCTGTGTTCTGTCAAGGGATAGGGAGTTAATGAAGCCTGGGAAGCTGTCTGAAGCTGCAGGTTTTGAGGTACATGTTTTTTTCTTAGAATGTTCTACTTGGTGAAAAGCATCTGTGCAGAGGGGTGGACCTTTGCTTAGGGATGTATTTGGAGATTTGAGATATCAGAGTTCCCTGTTTGACTCTGGCACAGGATAAATATGTGAAGCTATTCTTTGAGTTCCTGCATCTTAAAGTACTCGTCTTCGAAGAGGAAGAAATAAATCTTCCTTTCTTCAACTGCCTATCTCTTACTGCAAACTGGGTCAGAAGCTCCTGTGTTTTCTTGTAACTTGAGACATAACAAGGACTGGATTTTGATGGAAAATTGCATATTCTGTAGAAAATAGCCTGTCTGCAGACAGGCTTCAGTATGATTTGGGTGACTCAGTTCTTATGAAGGCACCTACTAATAGCTTTTTAATTTTTTTCTCTTGAAAAAATCACCAGTTACAGATTTGATATCCAGTAAAACCTTAAACAAATAACCTCAATATTTAAAACTAAAGCTCAGATAGAGAAATTCCATCAGTACTGAATCAAGGGTTTGGGATTATGAATCCAAATCCCTTTATCATCCCAGATTTGATTATTGTTTTGTGTAGTCACAAATATGAGCTAATTACAAATCATTCGTATATAGAGTGATTAAAAATCCCAACGGAATCATTGTAGGTGAGCTCTAGTTTAAGGCAAAAGACAAAGAAAGTTGAAAAAGATGTTGTAAAGCATATGAGTTCTTTTGGGGGGGAAGAAATGGTTTTCCTGAAAGTGATGAAGTTCCCGAGACGTGGATAAAGACTAAGCATGAGATGGAAAGGTAATGCC
This sequence comes from Pitta sordida, assembly GCA_013390025.1. Classification (NCBI taxonomy): domain Eukaryota; kingdom Metazoa; phylum Chordata; class Aves; order Passeriformes; family Pittidae; genus Pitta; species Pitta sordida. The sequence goes on from WEKX01001871.1 coordinate 646,536, forward strand.
TTAGGAAGAGAGCGCTGTCAATGTCCTAACTGAGTTGAGTCTATGTGAATTGCAAGGGGAGGGCTAGACAGAAGAAATCTGAAATGGAAAATTGAAGATTTACTTATTACAGCTATATGTCTCTGGCTCTTGATCCTCTATCTTCATGTTGACCTTAACCCGAAATAGTGTTAAAGGAGATTTCATTGTAACAGGTAAAATGGGGTAATTTTATTCCCACAGTACTTGAAATCACGGTGGTGGGCCAGTACTGGTTGCAGTACCAAGTACACAAAAGACTGCTGCAGGTATCCTGGTGTAAGTGAATTGTACCCATCATTGACCAGGGTGTAGGTGTAACCTGGCCGGTGATGGATACAATTCCATCATTGTAAAAGGTGTTTCCTTTACGTAAACCAGTTGTTAATGAATGTGCATTGGTAAACACATTTTCCATGACTCTGAATGCTTGACTGTCAGGAGACCATAATGTTGTGAAGAGATCTGCCACTTTGATCTGCTTGGCCTTATGAGGTGTATATAATATTCAGATGCCAAGAGTAGGATTATAAAACTGATTGTTTGCTCTAAGGATTTGAATGAACCTGAGTGTCCCCACCTCTCATGCGAGAGGCCAGGGGTTCGATTCCCAACAGGGAGGCAGTGGTGCTGTTTAAGAGTTGGACTTGATGATCCTTGTGGGTCCCTTCCAACTCAGAATATCGTGTGTGTGAATATCGTGTGTGTGAACCTAGTGCTACTATTTAAGATGTTTTGTTTTGTGTGGTTTTTTCCCCCTTCTTGCCTGATTCTTGGTAATGGAGCCAAATTCTTTGGGATTCCATGAACTCGACTCTCATTCCTGTGCCCTTGCAAAATCCCACAGTGACATTACATTTTCATTGAAGTACCTAGGAAAGTTTCTGCTGGCTTCACTCGGGCTTGAAATTGGTTCAAATTTTCATTTGAATTTCCCTTCATTTAGTATTTTGTTGACTGCACGTATTTGTATTGAGTGCTGCAGTTCTTGTTCATTATGTTTTCTGTATGTGCACACTATATGCAAAAACATTTCTGGTGTTTGAGACTGGAATGTGTATTTGTTTTTATGTTTATAGGAAACCAATTGCTCTTAACCATTTGTTGAGTGAACAATGAGGTCTCTTTTTCCTAGGAGCCATCATTTGAGATGCTTCCATTGACTGGGAAAACAATAATATTTGATAGCTTTCCTGATCCTTCAGATACCTGGGAAATAATTGAGACTATTGGCAAAGGAACATATGGAAAAGTTTTCAAGGTGTTAAATAAGAAAAATGGCAGCAAAGCAGCAGTCAAGATTTTGGATCCTGTTCACGTAAGCTACTTAAATTACTTGGTTTGTGCTTATTTAATTGTAAGGGAGTTTATGTAGTCTCTTTTTTTCCTCCTAATCTTTGTAGATCATTTGCATTAGAAGTGGCAGTGAATTAAACTGCTTCAGCCTGCTAAATGTCAGGCCAGCTACTAATGCATTTTTCTTACAATAAGTCATCTTTGAAGTGGTTGTATATGGTAGAAGTCTGAAGTATAGCTAAACTTTGTTACTTTTACTTTTGATTCCTCCTTGTTTCTCTCTTATTTTCAGAACCTGAGCTGATTATTTTCCTTTTCAGTACTACATAGTAGTCCTAGCTTAATCTATTCTTACTGTTGTTCGCTTTTCTTTTTTTTTTTGCATTTGACATACTAGCCAATTATAAAGTTATGTACTTCTAAGTGCTTAAGATGTACCTTCATTCATCTGACTACATGCTTGTAGCTGACTTACATGCTATGGGTGATACTTCAAAAATAACATAGCATACTTTATTGTTAGTGTTCATTCTGTGTTTTCATAATGTGCCAGAAATACGTAGATATCACAGAGGGATCCATCTTTTCGAATGGAAAGTGCAAAGGCAGTAGTTCCCACACACAAAGCACCGGGTGACTGAGAGGTGGAATTATTATGTATGTTGGAGAGTATGTTTTTGTTTCTCAGTAAGTGACATTTGTTGGGTGACAGATTAATGCTCAAAGAGTGAGGAAGAACATTAGTCTGATTTGTAAAGGCATACATACCCCAATGACTTCCGTGGTGCTGCATGTGGCTCATGATTTTTCTCAAGAACAGTAACCTACAGACCATGGACAAGCAGCTGTTCCTGTTTCAGTGGCCTATTTGAGTTCATCTTTTGCACTCCCAGTATAGGATTGTGAGGCATGTGCTTCCCTTGCATGACCTCTGGACAGGAAGGGAAGAGCACATTGTGCCATGTGGAACCCTGCAGTTCTGGAGTTGCACAGCCACACAGGGTTCTGTATACCTGTGCATGACACACAGTGTCAAATTATGATCCGGGGCCAAAAAGTCCATGAAATGTGTTGGTGAAAAACGTAATGTCTTGCATTAACTTTGCTTTGTTTCTTGCTGATCTGCTTTTTGTTTCAGAATTTTTTCAAAGCAACCAAGGAATTCTCTTCTCAATTCAATACCACATACCTCTCCTAGAGTAAACATAATTTGCAGCCAATCTGCAAGGACTTTGATGAATTCAAATGTACTGGAAACTGGTTTTGGTTCTGTTGCTTTCTGTAAACAACGTTCTTGTGTTTACAATGAATAGGCAGGACTTCCTTGCTGTTGGTGTTCATCTAAATGCCTATTTAGCAGGAAATGCTTCTGCTTTCATCTGTTTCACAAGTGTTCAGGAACGATTCTTAAGTGGCAACTGTCTATGACAGGAATTACTGAAGGAATCAGGAAAAAATTCAATGTTGTGTACACTTTATAGGGTGTAGGAAAAGATTAAAGGATGATGATGGGACGAAAGAAGAAGTAGCAAGGCTCATGCTAGAGGAAAGATAAATACATAGATCAAGTAGGAAAAAAGCAAAACAATGTAAAGAAGATGGAGGAAATGTAATGGCTAATACGATATACAATATAATACAAGATACAATATAAGCAATAGAAGAAGGGAAAAGATATAACTGATGAAAACAGATTCCCTATTTTAATGAAAAAATGGAAGTAATGGAGTTAGCATCACACTCCAAGACTTGACTCTTTTAACTGAATGTATTACTCTTTTTAATCCAGGAATACTATTGTTTGCCCTCACCTATTTACAGGACTTCTGGAGTAGCTACTATACCTCCATTTTACTGCTAAAATGTCAATTCTATAATAGAAATAGAGTGAAAGCAATAAATAGATTCTTTCTTCTTAAACTGAAAGTAATAATAATGGCTGCAGAGGGAGCCATTGCAATGAAGAAAAAGATACTTTATGTATTTTCTTCTTTACATTTTACAATTTTTTTCTTTGATTTCAGAATTTTCCCACTTGAGAGGTAGCCAAGAAACAAAGCAGAAGAAATGTGTTTTTATAGGACTTGGTTTAACTGCTATTTCCAAATTAATCTGGGAAGCTACAGTGTCATGGGTGACATAAGACCGAAATAAAAATTTCCTGTTTAATACTTTAGAGCTCAGATTCTTTTTGTTGAATAACAGCTCAGCTTTTTGAAACTGAGGGAAGTGAAGGTGTTGAAATGAGAATATATGAAGATGGAACAGAGAAGGTCTTAATCTTGTCCTCAGGACTGTATGTAAATACTGTTATACTTTAGAACTCTTAGTCAAATTATTCTATATATAGGATGAAAATATCCACTCTACCATTTCTAATAGAGGTACTTTTATGCAGGTAAATATGTTAAATTCAACCAAATAATTCTAGTTATCTTCCTTCATAAAGTACAAAGGAAGGTTTTTCTCTTTAGTAGGCCCAGAATGAATATTCATGTAATTTCTCCTTATAATTGTAAAAATCTTATAGAACCCAAGTGCCCCTCAGGAGACAAAAACCTCTATTAAATCACAGTAGGAGAGTGGACTGATTTTCTTCCAATTTCCCCGAGGCAACCAGAACTATTGTGTATTTGGTGTTAGTTTCTTTGCTTTTTTGGTTTTGGTTTTGTTGTTTTGTTTTTCCCCCCCCAGATTCATTTTCTCTCTTCCTCCCTACTTCCCCTCTGTCTTTCTACCCTCTGGCACCTTCAGTACCTTGGTTCTTTCTTCCTTCCTTCCTTGTATGTTTTTTCTGTGTTGTGCTTATGGGAAAACTAACTTAAAATGAGTACCTCCTTTTTGGAAAACGAGAAATTTCTGCTGGTTTTTGGTAGCTTCAATAACAAGATGGCTAAAACTCTTCCTTGTGAGAAGACTTTTTCTTGTAATCTAAATATGAAGGTTTAGTGGCCTGATTCCTCAAGATACTGGTAACTGACAAAGTGCTTAGGGACGGATCAAGCTGGTCTCAAGACAAGAGGCTTTTATGAGGAACTCTGGTTGGATATCGGAGAGACCTGTACAAGAAACAAGTGAACAAATTCCTCTTAGGGAAGATGTGTTGAACAGAATGAAAAGAAGCATCATTCATTGCGAATACAAAGCGTCCCCTTTATCTGCCATGGTCACTTCAATTTGACCGTGGTGAGACAGGTTTTTAGTACTGAGTAGATGCTTTTCATTGATATAAAATCCATTCATATGGATAGTGGAATTCATAAGGTGGTCGTCTTCTAGAATGGATTTTCCGTTTCTTTTTGTGTAGATGTAAATAACTCATTGTATTAAAATATTTTAAATCTGGGAACAAGTATGGATGTCACCAGCTCCCATGACAGTAGAAAATGGGAAGATTTCCCAGATGATTCTAGAAAGTGAGATGGTAACTGAATAACATGTAGGTGCAGTCATAGTTGTTTGTGCACAGAGAGGTAGAGAGGTTATTCCAGCTGCACCATCTCTAGCTGGGAATACCCTTAAGACTAAAGCAGTAACACATAATTTCCCAATTATCTGCATACCTACCTACTTGTGGGTTTCACTGGCTTTGCCTTGAAATCACAAAATGGTTAATGATGGAAGGGACCAGTGATGGGGTCATCTGGTCCAACCTCCCTGCCCAAGTAAGGTCATCCTAGAGCGTATGGCACATGACTGTGTCCAGTCAACTCTTGAATATCTCCAGTGAGGGAGAGTCCACAGCCTCTCTGGGCAATCTGTTCCAGTGCATAGTCACCCACATAGTAAAGAAGTTCTTCTTCATGTTCAGGTGAAACTTCCTGTGCTCAGTTTCTGCCCTTTGCCTTGTGTCTTACTGCTTGGCGCCACTGAGAAGAGCCTGGTTCTGCCTTCTTGACACACTCCCTTCATATACAGTAATCCCTTGAGTTTCACAGGTGTGGGTTCCAGAAAGATGCTGCAATAACTGAAATCCATGAAGTAGCAATTCATATAGATGTAAATACAGCCCAGGATACCATTGGTCTTCTTGGCCACAAAGGCACACTGCTGGCTCCTGGACAGCTTCTTCACCAGGACCCTGGCTCCTTCCCCATTCTCCTGAGAGCTGGTTTGTATTGAGTAAACAGAACTAAGCTTTGTAGTTCTCTAAATGGTACCATTTGGGTTTTCTTTGTGTCACTTCAAACTACATTTTAATTGCCAAAAAATGCTATGTGTTGGGTTTTTTAAAAGGCTGGCTTTATTTATTTAGTAACTGCTATGCATTTCTCATTTATGACACTAGGATATTGATGAAGAAATTGAAGCTGAGTACAACATTTTGAAAGCTCTCTCTGATCATCCCAATGTGGTCAAATTCTACGGCATGTACTACAAGAAAGACGTGAAAAATGGAGACCAGCTTTGGCTTGTTCTTGAGGTAAATAATACAGAAAATGAGAATTTTATTCCATTTGGCATTCCAGTGTTGACTATAAACTCAATGAATGAGATGCAAGTAATTTGTTCAAGGTTTTTTCCTAAAGTGGTTACATGAGAAGTCATAAGTGCTGTTGTTTCGTCTTTGCAGTGCTCTGATGTAATGGTCTATTCTGAGTTCAGCATTCTTATTTTGGTATTATACTGATAGTGCTGTGCCTTTGGAATTAAAATATAAATTCTAATAGGACTCATAGGATTTGCTCCCTAAAATCTTTCTTTGGTGAAAGGCTTGCCTCGGGAATCTTCCTCTAATAGCATTTCTTTAAGTATGACTAATATGTAACAGAATAGTTAAAGAACCCAGTACAGTGATTTTTTTTCGTAAGTGAAATTATGGAAATTATTTAATTGAATTCTTTTTTTGTGTGTGCAAGTAACTGCACAAATAGATAAATAAGCTAATAAAAGCAGGCTACTGCCCAAATGCTGTTGAAAGCAGTAAGATTTCCTCAAATTAAGGCAGAGCAAGGTAAGGCCTCTAAATTGTGTGCTTCAGTCTTTAGTTTTAACTAACCTAGGAGCAAAAAGCTTGATCATTATAGTTTTTGGAAATTCGCCATTTGTTCTGCAAAACTTTCCTCTTGTACCCAGATGAAAATGAAGAAGAATATCTCTGACGGGAATAGTGAGCTTTTCACAGCAATCAAGGCTTTTTGCTGTCATTTGATCAGTGTTTGATAAGGTTGAGATTGAAGACTGAGGTTGTGGTATTTTATGATTTGTCAGCAGTAAATACAAATATTTCAATGATACAATGGTATCTGATCCTGAAACAAGCTATCAATAATGCTTAAGTTCTAAAAAAAAAATCTATTCCATATTCTTCTGAGTTCCATTGAACGATGTTTTCAAGAATAGTTTGCGTTGGAAATCATAACACATTATTAGTTAGGTGAGACTGACATCAAAAGATGTCAGCGCTTTGTGCAGTGAGCATCTTGGAAAGTCCAGCTTCCACTATACCTGCCGGGCATTTGAAACTCCCATCTGTGCAACTTCTTGTCTGTAAAGGGTGCTTGCTGACCAGCCAGGATGTAACAGACTGTGAGGAAACAGTCAACTGTTTATATTTTAGCTTATTTTTCACATGGAATTATGTTCTTAATGTGAAAAACACTAGCCTACACATGGAGTATATTTCATATCTGCTCTTTTCATGCCAAGGTGTACATATGCAAGTGCAAGAATGGAGCATGTGAGCTGGCCTTGTTTGCTCTCTGTCACTGCACATGGAGATCCAGGAATACAATGGATTTCAGCTGGTGTGTGTATACACAGCTATGCATAAGTAGAAAAATAAATTTCAATATTGACTTTGAATCTTTCCTTTTAATAATACGTACTATATGTGAAAGAAAAACTGTTTATGTGAAAGAAACAGATTTCTCTATTGAAGTGGCACGCTCTTTTCCACTTGTATGCAACTTTACAGGGCTGTGGCAGTCTGCTTTTCATAGCAGCTATTGAGGAGTCCTGCAGTTTATAAGAATCTATATTTTTGCATCATCTCCCTTTATTTGGTTCTGTTGTGGGATGTGTGGGCAAGAGGTTTTAGAGAAAGTGTCATAAATTCCACTAGGAATGGGCTGTGATAGATGACAAAACTCAGCATTTAGTAATGGGTTTAGATCCTCCACTACAGTTTACCAAAGCAGTTATTCTCTGGAGTGTTTTAATTCATATATTTAGATGTTACTAATTGTTTTTTTCTTAGAGGAAAAAACCCTCAGCTCTTTAAGATATGTCCCATGCAGCAAACCAGTGTGAGAAATAGATTGTTGCCAGTTTTTTTTCTCCTAATTCTATCTTCAGAATTGGTTGTATGAACTGTACTGTTCAATTCTTACACCTTTCTCTGTATATACAGTGTGATGATTTTTGACATATCCCATAGTTTTTGAGAGCACTTTTGTATTGCACTTGGTTGTATTTGGATTTTGGGGAAAAGAGGTTAATCAGGTTTGAACTAGGCTAAAGTAAGTGGCTGAGGTGCAGTTCCGAGGCCCAAAGGGACCAAGTAGCTAAAAAGACTACCCTACTATATGGTTAAGAGTTCTTGAGACTTTAGTCCCAAATGTTTGAATTATTAGAAAATTGTCATACCTCATAAGTTACCACCTAGTCTGTACATTGGAAAAGGCCTTGGATGGGTTTATGATGAGATTACTGCAGTCTTGGTGTGAAATATTCTATCCCTCCTTCCATCTCTGCTCCCCGAAATTAATCTATTTTTACATAATTTGATACCTGCTAAACCTGTGCTTTCAAATTCTAGGACAAGATAGTTGAACATTCCATTTTTAATTAAAATTGGCAGTTTTATTTGCTTCTTGTTCTGAGACATAGGCCAACAATGAGTCAGTGGATGTTCACAGTCCAGGTTGAAGGGATTGTCTTCTGACTAGAAATGATGAGACCAGATAACTATCAAGAAAAAGTTTCTTACGACTAAATGGAATTTAGAGCTGACCTATTGGTATGGGTCATCTGACAGTTGTTGCTATGTTTATAGAAGGCAAAACCAGTTGCTTCAGATTGATGGAAATTATCTTTTACAGAACAATCCTAGGTAAGCGTGACATTTCTTCTGAATCTCCTCACTTAATAATTTCCTAATAGCACATGCCTTCATAGAAAATATATTTTTCCAATTTGAAGTGAAATTCCTCATTTTCTGCTGAACATTTGAATTTAATTTTCTTTGCTGTGTTTCTGTCTCTGTAGTAACATGCTTTGAACTGATCTTGTTAAGCGTTTTGAAGTTGCGGTTCTGTGAGCTGGAATCTTCTGAGAGAGTAGGAGCTATTGTTTGGTTTGGGGTTTTTTTTTCTTTTAAAAGAAACAAGTATAGTTTATGTATATAAAATAAAATATCAAGAGATACATAACCAGTCTCATACTTTGAAATAGCCTTTCAGTGTAGCTCAAATTTGTTAAAAGATGTGCACAATGATATCTTGGGAAAATAAGCAATGTTTTTGCATAACACACTTCATGTTACACTCTAGAACAGCATTCATAGAAGTGT
>WEKX01001872.1:0-23030 GCA_013390025.1 Pitta sordida
CTGACACACTACTTAACTTGTTTAAAATAAGAATTCCTTAGGAAAAACTAGTGTCTCTGTTCCGATTTTTCCCAACTACAGCTGTGATAATAGGAAAAAGAAGGGTCAAATTTGGAACCTAGCCTGAACCACTGCAAAACGTTCAAAAGCCAAAAAGGCTGAAGAATGCAAACGTTTGCTTCAGTGACAAGTGCTCTTGTCACCCTGAGCTCAGTCATGCTCTATTTTACGTTCCTTTCTGTTCTAATGACTGAAACCCTTCCTTTATGAGTTTAAGTCATGAAAAGAGAAGACAACAGGAACAAGGGGGAGTCTTCACACAATCACCCTCCTCGGTGAGTACTCCACAGCACCACCACCTGCATAAAGGATACAGCACACAGGAAGGTCTGGCCGCAAACATCAGTGGATAACTTACATACCCAGACACCTTTCCTGCTCGAAAGTGGACTGAACTCACAGATCTGCAAATCTGATGACATCTACACTGTACAAAAACATAGTTCTTAAGCAGAAACTGCTTGGAAAGTAGAAATACGCCTGTATTTGTAACTTCACATTCACACTACTTCCACCAACACCATATCCCTGTGCTGTATTTTAACCCTTTTTTCTAAAGATCAGTTATCCAGGTCTTCTCTTTAGGAATACTCAATGCCAAGCTCTACAGCATCAGCCTTAACTGGAATCTCTGAGGGTCACCACAACAAAATGCAATTGGTAGCAATAACTGTGTTTTTAAGACAATGCATCTACAGAGATCATGACCAGCAACTAGCAGCCATCACCAGAAACCCACAGGGCAGGTCTACCTGACCAGATATACGGAAAACATTTTAATTATCCATGCACTATTTATCTGGGTCATGGATTATGTCAAAGATACAGAAATATTAAAAAACCAAAACAAACAAAAATCTAAAACAACAAACAAACAACAAAACCCCCCAACACAACAAAAACAACCCTTCCTTCCCAAAAACAAAACCACAAACCACACACACACTTGAGCCCTAAAGTTTTATTGGATCTGGAATAGCCCTACTTAGCAGTTACTGTGCCTGTACTCGAACTGAACTGCTCTGGATATCTAGTGCTGCAGTGAAGTCTGAGTCATTAAACTCTGCCGAACCCACTCTGGCTCCTGTGCAGAGACAGTTCAGTTTCCTGTTCTGCATTTTTCAACAGCTTGGAGGGTTATTAGTCTTTGCAAAATAATGAACAGAGAATGAGCAGTTCAGTTCAACACAGAATGCAAAACTACAACCCCCCTGGAACCCACAACAAAGGGTATGAAACTATTTCAATACAGCAACTTTTTCAAAAACACTAAAAGCAGAAACTTAAGATATATAAATGCCTAAACTCACTAACAACAAGATTTTAGCTACAACAAGTTAATTATCCAAGCAATTCCCAAATAAACCAAAATTTTAAGTTACATTTTTGTTATGATAAAACAAGAGCACTACAAAACCGTCAAATTTCTTGCAGTGCCTTACAAAAGTGTTAGGAAAAAAGGGTAATGGAATAATATGAAAACAAAGCTGTGTTTACAGATCAGTCATTGTTTACCAAGAGAGTAAGAGAGTACCTAGAAGAAAGGTATTTATAAGGAGTTGTAAACTCAGTCCATCATATGTTAAAGAATTATTATCCCCCATATCTGAATGTCTCTTCCCTTGAGGACCTGTTTCCTTGCACAATGGAGGTATGGAAGAATAAACGTATTTGAGGGAAGACCAGGCAATGTGTAACAAAAAGGAGAGCTGACAGAGACTCAAATCAGCAAAAATAGTTTTATCAGGGCTATTAGGTATGCATATGCCTTACATAAGTTCATAATGAAGTGCTGTGTTGCTAAGTGAATAAAATAGCTTTAAAAACAAAAGCGTCTCAGTACATTTATCTTATAACAACATGCCTCATAATAAAGCCTTCCCTCCGGACATTCAGGTCCACATTCATAACATAACATATAAACTTAATGCAAAACTAGCAAGACAATTTATCCAGCTTTATCCTTTGCAATTCAAACTTTATAAGGGTGCTGCCTTTAGGTTTCTACTAATATAAATCCTATTAATAATAATTTTTAACATACATCATTAGCTGCTTAAAAGCTTATTATTTTTCACATTACATGCTTCACTTTTCAACAAATTAAAGGTGATGTCACAGTTCTTAGGATCTCACATAACAGTACAGGCTTGGAATCACAAGAAATATCAAATTATCTTTTTAGAACAGAATCTAAAATACTGAAAACAAAAGGTAATATTTAATTTGCATCTTATCTGAGATGCTAGACTTGGTAACAAGGATTTGCAATATTTCCTGTTCAGTGTAACAGAGATAAAACTCAACACTAATATTTTACTTTGAATATTAGTCTCTTCCTTATAATGGCCAAAACAACATCTCAACAAAAAACTAGTAAGTTCCTTGCTATGGACTGACTGGCTCCTTACACAGGAAGTAAAACACTCATTTTGAACATTGTTCCAGAAAAGTAATCCCTAGCCCTTGCTTTTCTTTTAGTCATATTATACTTTCATGGCAACTACACTGTGGAACACGTCAGTTATGTTCTGTAACTATCTGGCACCATCTAGTAGCCACTGGTGCCTTCCTTACTAAAATACATTAAGAAAGCATGTTAAAGGATGGTGACAAGGCTGATACTGAACAGATATGCAAGGAATAACACAAACGTCTTTATCTGAATCTCACCTGGTCAAGCAAATATTTTATGTTGAATTATATACATATGGCTACAGTCACGTACTACTCTAGGCCTAAGCAAGTGACTTCTGCCTATCTTGAAAAAGTATATTTAATATTTATGTGTATGTTGGAGTTTCCAAGTAATTTAAGAATCTGCTGGTAAATTTTAGCTATAGTTGACAAAATGCATTTTTTTATTAATGTATGCAAACATTGGTCAGATTTTTCCTTTTCCTGTCCTGAAAGCATGCAAATAAATTAGAAACTAAGAAAGAAAACAGATGCTTTGATTAACTTGAATCCTAGATATACAGGGTAGGGGTTTTTCCACGATTACCTGTCAAAGCAGAGTGTCTTCTAGGTCCTAATATTGGAGGGAGGGCAAGGGGGGCAATATGAACATATTAAGGTTATTTCATTATGTTTCTGAGGTGTGACTGGTTAGAAATCCTCATTTCCAACTGTGCTATTCCTTTAGCCTGCAAGCAAATAGAAATATGCAGCCTCACTGTTCTGCTCCTTGCAAAATAAATATATAAATATGATATTTTTGCAACATCTAACCACAGCTTTCTAAGCTGAAACAATTCTTCTCCTTTTACTTTAGATGTCAAATCCATCACAGAAAAGAATTTTATTTTTAAAAGACCTCCTCAATGAAGCAGTACATTTCTCTGTCATTTAGCTCACTATATTTTTACAAGCACCAGGCTAAGCAAACTATGATTGAGAGAAGCCATCTTATGCACATTGCTGTTGTCCCACATCATTCAGAACAAACCTTTTTAGATCGTTAACTACCACAGGAGTGCTGATTACACAGGCACCAGCAATTTCCTAACCAATGACCACCTGAACAATGATGTGTTCAGCTTCTCAGACCCTGAAGCCTTTCAGAGGTGAATCATTTCACAGTTTGGAACTAGATCTCCATAGCAACTTCCCTTTGAGGGTTTTAGAATCACCATCCCGTAATTCTATGATCATCAAGCTCAACCATTCCCAATGGTTCTTTTCACAGCAGATGGAAAAGGAAGCCTTGAAATTTTACAGTCTATTTCAAGCAATTCATCTGGCAGCCTATTAGAATTCAAAATATTTCGACCTTCAATCACAAAGCATGTTATCTGAAGCTGTGGTGATCTCAAGTCAAGACAAGCAGACGTTTTAGTCTAATCATCCATGATGAGAAGAGACTGACAAAAACTCTTAATTCAACCACCATCAAAATGCTTATTTTAACTGCATGAAAGTCTTTCAACAGGCAATGAAAACACACCATGTACCATTTTGTAACAACCTTCCATTCAAGGGAAATACGAATTCTGAATATTGGCATGGATCTTTGCACTCCCCGACTGCTTTTGAACAAATATCTGCTTCTTGAAAGTCAGTATAAATCCAAATCCACCAGATTATTTCCAACAGCTGTCAAGAAAAATGATGGAAGCAAACTGCAATTAAACTTCTCATGACTGAGTACAATAATGCTGCAAATGAGTTACTTATTGATAGATCCAGTTCATTATAGGCATCCTCTTAAGAAATCCAAATCACTTACTTCTCAGAAAATAAATACCAATTAAATCATGAAAACATAGTATTGGCTTACATGCTGAAGCAAAGCTCAGTTGCATGATAATCATAGTCAGAGGGGTATTTAAAGTTGGGGGGGGGTGTCCCTTCTCTGTTCCCAATTCACAACTCAATTGCCTCTGTTTGGAGTTAAAGAAACATTTCCCTTCTCCTAGGGGTTTCAGTCAAACACTGAAGTAATCCCATCAGGGGCACAAAAGCTTTAAATTTCAAAATATTTTCAACTAAAAGCCCAGGCTGGTTCATTCATATTTATCATCCTTACATACAAGTTAAATTCAAATGTTTATTTCTCAGCTACACACTTAACGTTATCTGGTGACTAAAGAATACAGAAGAATTCCAACTTCCCACGCAAAAATGCCACTAATAGTATTTAACAGAATCAGCACTAAGCTTACATTAAAAAATAAAAACTTACCATTTAGTGACTTGACAATAAGACTTTGATACTTAAAGACAACTGCTGTAAAAGGTATCAAACTTAAAGGGAACAACAGAAGGACCCACCTGTACCAAAGTCCACCGTGAATAGTGAAATAAGGAAAATTAACATGCATATTACATTTTATAGTATTTGTAGAGGAAGGAACACTTAAATGTTTTACTTTCTTCAGATGAACAAAGTGCCTCTTCAGTGTCCTTAAGTACTTAACTGTGACTGTGGCCACAATCAAGACCCTCGCTACAGTACTTAAAATGCCACATTTTATTAGCCTACGGAGGAAAAAACCCCAACCAACTCCTCCAGCTGACCTTATTCTCTTAGGCACCAACACTGTTGAGCCATACTTTTACTCTACTTCAAAGAAAAACCCTTTACAAGATAAGAAACTTATTTTAAAAGCCCACAAAATTAAAAGACCTCGAATATAATGCTTTATTGGCTTAGCAGTATAGAGTGTTAATATTTTGGCAAAGTTATTTTGAAAACATTTCTGTAAAATAAATGATGATGAAAATCTTTGGGGGAATAAACTGGCACAACACAGGATTTATCTTCATGTATTTTGCACCATTCGCAAAGTTAATTAGTCATTACCTTATACTGTACTTGAAGATCCAAGGGGACGGATGTGAACATAACCATAAAATTTAACTAAGAATGAATGTAGAATTTAAGATACAGTAAAGCAAATGAAAGAGTTATGCACCAACTGAAAATCTTTATTTCTATGTACAATCAACTAAAGCATGGATTTTATTCTAGCAATCTGAGAAAGAAACATCATGGGGGAAAAAAGCCACTTGGGTATGTAAAGTACCATCTCCTGCAAAGACCAGAAGTTATGGCAATTATATGTAAACAATATTAAAATTCTTAGTGGTTTCCAGTGCTCAGTTAGGTACATCAATAGCCAATATAAAAGCTACTGCAAATATCTTTTAAAAGGAGACAAAGAAGTTCCAGGATACATTTTACAATAGTCAATTTTTGCTCAAAATTATTTTCAACTTCTTTATTTTAATATGGAAGGCAATCAAATCTCTTTGTTATCAGAAATTTTAAGTCATCTACAAAGTTTAGCTTACTCCTTTTGTCTCTTTACCAAACAACCACCATGTACAGCTTTTCATTTAGCACTTGTTCTCGCTGAAATTGAACATAAAGCTGGCCATCAGCACCAAATTATTTAAACATCTTGCTAATTAAAATGTATAACTGTCACTGCAGTAAAACTTATTTATATATGCAGATAGAACTACATACATGTAATTTGGCAGTGCAGCTATTCTAAATGTAATTTGAACAGAAGAACTTTTTTTAATTCTTTAGTAATAGAAAATGGTAAGTATCTTGCATTGTACAATTAGACTGTCAGCAAAGGATGCCTATTAGTAACACATATGCAAATAATCCAAGAGTTATATTTTTACAATCTGTTCTATGATTATGCACAGTTCCAATTCCGAGTATTTTCATGGTATTTTACCAGATATTTCTAATGAATAGTAATTTTAAGACCTAGGAGGCAATTCTTAAAATTGTATTTATATACTAAGAATGAAACAGCACTTTCAGCTTTTCCTCTTCCCCATAACCCCACCACAGTACCTGGAAAACCTCATCTTAAGCACAGTAGTTATATATTAGCTCACCGTTTAACAATCTAGAATAACCTTAAGTTTATTTCATAACATATAATCAAGCAACATGCAGTAATTAAAGCACACTGAAAACAGCAGTTACTAGCTAATTAACATTACAGAAACACTTTTCCTAATCCTAGAAAAAGACAAAGATGTTATAAACCACTGCAGCATGAGAGTTTGTTATAAGTCTTTTCAATTTAGGAATGTGAAATTAAATTACATTTAATTTATGAATTAAAAACATCACTGCAAGTTACACGTGGTTAGGTAAGCCATTTAGGGACCTCCCTTTTACCACGTGGTTCACGTAGGGCAAAGACCATTAACACAACCTGTTTTACCCCTCAGGACAGCTCACTATTTGCAAACACACCCAATCTCTGTATTATCCTTACTTGTGCAGAGTTAAAGAATTAATACACTTTCAGTATTTTCATGGCAGTAAAATGGGCTGGAGTTAAGGAACAGCTGCCAAGACAGTCACTGTGTTCTAAATGCAGTGGTTTGCAACACCAATTCAGCAGTTTACTTCTTTGGATATTTATTTGTTTTGTAATTAAATTACCACCTTAAAACAGTGACAGTATTTTACCTCAACATAATATATTTTTAAACCCATCTATTGATTAAGTCATATTTTATATTTCAAATCTGTCTGTATTCATCTAAAAATGCTTGCTTGGCATGGTTTGACACTGGTCTTACTTTCCTGATAAAATAAGCTTAAAAATCATTCTTAGACAGAATTAAGACCCTCTCCATCTCAAAATGCTCAAGGAAACCCTCCAGAAGAAAAGAACCATGCTGGCCATCATGCCTCTTACAACTTTTGAGGTCTCGGAAGCAAGTTCCGGTCCATCAGCACTCAAATCTTTAAAAATACTTTCATCCAATTATTGTAGCAATTATTTCCCTTCATCTGTCC
This sequence comes from Pitta sordida, assembly GCA_013390025.1. Lineage (NCBI taxonomy): Eukaryota > Metazoa > Chordata > Aves > Passeriformes > Pittidae > Pitta > Pitta sordida. The sequence continues at coordinate 7,343 of WEKX01001872.1, forward strand.
TGGAGAGGCTATCATTTTTATTAAAAAAAAGATAGAATTATTCTAGGTTCCTAAAATTATTAGGCTCTCAGTAGATACTGAACCACAACACTTAAATTTCTTCGCAATACATGAAAGATGACTGAAAAAACCCCATCAAGCAAATTAAAAAGGATATGAAAAAGGCATATGCAGTATTCAAGTATTTACACAGATGCCTCCATTACTACTGCTACAGATGCTCCCCAGAACAGCGAGTCAAACACCACCACCCCTTCAGGAAGTCTCACTCAATTCACAGCCTGCTCACCACTCGCCCACAGGAAAGCACCAACAGGAGCAAGCCAGAGGCCACAACTGTCCTAGCAGACTTCACATCATCTGCTAGAGGAGAATCTGACAGAAAAGATCCCTTAGGAGTTACATCCTACTTTTCAGTAACCTTATGATTCCAAACCAGTTGATAACTTTGTAACAAAGATACAAAAAAAAGAGAAAAAATAAACGGCTGTAACAACCCAGATAAAAAACACTATATGCACTTTTTACATAATGTAATGTTCTAATCTAAATGTGACCAAGAATTGAAAAAAATAAAATCTATATCACACAAGAGAATGAAAATGTTACTCACCCTTCTGGGAGTCTTTCTTTTAAATTTGGCAAGAAAACCCTCTTGTTCAGAGCTTTTAAAATATCATGCACAAACTCCAGAAACATTAGAAACGCACCACTAATCAACAAGACTTTCTGCTAAAAAAGAAGAAAGCCTAACTGCTGCAATGGTATGGACGCAGGTTGCATTTTACTTTCAGGGAGCCAATGTTAACTGAATGCTTATTTTTTAAACAATTAGTTTCTGTGAAAATTTTCTGAAACTTTGAGATGCTACTGCAGAAGAGAAAAATTTCCTAAAAGCTGTAAATCTGTTAAGTTTCTGTTTTGACATTTATTTAATAGTACATATACATACATATAAAACCTTTTTCTTTAAATAAATTGCTAGGCAGTGTAGCTAAGGAAAAACATGTTAAGTGAACAGAAGATGAATTACCCTTGACTAAGATTTCCATTTTGGTGAAAAATCAGAACTCTGATCACAAGCTAATTTTTCTCTGCGGTTTGCTAATCACTAACATTAAAAAATGTTCTCCAAGTCATCTGAATCATCTGTTTCTTTAAAACGTGCTTTCAGTTAGTTCTTCTCAGTTTTCAACACAACATTGCGAATACTGTAATATTATCTCCTTCTCCTAAGAGAGGGAGTCAGAGCCTGCTTGCATTCCACAGGAAGACAGTCTTGCTCTTAGATGCGGCTCCATCTGTCCTCCTCCCCCACACAAACCAGCCACAAACCCAGCTTACCCATATATCCACTCCATCAAGATGTTAAAGCTGGTGGCATATGATACATGAGACTGATTTATGTATTCAAAATACATCGAGTAAGTAATATTTTCCCTTACCAAAGATTTCCAAAAGGTTCTCTCTTCTCATGCATGCTGAATATTTCATCCTAGTGGCAAGGAAATATTTCTATGCAGTGTTTGTATATTACAAAATTAATGCACTTCCACATAATTATGCATGTTCTGAAACAAAGAACAGTTATTTGTTGCCCAAGGCAAAGTTTAAAACACATTAAAAGAAAATAAGTAACTTTCCACTGATTTTATGGGTGAGATTTGAAATTGCTTTGTGATAGATTTGATGGAATTTGATAAGTTAACATTTCAATTTAAAACAATTTTTCTATAGCTGCAGCGGTCCCAAAGATATCTTTCCTGCCAAGAAGCCTTCAGCTCTCTTAGAATGCAAACACATAACTGTTCCTTATATTTTTCTCTGTTCTAATAAATTAACAACATGGTAAAAAGCACCACTGATGTACAAAATCCTGCTAACCAACATGACCCTCCTGTTACAGGGCAAGAAAACAAAAAGCCGGAAGACAAACAACCTGAAACCAGCAAACCATGTGCAGAGCCATTCTGAAAAAAACTAGAAATCATAAACAGAAAGAAACGAGAGAAAAGTATAACTGGAGGTTTTTAGCTGACAAAGGCAACAGCAGGGAGGGAATTTGGATGTTGCTTATGAGAACCAGATGAAGGAACACGAAGTAATCACGAAGGCAAAACTTGTGTGATTGCCTGAGAACAAACAGGTTGGTGCAGATCACCATCCTGTCCAGCTCATGTGTCACAGCCTGAAGGCACTTTCCAGGCAGGTAGCATTTGTCACCCCTGCAGGCTCCCAGCATCATCCCTCCTGAAAGTTCCTTCTCCCAAATTTGGGCCGATGTGTTCCCAACACAGGAGAATAGACCTGAAATTGAGGAAGCTGTCCAACTGCAGTAGCAAGGATCAGGCTCAGGGCAGACAGAACAAGCTTGTAGGCCATGAACTCATCCCCTTTCCTCAGGGGTACAGACACAGCCATGTGGCATAGCATGAGAACCAGAGTATACATATGCAGACAGCACTAGTACACGCCATGCTCCTGGATTTAACTGGTTCCCTTAACCCATTAAACAGCAGGCTGAACATTCCTATCTACAGCAAGACTAGGAAAAGCTGCACAATATTTGTCTGAAATGATGACTGATTAGGAAAATCAAGATTATGATGTATTTACCTTTCCAAGTGTCTAGTCCATCACATTATTCAACAACAATGCTCAAATGCGGTAGTCAAAATATCTTAGCATGACAACATTACATTCATCATATGGGAGGAAAATGAAAACTTACTAATATCCAACACTTTCTAAGAAAGTACAGTTCTTCATTGAAAACAAATTATTAAATATTCTGAATGGTTTTTTCTCTTAATAATTGAAACCCTGCTGAGGTTTAGTGAGCAAGACAACTGAAAAACTGCGTTGCCAACTCAACTGGTAGTACCTTTGCTCTGCTAGGTTTATTCACACTGCACACTCCAGCTCCCACAATGGCTAAAGCAAGTCCAGCAATGACACCGCAACACTTCTCCATAAAGGAATATATAGCCACACAAAGAAACCCTCCAACTACTTGTCAAAGAGTGCAACTGCATCCATTAATATTCAAAGCCATTCACAGTAAAAACATACAGAGAGGGAAAAATCAAATTTAGACAGTAATACCACCGTTGTTATTTCAGTATGGGACAAATCAGCAACAAGGAAAGATCCTCTATCTCATCTCACAAAAAGAATGCATATTTGGAAATAATTAACTCATGCACTAAATTATTCATTCCATGTGGCACAGTCACGTTAACGTCAGTCTGCAAATATAATCAATATTAAAGAAGGGAGGGTATTTACTTTTAGAGGTTTTATAAATACAGTCATGCCTCATGTATTTGCGCTTCTGGATTCGTGTATTCGCGGTTCCCCCCCACGAACGGCAGTCGCGTATTCGCGGCTGTCAGTATTTGCGTGGTTTTTTTCTATTCACAGAATAGGCAATTCACGGGACCCCCAGGAGACCCGTAATCTGCACATATCGAGGCATGACTGTATATATACTGTTTAGTTTAGGTTCAGACCAGCCATCTTTATTTACACTGGGCAGAACTTAACTGCATTTCAAGGAATTTGAATCAAACCCAGAATGAGCAAATAAAAGAACTGAACCCTTGGAAAGGATATAGGAAGTACTTTCAAAGGTCCCTTTGGCCAGTTTGCTTACATACACATTCCATGAGAAATGATGACAGGAAAAGGTGAAAGGGTGAAAAAAATCAACTTATCAGTTAGCACCATAAAATGATGTTTGAATAATGAAAATACCTTAATAAAATGAATGCTGTTAATAGTTTATCGGTGTAAACAATCCTATTCTTATCAAAGCCACTGTATGGAAAGAGACTATATAAGTACAGCTGTATTTCTAATACCATTTTTACATGGTCTTAAGCTTGCACTTACATCCTTTTCATATCCCAATCCCTACAGGATTACTGTTGGAACAGAGCTGCAGTCATTATTCGCCAGTAAGCTACTTTTTATTTTATTTTTATCTAAATCCCTAACTTAAGAAGGGTAAGTTACTAGACCAATATGAAAAAAATAGAAGAGTTGAATTTATATGCTCCTGTCGCAGTTCCTCTGGCCCAAGGAGGAGAGGTGACTGCTAACAGCAGCCTTTAAAGCTCCAGGACTGGTATGCAGCCACAAAGATTTTAATCACAGATTCAGTAGAGTCAGTAACTCCTGAACACAAAATTAATATGGAATTATAGGGCTGTCACGTATTCCTTACAAAAACAGAGCAATGTAAGAAAAAACAACAAAAATGTAGCTTAGTTCTGTAAGGCATAGTTCCCCTTTGAAAAAATTAGCCTATAACCAAGTATATGGAAACTCTGAAGAGATGTAATGCTTTTCCTAAGGTTATGTGAAAAAAGACAAGCCTATTGCATACTTAGCCAACGTACAAAAAAACTATACTAATTTTACCTGCTTGATTGAACTTTGCACAAAAATCACTCTTTATTCAATAGTACAGAATTTGAGGAGGGGACAGCAGATTTTCCACAAATTTCTATAACAATAAGTATCTGCTTCAAGACAAGGAAAACAATTTAATATTAAGAAATCATAACCCAGTCACATGCAAATTCTTCTCCATCACTTTGGAGTAGAAAGACACGTAAATAAAAGACAAAAAAAGCCATAACAGAGTTACAGAACATCACAGATTAGGAATTCCAACAGAGAAAGCCATTCAGTAGGCATCTGTACAGTCACCAGTACACCACAGTCAGACTCAGGAAAACGTGGTTTGTTTTTGGGTTTTATTTTAAACTGTGCAAACAAAAACCATTTTGTTCATGTCAAAACGTGTTCAGATGGAAAAAAACATCTCCTGCAGTCCAGACCACTTCACTGCAAGGCTTTATTCTCTGTGGCAATATCATCATGTGCTGTTAATCTGCTAGTTGGGAAAAAAATATACTGAAGCCTAACATGTATTTTTACTCCTTGTTAAAAAAAGTACGAGAAAAGCTTTCCATAATGCAGAAGGGAGGAGGAATGGAGGGGGTGGGAGACAAGAACAGGACAAAAAAGCACCTTTTCCAAAGATTGTTCTAGGCAAAAGGGACATGTCATGTTAAACAGTAGTCAATAGCTGTATACAACCAGTAAACAAATTCAGCTCTATGAAAAAAGACCTACATCACCATTTAGTGGTTGCAATTTAGATTATTCTAGCGTGTAATACTTTAATTGTATAAAACAAAGCTGATGTCACAAACACAAAAGAACTTCTTGCAAAGCAAGCACTACAAGTAATTTCTATGCTGCCACTGATGGCTGACAAGTGATGAGCACTTTGTTTGAATCCATATACTTATGCATCTAAGGCAACAGGTGGCTTATAAAAAGAGCACACAGAGCTTTTTAACTCTTCATTATCAAAAATTTTATAATATGTTTTATCATAATGACTAAACAATCTCTACAAATAAAAGCTGAACATACTAACTACAAAGATGAACTATGGCTCAGGGAAAATTATCCATTATTTTGCTAAAAGCAGAAACTGAGGTGAGATTCTGGATCCCACTGACTTGAGCTCTGCCTACACTCACTGTGTTTGTAATTGCCCAAAGCACTCAATACTTAAACAGCACCCTGCGATACATAAAATAATTTAAGACAAAAAATTTAATATTTTCTTGCTGTCTTTTCTATATCCATTTCAAACAATAGCTGAACATTACAGCAGCATAGGAAGGAAATTTCTGTTTTCAGGTCTTGAAACCAATAAAGTGATATGTTTCAGTTATTGCTTAATGTAGTCTTGAGTCAAGAGTGGCATTATAGAAATGACGAGGGTTTTTTTTAAATACTGCACAGTTCAGTGAACAGTTTTGTTTCCTATAAGCACACAAAGTTTTAACAAAAAATTAAAACATTTACACAAAAGTGAATGCAAGAAAACACTTCACATTTGCATGTAAGTGTAAAAGACTTCCAAATAAAAGAAACCATTAACACACAGAACATCCAGATTAAAAATCTAAAAATAAAATAACCTGGAATGATATTGACTGATTTAGTTACATATTTAAAAACCTGGAAGATAAGTTGAGAAGGCACAAATGCAGTAAGCATACTAAAAGAAGCTTTATATTCTGCCTTGTAGTTAAACTATGAAATAACCATCTGCTTATGATTAAAACATTTTTGTATTTTTTATTTTGGACAGATTAAACTCACCAAGATATTAAACCTTTTCCTCTGCATAGTAATTTTACCATGCCACCCCCAATAAAAAAATATGACACATCAGTATTTCTTATCTTGTACACTACGCACACATATCTATACACATACAGTTTCTATTGTGATGTTCACTGGACTAATTTTTCTGCTTACTGACACTTCAGAGCAGCCAAATCCAGAGTGTTAAACTGTCTATCTTTCAGATTCCCTTTGCTTCTTTCCATATTTTCTCTGAAAGCAAGGAATCCCTCTCAGGTAGCCTACATTTCTGTAGTTCTACATTTCCCTCCTTTTGCAACTCTTTCACACAGTCGGCTTCCCATTCCTACTGCTACATATTTAGTTTTAAGATAACAATTTTCACAACAAATTACAGAAGTTGAGAGCATAAAAATATTCAATAAGCACCATGGAACTGATATCATGGTAACACCTATCTAGGGGAGTACTGAAATGCAAACCTGTGCTCAAACATATTTTAGAAGTTTAAATAGTAAAGTGAGCTTGAGGCACCTGTATGATGGGGTAGGAGGGTGGAAATGAAGAAGGTAGAGAGAAGGAAGAAAGAGTGTTTGGTTTTGTAAAGAAAGACTTTTAAACTAACTTTAACGGACAATAAATTAACCACATAACACTTGAATACTCAAAAAATCAAATACATACTTAGGGATAAACACAGAGGTTCTGAAGAATGTTCTTGCTGTTTTATCATTAACAAATGAAGCTCCACTTTAATTGCAAAACTCAAAATAAGAATCAAAAGTAGCATTTCTGAGGTATTTCCCAAGAACAAATGATTGGGCTGATAACTTATGTATTTTGTTAATTGTTTGCAGGCACTGAGGGCTGTTGTTTGAGGCGAGTTCTTGGCATCAAAACTAAAATAAGTTTTCAAAGCAGCTCTAGCGACTACTGCTGACATAAACTTAAATCCAGCCCAGTGCTAATTCTGTTCTTCCACAGAAGATTTCAGGATAAAAACACATCCAGAAATGCATTTTAATATAGTGAGGAGAAATCTGAAAGGGGCAAAATGCAAGAATATCAATTTCCAAACATTACAAAAACAAGCCATGAGAATTTCTGCTGAGATGCAGTTATGTCAATAACTAATTAATATATGGATCACCTGCAAACCCAAGTAGAAAAGCAAAACTTCATCATCAGCCAATGTGAAACTGGGCTTCGTCAGGATGGCAGAGGAAGTTTGGAAAGCGTATTGAAAACATAACCTTGGTTGAAGGCTCACCAAAAGAAGTCAGCGGATTTCCACATCAATACTTCAATGTTACAAAAGCAAAAAGGCACATCTGCAAATAAACCCTGCATCTCACTAACATCTCAGCATAAATAAGTCATCAGAAAGTCAGATGTCCTCAGAATCCAGTGGACAACACACAAGGTTTGAAAAAACACATCTCTAAGTCTCACGGACTTGGAAGATAATAAAAGGAAGAAGAAAAAAAAGGTTGCAATTGGCATCACATATTTCCTACGGCCGCTTGTTGCAAACATTTTTCAGCTTCCATCTCAGCTTATTGCTCCCTCAGCTGTAACAGCCTGACTGTTTGCTGCATTATACGTTAAGTCTGATTAGAGAAACTACCTATTTTTAAAATAACCCAGCAAGAAGAATATGGTTATTTTCAAAAACCAAAAGCTCTTTTACTACATGGTTCCACAATCAGTTCCAACAGCACAGGAGAAAGTGGCAACAAGTAGAATGGAAAAGGTGTCAGAGAACAGAGCTGCTTCAGCTTGCAAAGAGATGTTCTTACCCAGTGCACAAGTCTGGCACAAAGTATGGCCTGGAAAGGGACAGACACTTTTTCAATATTTGAGGGCCGGTTGTATCTGATCCCTTTTTAACTAGATTACTGTCTTTCCAGATTTTTTCCTTAAAATTCTTAGACTTTAGTTCCTATTTAAATAGGAAGCAAAACATTTTTAGAGTAACTTGGCTCCTTGCCTCAAAGCACTAAAAGTTACACTACTTGTGCCTCCAGCAGGAGACAAACACTGGATCCTCCATCACACAGGCCCTACCCCTATCACAGATGATGCATCGCAATCACTCCTGTAACTGCTCCTTGTCTAGTTCAATACAAAGTCACATCAGCCTCAGAAATAATTACATCAGCTCATTTGATATCAACACACTCACTTGCCACACTCAGCTCTAGAGCAATAAGAGACAGCAATAAAGAGCCCCAGCACCAACAGTTTGATTCCTATTGCTGATTACGAACCGAATGCAGGTCTATGCCTTCAGCCACCTTAGGAAGCAGAGCCATCTATGTTTGAATTGGGAGTGATTCTAAGGACCTATTTTAACATTTTCCTTAAAACTCTGCATTAAATAATTTTTTTTAAAAAAAGCACCAACAAAAAGCAATTAACTCCTTATCTTTTGAGAAATGCATTTGAGAAATCAACTTTCTGAAAGGGATGCCAAAATACTCCCAGTTTGCAGTTCACTCACCTTTCTGATACAATCACTGCAGTCAGTTGAACTGGAGCAGTCAGCCACTTAACTTTTTCTGTTCCTACAGTCTTGCAAACTGTTACCTTCCTTTTACTTTTCTGACCAATCGAAAACAGGCTTTCACATTTCATATAAGCAAAAAAAATCTACACACCCCCCCCAAAAGAAAAACACCACACAAAATAAAATAAAACCACAAACAAACTAAACCCAAAAAACCAAAACTCACCTAATAGTACTTTTCCCTTCAATCTTTCAAGATCAACCATGGAACAGCAAATAAAAAATTACTAATAAAGTATTAAACTATCACTGTCTTAAAAAGTCAGGATACCCACACCACCAGTAAAGTCTCCCACTCAAACTTTTATCTCAGACGCAGTCACCTGAACACCCCAACACTATCACATACTGACAATTTCTTTGAAGTATTTCAGAGAAAAACTCATCTGTATTGCCTAAACAGCAATTATACACTGCCAAATCACACTCAGAACTATAATAAAAGTAGTTGTAGGTCAAATAATAGCAATGACTCAGTAAAGATAGCTTGCTTGGTCTTTATTCTCAAGGGAGGGAGGGGTTTACTGGTCAAGTACTTTATGAGTCACAGTACAGTATATTAGAAATTTTCTATGTATTCTTTAGAATTGAGAGATTGCCCTTGTAGCTCAGTAGGCAGCTCTCCTGTTTCTGGCCTACGAGGTCATAGATTTAAGTCCCTGCTGAGGAAACTTAACAAGTTCCATCTATAAATAGAATGGCATTAGATGCTGCTACTCCAGCAAGGGTGGTGGCCTTTAGATAAGAAATTTTTATGTTTTCATCTGTTCTGATATGAAAAAAGAAACTGGACATAGAGAAGTACAGGGTATTATGCTAAAGAAGTGTATTCTCAAGAGACATGTATTTAATTATCAGGGATTAAAATTATACTATTCTAAAACACTTAAATTTTTGCTAATCGGTATCCATATATTAGGGGAGGCTTGTTCAGCTCTCAGAACATCAATTACTTGCAAGAAGTTTGAAAATAAAGCCTATTTAAACCCTTACCTAAGTTGATTTTTGCTTTAAACTGCAGTTACCTGGCCTTAGATGAATATCGATTAAAGCTCAGGTATCAGTTTCACTTAGCCTAGCAATGTAATTTACTGTTCAATAAAGACAAAGGCTAACTCACTACAGTGATGACAATTTTCCAGCACCTTTTTCACAATCTGCACCCACAGGCTCAGGAAAACAAATTCACTCCTCTGCAGGAAACAAAGCCACAAACAGAATATTGCAACAGCTCTGAGGTACAAACCCACGAATTTAGTTCGCACAAGCACACCAAAAGGAAAAACACCAGTAATGAAACAGGACATGAGCATGATTTTTACACTGATGATCTAAATCATTTTACAGAGTGATTTCCTACATCTCAAATACGCTAATATTATGTTCAAGAACAAAAGGTCTTGCAAAATTCTTCTGCAACAGTTCAGTTTAGGAGGTTATTGCTCTTCCTGTAACTACCTTCTTACCTAAGTGAAAAATCTGATTTATAGTTAGAAGTTTTTATAGTTGGTCAAATGAAGCAAGTTGATCCTGCACTAGCATTGATCTATCTAACAGGATGCTGGTGTACAAAATGTCTCCTTCCTTCTTGCTGGTTTAGGTGTCAAGGTAGTACAGTTATATAACGAAATTCACGGGGAACGGGTCTCCTCCAGTCCCACAAATAACCCAATCCGTGAAGATAGGCGCATCATGAATATGCAAATAAGCCACACTCATCACCCCACCCCCCTCAGATGCTGAGGGCATTCTCAGCACAGCCTGCACTCTCAGACAGGTCAGGGAAGTGACGGGAATCCCTTCTGAGACCTCCCAGCCTGGGACAGGCATGTAACCTGTCCAACACTGATAAGGCAGAGAAGTGTAGATAGTCCCCATGTTCCACAGGGTATGGTCATCCCACCCCACAGAGGAGCGCCAGTTCCGCCCCTCAGCGAAGCAGAGGTGCTGTGCGTGCGTCAGTCAGGAAACTTCGCAAATAATTGAATAATTTTCACTGAAAAATGTCTGCACAGAAACGAAAACACCAGAACAGAAGTGTGAATAAGTGAGGTATGACTGTACTATTTCAAACTTCATGTCAGAAGATTCACAAGAATCTCATTCTGATCCTTTAATTCCACTATCAGCATTCCGGATAATGACGTACTACTACGCAAGCACACACAAGGTTCTTTTCTGATCTTCAGAGGCTCATACGAAGTAGACTACATCAACAGACAACTGCTTTTTGAGCATCAGCCTTCATCCTAGGTCTCTTTCCATAATATTGTATTGAAGAGTAGGTACATGAGAGACAACAGCCATTGAAACATCTGCTCTCACTCTTACTTTACCTCCATTTTCATTCATGTCCACTGTCTCTGTTGCTGGGTGCTGCACAGACACTCCAGTCCTATGTGGTCGTTTCTCAAGAAGCTTCATTGAACAGATGCCTGTACAAACAATTTTTCTATCGACCAATGCTATTTCTGAGAAAAAAAAATGTGCAGTGCTTCCATTCTTGGATCCAGCAAGAGAAATCCAACAGCAGTACACAGCACTAGGCCTCCAGAAGGCTAAAGGCTAGGACATGACACCAACAAAAACTGCATCTGTTTCCGTGCAACAAGTCTTGTGTCAAGATAGTACTTCTGAAAATCAGTTTTCCATGACTCACGCCTCTTCAAATCCCTTTTTTATTGGGCCTTTTGTGGGTTTGGGGGAGGGTTACCTCAAACTGAATGACAGCATCATCCAAACAATTCTTGAACTCTGTCAGGCTTGGTGCTGTGACCAATTTCCCGGGCAGTCTGTTCCAGTGCCCAAGGACCCTCTAGGTGAAGAGCCTTTTTCTAATATCCAACCTAAACCTCCCCTGACACAACTTCAGGCCATTCCCTCAGGTCCAGTCAGTGGGCACCACAGAGAGGAGATCACTGCCTGTCCCTCCTCTCTCCCTCAAGAAAAAGTAGTAACTGCAATAACGTCTCCCCTCAGTCTCCTTCAGGTTGCCTCACATCATCTAAAGGTGGAATGAAGACTTGTACACATATAGGATTCCCCTCTATAATGGTGCCTTCAGAACTTAACTTCATCTGCTTTGAGAAGGCACTCTCCCCAGTCCAGTTCACGACCATACAGAATGTGGTAGGTACAGTATCAAGAGGGTTGCAAAGACCTGAATAGATTAAGCCAGTGGTCATTCATTACATGTGCATTCTTCTTCTGCTTGCAGGTGAAAACTGTTGTAAGGAAAAGAGGATTTGCATGAACAAAAGTTCTGAAGTAAAACACAGCCTCTCATGCAACAAAAGCATTCTATTTTTATGAGGAAAAACTAATGATAAATAAATTTGTATGCATCTCCATAAATATCATTTTTAGCCTCCTTTCAAGGCAGCAGGCTTAGCATCTGCCTGCGAGAGGTAAAATTCAAAGACAGGTAACATGGCCTAGGACAAATTATCCCTAGTTTGGTATTTTTCTGTATTCGGAATATTGCAATACACAATGCAAAGACAGACTTGCTAATATAAACTATTACACTTTTGGTGATAATTGCTCAAGAGTACGAGAATGCTATTTTCACAACTTTGTGAACGCAAAAGTCTCCTATACAAAGCCTTTTCTCAGAACCAACACACTGTACAATATTTTACCAGAAAATCCCAAACAAACCAAAAAACCCCCAAGCAACAGATTAACACACAGCTGGAACTGCCACTTTAACGTGAAAGCTTTTGCAGTTTCTGGTATTCATATGGAGAAGTCACTGAAAGCCAACTAAAAGCTTAGCTGAACTGTGGGCCACTCCAAGTATTTCATTCAACTTGAATTTAATTACTCTAACAACAAATAAGAAGGAAGAGAAAACCTCAGTAAGAATTATCTACTCAACAGCAATACATCTTGATTGTGTAACACTAGCAAGTTTAATACATGCAAACTATTTTTAACCTTTGTTAGCTTAGCAGGGAAAGGTTTGCATTCGCAAATGAGCAACACTTAACAGGTGGCAGTCACATTTAGTAATACTATAAAACAAAAACAAAGTGTCTTCAAAAAGTTGAATGAAAATATGTCAAAGATAATAAAATTTAAGACAGCTATATTTACATCATTTCAAGGTGAATTTTGACACACTATAAAAACGAAACAAAAAGCTTCACTAGAAGTGGCACAGCCAAGCTACAGCTGCATAAACAGGGCCTCTCCAATTTCCCATGCACAGAACACACATGCTGAAGGGATGAGACGTAACTCATACTTTGTTCACTGAAATGCCAGTGCAGTGGAGTGTGGCTAACTGATATCCTCAAATGCCTCCTCTCTTGCAGCCAGATTCTAGGCGTAGTAATGATTTTTTCTTAGAGAACACGGGGAAAAAAATGTATCATGCCTCAACTACATAAAACTCACATAATTATTAGCATCTCTCTCTATAAAATACACTTTTTTTTATAGAAAGTAAAAAATTAAATCAAAAAAGATGATGTACCTTATTCAGTTAAATAACTTTGTTACCATCTCTGATTTTTACAGGGAAATCAAAATACTGGCAGTATTGTCAAACTCATTTTTGATTAGTGTTTATTTTTCTGCAGAATAAACTACACTCAGCTGACATGATTCATATCCATCAAAGCTTCAAATAATGACAAACAAGTTTAGAAGTTACCTAAAACCTTGGAGGAGGCAGAACCACCGAGTGTACTCAACATTTTCAGTTTTAACAGACATAAAACTGGAGTAAAAGCAATTAAGGCTTTCTAGGAGCCAATTCACCAGTCACTTCTATAAGACTACAGGGGATATTTACCTAGCTTCATGGTTCTTTCACTCTTATCACAAAGAGCAAGATTTCATGGATTATTAGTTTCCTAACTCCCCATTCTGCTGCTAAAAGGCAGCTGCAGCTCCTCTGTTGTGAAGTCAGAGCAGGAGTTTCCCACCCTTAGCTCCCTGCACTCCCCCAACACCACATCACCACAGGCAGCTCCCATTTTCCTCTGCAGGATGGGGACACCAGGAGATGGCACACGGGTGAGCTCTCAAGTTCTTCCACAAAACCCAATATTGCCTGCCCTACTTCTAACATTGGGCATCCAACCCCAGTGTATTTTTATTAATTGAAAAGAACATTTGATAGCAAAGTACTTTTACAGACAACTGTCCTCCTCATTCCTGTAACACTGAAGAGAAAGATCGGATTTCATTAAAGAATCTAAAAATAAGATAGAAATGTGGAACGTATTCTCTAGAAAACCAGGACTCCAGGATATTAGTGGGACGAGAAACTCAAAAACATGAAGAGCTCTGGCTGTTTAACATCCAGTACCTTCAAAAACTTGACAGAGCTATAGCAGGGACTAAAAACTGACATCTACCATTTTCTTCACTGAAGCATTGTTTAAGAGTAATTTGTAAATTTACACTTGTAACAAGGTTGCAATTTATAGTTCCCCATACAAAGAAATTTTCTGCAAGTACTTGTGACTTATCTGCCATAAAAGTTGAAAGGTGGTTAAAGCCATGAAACTTGGGAAGAAATGCTATCACAACCTTCAAACAGCCTGCCTTCTGTCACCACAAAAACATTGCTGCCTCAGTAAAAACTGGAATACACCTGAACCATGGAAAATAGAACTGACAGAAATGTTTCAAATTAAACAATGAAACTTGGAAGATGAACAAAGCAGTAAATACTGTAAAACATGTGTCAGGTTACTACGGTAACTAATGCTGTAGACAATGCTATCCAGGACAGAGAACCATCTCAAAATTAAATTCCATGTTTACTTCTTTAGCCAAGAAGTAAGCAAGTATATGTGTCTGAAGTTTTGATATTTGGATAAAAGCAAACTATACCACTGTACGGGAGATAACAGCACCCCTACCTCTAAGAAACTGTGACAGTACCTGAAATTTTTAAGGATGTGGAGATCAAATGGTTTAGTTTAAATATCAGTAAATAATTTTCAGTTTGTATACTTTAATAGAAAAAAAAAATCTACAGGAAGTATCACAACCCAAGAATGGACTCCTATTCCATATCAGAAAACCACCTTGTTTGCTGAGCTGAAACATCTGCTTCATACTGTTAGTAATCATGTACAAAAATGTAGTGGTGTTTAACAAACTTACCTCTCCTTTTACTTGTCCTATTAGTGTACCATCTCCTGTTTTCACAACATTGCCTGCGTTTTTGCATACATTAAAATATGCATTAGACATAAAAACAGTGTTTTTATTTATTTAAAGAATACCATGTCTCTCAGGGAAAGTAACAGACTACCGAGGATATGGAAACTGAAGGCTGAAAATCCACAGCCATTTCAAGGTGGAAGTGTTCTCTTTTTTAAATGATGTAAGGAAAGTGGAGAATTAGCCAGATGGAAACAAATTTCATCTCTCCTCAGCTTCATGCCACACAAGAAACAGTCTAGGCAGACCCCCACAAAACTTCCACAGTTCCTACAAAACGGTAATTACTTTGAAAGTACTGTGGCTGCAGCTTACCTGTGTGTCCTGTGGTGGATAAACTGAGAGGCAGCAACTTCCTTCAAAAACCATCTTATAACACAAGTAAGTAACAAAAGTGTATTCTGGCGCTTAAAAAAACCACAAATAAGCATCCTGTCCTAAAGAAAATACCGTTCAACACCCCCTCAATTCATAACCAAAACAGGATCAAAACCTTTAGCCTAAGACTATAAAACACCTTTGGTGAAATACTTCAAGTTTGGCTCATCATACTCAACAAAATCTCTCCATCCCTACCAAGCCTCTTCCAGCCTACACCTTAGTTAATACAGTTATACCCCCTCCTTCGCGAGGAAAGGGAGAAGCCAAGGCCATCGCGAAACACTAAACTTGCAAAAAACTGCAGGTCGTTAATATGCATGCAGGCCACACCCATTGCTCCACCCCCTCGGGCACTCCGAAGCACTGCAGACAATT